>CM033625.1:32244062-32567782 GCA_019453435.1 Rhinogobius similis
AGCTCAAACTAATTATAATCTTTTGTGTTCATTTTTCAACAGATCACTATTGTTTTGCTAGCGTTCCTGCTCATGGGTAAGTTGTTTCTTCTGTTATTTTACCAACACAATAGCATAACAAGTGGTATTTAATAAGTGTTGTCATGTTGTCATGTCATGTACGACTTGATTTCAGCATAAGTTGAATTTCATTGAGTGAGATTAAAGGTTGAATGGAGGATTTCTCGCCGATTTGAAAATCTGCGACTGTTAGTCCTTTTTTTGAAAAAGCGCATGCGCAGGTTCCCCCTCCCTCCCTCCCTGTTTCTCCTGAGTGAACACCTACCAAACCTCGTGAACGAGCACGCCCAGCAGCACTTCTCCATGTGCATTTGTTTACAAGACGATTGGTGTCGCTTTCTCACGACAACCTCCGCGAAGAAGATTTAATAATACACTCCACATACAATAAGCTAAAAAAAGAGTCAGATAAACAGTTACCTGTCCAGCAGAAAGTTTGCAACGGAGGCATCAGCCTGTTTTGCGCTTTCAATGCTCGCCAGCGCGTAACCAATCCCCCAGAATAACATGCGTTTTGTTTCTTTCCTCTGCAGACTTTAGTCTCTTCTGTGAAAGCTCGAAAACAATCTTTCTCTTTCGTCCCTCAGCCATTTCGGTACTTCGCGGATGAAAGTTTAGACCTACAATGACGGAACGATCGCCGCTAACCTCCTGCTACATAAACACACTAGCATATCAACCACGCATGCGCGGCCAGGGGAGCGAGCGTTTCCCCTGGACGAGCCTGTGGGCGGGCACTAGCACGCAGAGAATGACTGACACCTGAGCGGACCAGTTATTTGTGCTACCCACGAGGAAATGAGATTCTGATTTGTTGCCCTGAAGGGTTTTTATATTTTTATACTTTTATATTTGAAGACTTTTTTATATTTTATAATTATAAAATAATGGTTTTATAGTTTTACTTATGTAAGATGAATTGCAGAAGTTTTGTTTGTTGTACAACATGTCAGTTATTGAGTTTCAGGTAACATCTAAACTAGTTGTGAAGTCTTCATTTTGTGGCAAAGCCTAAATCTCAGGAATGTGTAAGATAAACAAAACGGCCTCTCCCTGCGCACACACCATATAAGGAGAACTTTACGTTAAACCCCCCATCAGAAGACTTCAGGAAGGATGCCATCGCCTCTTCTTGCATATTCATGTATTATTCATGTGCCATGTGTTAAATACGGATGGACTGAGCCAGTGGTTATGTTCTGGGGAGATAGAGGCGAGAATAATCATTGTTAGGGCCCAGATACATCCGGAGCTCTGTATAGATGATTTTGTATTAGGGAAATAAATCTTTTGATTGTAACTCGTCGAATCCTGGCCATCATTATACTGGTATGTGTTATTAGTTATATAGTGTAGTAATTGTTGACTGCTAAACGCTCCACTCTTACAGCAAACGAACACGCTGGATTTGGCTGATAAATAATAAGAAATAGCCAAAGAATTCTTCAAATGGTGACCCCGGACGTTGACTGAAGGGGGAGCGTTGGTCAACGCGGACTGGATTACGGACCGGACCGTCTTAAAAGACATCGCGGTAGACATGCCAGATCTATACTCCACGGCTGATGTTTGGATTTTCCCTGGGGCCCCAAAACTGAAATAAGGTAAGACTATTTTGATTCTCTCCTTTTTAAAGAGATCAAAGTAAGTCTATTGGCATATTTTTCCAAATTTAGTGAAACAAAGGGGAAGATCCTTGCATTGGTTTATTTAGGTCAATTTTGACTGTGGACTGTAGAAGGGAACTCGTATAAGTATACATTGTCGTGTTTGATTAATAACGTAGTTGTGAATAAGAATAATTGAAAGAGTCTGACTGTGGACTGTAGACGGGAACTCGTATAAGTATACATTGTTGTGTTTGATTAATAACGTAGTTGTGAATAAGAATAATTGAAAGAGTCACGCGTCGCGTAATACGCTCTAAAACGGTCTACGGACCCACGTAGGTGATATCTCCCTGCAAACCGGACGCGGTAAGCAAATTAAAACGTTACTGGGGAAACGTGGTCAGACTGGGGAGCTGATAAAACCTTATAGAGGCTAAGCTGATAAGAGCCCAAAAAAATTAGCAGGTTTAGAGGCCTATCGCTATCAGTTACGCAAGATACTCATCTTGAGCGGGGGTAGTGATTAAAATATTGGCATATGAAACTACGTTATAGAGGCTAAGCTGATAAGAGCCCAAAAAAATTAGCAGGTTTAGAGGCCTATCGCTATCAGTTACGCAAGATACTCATCTTGAGCGGGGGTAGTGATTAAAATATTGGCATAAGAAACTACGTTTATTGTTGGAATAATTTGTTAATTGTAGAATAAAATGTCGGGAAAAGTACAGTTATTACCAAAGGACTGGATTGGTAAAGCATGGCCACGTCTGGGACAATCAGCGTGGTACAAGAAAGGCAAGTTAGGTGAGTTGATTGAAGTTTGTGAATGTGGATTGAAAGAAGGAGGAGAGGATGTAAACCGAGCTGTGCCACTCGGTAAGTTTACGGCACTTGTGGTAGCGCTGGTGGAAGTTACGGTTGGAAATCAACAGGATGTAGAACGTGAATTGTTAAACAAAGGATTGATTACAGAGGAACGGAAGAAAAAGGAGAAAAGGAGAGCAGAGCTGAAAAAGAGATTTAAATCGTGCCGTCCCTTGGCGGAGGTGCTGAGAGTGATGTGGGCAGAGACAACTACTGTGTTTGATCCGCCCAAACAGACAAAGGAAGATGGTCCTCCTCCTCCCAGGACGGAGCACCGCCTTCGTATGTCGATGTTAGTAGCCCAACGGCACCACCTACTGGTGGCGCCGGTGGATTGTATCCATTGCTGGCCTTGCAAGGTTTTTTGAATGCAGACATACAACCATCAGAGACTATGACACAGGACGAAACAGATAAACTGCAGAAGTTAGTTCTTAAACAACTCTCATTGTCAAAAGAAGAGAAACAAAAACTAGCAAAGAAGCGCGACCTGTTTCAACAAGACACAACAGCAGCCACAGTTCTAGAACATGTAGCACAGCTGTTTAAGCAAGTACAGGATACAAAACAGGAAGTAAGTGAGGGTTTGCAGGCTCAGCAACAGCAGCTTGAGTTATTACAAAAGATTTGAGACAAGAATATAAGGACAATACGGTCCAAGAATTGACTAAATTAGGTGAACAATTACAAGAGCTGGCGGTGCAAAAGAAAGACCTGGCAGTAGAATCAAAGGTTACAAAATCTAAGGCAGCCACGGTAACTTTGTTCGACACGGATGAGGAAGATGAAGGTGGATGCAATGTTGAGAGTTATGACATACAATCTAAAATAAATGGTCTAAATCGGGAAATTTACAACCTCCAAGCTACTATCACATTTTTGCGAAGAAACATTCCTACAGAGGACAGTGAGAAGGCAAGCTGGCAGACACAAATTGAGGAGGCCGAGAAAACCATGATAGCTTTACGGAAAGAATTACAACAAAACAAAGATGCATTAGCCAAATTACCTAAATTAAAATCAGCAAGTTTATACCCGGTGACACGACCACACGTACATAATTATCCACTACTAGCAACAGGCCCTGCAGGCGCTGATGGGCAAATCCCTAGGGTTTACAAACCCTTAGGGGGCGCTGATATGGCCTTGATCAAAGAAAAATTACCATCACTGTCTCAAGGAGGCATGTCATGGTACGTAGCTCTACGAGCTCAGACGGGTCACATGACTCTGGCACTGGGAGATGTGAAGCAACTACTTACTGAATGTTCCTCACATCATGTTACGGAGCAGATTTTGAGGGATATAGCTCTGAATGACACACCTATTGAAGATCCTTTTGAGCCTCATGCAGAGGTGCTATTAGACCATCTCAAACTTAGGTTTCCCTTAACCACGCCCACACCACCAACATTGGCTCCGTTTATTCCAGGTACATGTCCAAGTACATACATGGACCAATGCATTAATGCATACATAAATTCTATGCACACACATCCTCTGAGGAACCCACAAACTACATGCTTATTTCTGCAGCAGGTTCTGGCCGCTTGCCAGCCCAAATTCAAATAGCATTAAAAGCTGTGCCCGGTTTAGTGGCTGACAGCACTCAATTTTTGACGCATTTTAGACACCATGCTGATATATACAATCAACAACAAAAAGAGGCTCAAGACAAAACTACACAGTTACAGCAGGAGTTACTTAGACTGCAAATTTCTGAAGCCAGGCAGCAAGCTACTGCTAAAAAGAAAGACCAGGTCAAAACGCAGTTGGTGGCTACAACACCAGCACCTACTGACACCCCCATCATCACACCTGCACCTGTCCAAGCACCCGTAAGCGTCTTATACGTGACACCACCACACCCTTATCAGGTAACGGACAAAATAGAAAGGGCCGAGGAAGAGGGAATTTTAGAAGCCAAAGTAGAGGTAGGGGAGCAGGAATGAGCTTTGGTGGACAACAGCAGCGTGGAGACGTTTGTTATAATTGTGGCCGCCCTGGACATTTTAGCCGTGATTGTAGAGCCCGCCCCGGGGACTGGACCAGATTCCCCGCAGGACCGCAGGGACCCCAGGATCGCGCTCCATGGACACAGCAGGGTCCCTCCAATCCGCCACCATGGGTGCAACAAGGCCAGTATTATGGTGGGACGGAGAAAATGAAGGATACTAGGGGGCCCAATGAGTCTTGTCGCCACCCCGAACCATTTGTCACTGTAGAGGTGGGTGGCGAAAAAACAATGATGTTGGTGGATACAGGAGCTACACATTCTACTGTTAAAACTATACATCATTCACAGCTCAGTAACAAGAGCATCCATCTCTCAGGACTCATGGGACAATCAACACCTCTACGAATTACCAAACCATTGACTTTTTCGATTGCTGGCCAAAACTTCATTATGCCTGTCATATATTCGCCACAAACACCCGTCAGTTTGATGGGCAGAGACATTCTACAGACGACTGGAGCTGATATTCTCTGTACTCCTGGTGGGCTTACAGTCACCTGGCCGAATGGACAATCAGCTACCTGCTCTGGACAAGCACGTCATCGTGTTTTCCTGACTCAATCTTCAACACCACAAACGGCAAAATATATTGGGGCCTGTTACAGCCACAAACAACTGAAGAGGAGGGACTGTACTCCTCTATGCTGCTGTGGAAGCCATGGTTCTCCACCTGCTACCCATTTACAACTCCAACTGACCCATATCATGTCACATTGTTTTATGACAGACAGGATGACGAGGTTTATGAAGAAATTTTTAATACCCAGCTTAAAGGTAGAGAATTTCTAATAACTACTAGCTGTCTCTACGTTCACAAAACTGGGGTTGTAGCCTCTGTAAAACTGCCTGACGAGCTACAGCTCTATTACAAACGTGACACACAAACAGATCCACATTGTTCTCTTTTCCTGGGGCCTGGCTTTGAAGCCCGTGAATTACCCCCTCACTTGGAGGCTTAATCGTGTTGTTGATTGGAAACCAACATCTATTCCAAATTTGTTCCATAGTATTTCGGCTGAGGCCTACATGATTCCATTATCAAATGTAATTGACACTCTGTTAATGGATGAGGAGACTTTGGACCGGTCACATGGCCGCGAGCTTACTGATCATGAATCTGCCGCAGAAATGTTGTCCAAATTTCCAAAAGAATTATGGGCTGTTAGCGGTTCTGATATTGGCCGCTGTCTTTCTGTAGAACCTGTGGTTCTCAATGTCCAACCAGGCAGTAAAGTTTATGTCCCTCAGAGAAAATATAGTAACAGACAGCAGTTTGAGGGAGTAGATCAGGCGCTTAGAGACTTATGGGAAGCAGGGGTTCTTGAAATTTCAAATTCAACCTGGAACACTCCCCTGAACCCAGTCCCAAAACCAGATGGCACTTTTAGGCCGGCACATGATCTACGTAAAGTGAATGATGTCACTATAACTCCGCTTTTGCCAGTGCCAGACCCACACAAAGTCCTGTCCATTCTTACTCCTGACATGAAATACTTCTCGGTGATAGATTTAAAACACGCGTTTTATTCTATTCCATTGGCAGAAGAAAGCAGATATCAATTTGCTTTCACCCATTGTGGTGTCAAACTGCAGTACACAGTACTCCCTCAAGGGCACCGGAATAGCCCTGGCATCTTTAATGATTGTTTAAAACGTTGTCTTGCAGACACCATAGTACCTGAAGGGAACGTAGTCATTCAATACGTTGACGACATTTTGATTGCATCCACCTCATCCACCGAGTGTTTGACTGCCACGTCTAATGTTCTTTCCCAACTTTTGCGCCATGGCTTTAAAGTGTCAAAATCTAAATTGCAGTGTTGCAGGCCTCAGGTAACCTTCCTAGGTAAGGTCATCTGCTCTGGTAGTATTCAACCCTCGCCCTCACAAAAACAGGCTATTCTATCAGCACCAAGACCAGAGATAGTACAAGGCCTCCTTTCATTTCTGGGCCTTGCCAACTACTCCCGAGGTCATGTTCCTGATTTTACAGGTAAAACTGCCCCTTTGAGGGCCATTATTAAGTCGGACCTGGTGTGCGCTGAGCTCAACGCGCCTTGGAGTGGACTCCAGAGGCGGACTTAGCTTTACTACATTAAAACAAAGCTTGGCTTCTTGTGCTAATTTGGCGGTACGGACTATTCAAAACCATTTCACTTGGACACAACATTGACAGAAACTCAGGGTACGCCACTTTGTGGCAAAAAGACAGCGATGGTGCACGAGGATTTTATTGTATGTTTCTACACTTTTGGATCCGGTTGCTAAAAAGTCTGCATCTTGTGCCTTGTACGCTGACACACTAGCCAAGCTTTGGCTAAATGTGCCCACCTTGTTATGGGACATTCATTGACGGTTTATACTCAACATTCTGTTGTGGCATATGTACAGTCTAAACTTTTTGCTCTTACACCTCAGAGACAACAGAGGCTATCACCTATTTTGGCTCCTAATCTTATGTATGCCCGGTGGACCTGGCCAATGCCTCAACTGGGTTGGCTACAAAAGGCACACCTCACAATTGTGAAGTCCATTCTAAGGCTGAACTTTCTTTACGACCTGATTTATTTGCACACCCATTCAGTCTTCTTTGTTGCTTTACAGATGGACATTGTCACCGTCATTCTGACGGCTCCTTGCGTGCTGCTGCGGCAGTTGTCCAGTTTATTGACTCAAACACTATTCCTACAGTGGCCTCTTGGGGCCCTGAAACTGGTTTCTCAGCTCAATATGCTGAACTCATGGCTGTTTTATTGGCCCTACAATATGCTGGTGATCTTGCATGCACTATCTTTACAGACTCCCAGTATGTCCATGGAGGGCTCCATAGAGACCTTCCTGTTTGGCGCCGGGAGGTTTTCTAACAGCACAGGGCACGCCCATTGCTCATAAAGATTTGTGGGAGTTGGTCTCATCCCATCTGATGCAACCATGTCAACTTGCAGTAGTGAAGGTTCCAGGCCATTGTAAAAAGGGATCTATGACATCTTTGGGCAATGCTGCCGCTGATGTTGCAGCTAAGACTGCTGGTGGCTATGTTGGTTCTATAAATGTTGCTATGGTTTCTTCTGTCCCGACTATTCCTTTGTTACAGGCTGTCCAATCCTTTGCCCAGCCTGGGAACTTGACTTTTGGCGCTTTAAGGGGGCCTCTGTTAACCCTGACTCGGTCGTTACTCTGGAAAGCACCCTATGGTGCCTAGCACACTTTTGCTTTGTGTGATATGCCCAAACCAGCCCAAGCCCCACTTTCTACTTCTGAAATTCAGCTCAGACATGCCAGCGAAGACCCTAGTTTTTGGGAAAATGTTTTGGACGCTGATGCATATGAAGACGGCGTCTTTCGTGGTCCTACTGGCCTTCCTTATTTGTCTCCTAACATGATTTTTGATGTTCTTTCCTCACTACATGGTAAATCCCATGTTTGTGCCTTTGAAATGCAACGCCAACTTAAAGGTTTGTATTACCATCCTAAACCTGCTGCTCTCTGTGGTGCATTCACACGCACATGCGTATCATGCTCAATGTTCAACCCCTATCCACACGTTAAGAACATGGGTAAGTTACGTTCGGGTCAGTATCCCGGTCAAGTTATACATTTGGACTTCACTGACATGTTAACACCCTGTAAAGGGAAGCGTTTTCTTCTTTCCATCATTGATACATTCTCAGGATGGGCTCAGTTTTATCCTTGTAAGGCTGAAACCTCTTCTGTGGTGGTTCAGTCACTGGTTACTGATTGGATTCCTAACCATGGCGTCCCTAGTGAAGCTCACACAGACAATGGTAAGCACTTTACCTCCCGAGAAGTAGCTGAGGTATGTTATCTTTTGGGCATCTCAAAAACCTTTTCTGCAGTCTACCACCCTATGGGTAACTCCATGGTTGAACGTTGTCACAGAACTTTAAAGACTATTCTCGCAAAAATGTGTCATGACACTAAATCACAGAATTGGTTGGTTCATTTGCCAGCGCAACGATGGCTATGCATTCAATGGTCAACAAACGTACAGGGTTTTCTCCTTATGAATTGTCTCATGGCCGGTGTATGCCTTGATCTACTACAGGACTAGAGCCTGCTTTGGCTGAGGTCCTTCAATTTTTTTCAGTATAAACCTTACTTTGAAGCTCTGAAATCTCTTGTTACATCACAAACTGTTGATTCAACTCCCACTTTGGTGTATGATCACACTGTTAATCTTCCTTCTCAGGTCTACATAAAGCAGGCTGTTCGTCCATCTTGGTCCTCCCCTCGTTACATTGGACCTTTGAAGTGACGCACCGCACCTCCCATGCTTTCAAAGTACACGGAAAACCTCATTGGTACCACCACTCCTTTGCCAAACCATACTATGGAAGTGGGCCGGAGGTCCCACTGAAGGGTGGGGATACCCAAAATACTCAAAATACTAAAGACAAAACAGACCAAACCTCAAAATAGATTTATATCCGTCCCTCTCACTTTTACAGATGGTTTACATTTTTCACGCCTTCTCCAAGACAATTTCATCAATGCCCAGTGTGGCTGTGTGTCCTGATAACGCTACTACTCATTGGAATAGTGATATGTTTGACTTTAGCTGGATCTGGTTTAAATGAACGCATAAACTAATGCATTGTAACAATGGAAAAACATTAAATCTTTACGAGCAAAAGTAGCGGACATACAGACCCCTGGTTGGATTGATGACTGGACAATCAAATGTATAAATGATAATAATACTGATGTTGTAAAAATGTGACTTTGTTTATGATTGCAGAAGGAAATGGTTCCAGGAGAAGGCGCTCACTAATCGAATCGCATTCACATCTACAAAATAAATGGGTAAAGGTAGCTCATTATACAGCAAAAGTCAATGTAACTTCACCTTGTTGGGTTTGCTCCTTTAAGCCACATCATGCAGATGAATCTCCCACCTCGGTGGCAGTGCCAGCTGGATTACAAGAATCACTTTGTATATTATACTTAGGAAGAATTATGGCCCGTAATCCTAGTTCTCACTTACCTGAGTGTAGCCAATGGATGCATGCAGCTAATTTAACAGTGTGGAGAAACCCAGTAAATTGGACTAGACAAACTAATAGCACAGTGGGGAGAGGGCTCCACTTTTATAGACAACCATTACCTGCCCAAGTCTGTTACACTCGTAGCTGTAGTGGTACCAGATCTTTAGGTAAATCATCCTGTAAGTATGAAATAGGTCCTAACTCTTGGCCCCGAGACTCACAAAACTGGTGGCAAGACGTACATAAGATCCTAAATCTGGCAAAGAGCTCTACTGTGGTTCTCACGCCTCCAGGAAAGGAGGGCGCACCTACTCCTCGTGGGTACGTTTGGACATGTGGCATTAATTCTTATTTAGTATTACCTACAAATTGGTGCGGCACATGTACATTAGCCAGACTGGCACCTTCTTCCTTAGTTATTTCAGATGATTTAATGCAAGAGATGGTTAAAAAAAATGGCCACCATAACCCCCCACAAGTATGTAAGAGTTAAACGAGTCTTGAAAGTAGGAAATAAAACTTTAGGCCAAGCATACATACCAGCTATTGGAGAAGGTCGTGACCCTTAATTTCTGACTTCAGAGGTTGGTTCGGTACCTTGATCCCACAAGTAGGTACAGCAACCAACGCCCACAAAATTAATATGTTATATTGGGCAATTGAAGATTTAGCCGAAATTGTAGATGATACATTGAAACAATTGGAGGATGGCTCTGAATTAAAGGCAGTAGCCTCAGTAGCCATGCAAAACCGTGTGGCCTTAGACGGTCTTTATGCTGAGCGAGGAGGTATGTGTGCAGCTGTAGGCATAGATCATTGTTGTACTTACATTCCAGATGAAACCGGCAATTGGACACACATTAGAGAAAAGGTGAAAGGTCTTAGGAATTATTTAGAGTCCCAGGCATCTCCAAACAATGGGTTTGGAGATTGGCTATTCTCCGGCTCCTGGAGTCATATCCTTCAAAGATTTGTTGTTATGTTTTTGATTTTCTTTGTTATACTTGGTATTGTTTGTTGTTGTGTTATTCCCATTGTTAGAGGTATGTTGTCTAGGGCTCTAGGCAGCACCACCACAGGAGGCATCTTTTACTCTCGAAACATCCACTCCACGGGAGTAAGGCCCTCCCCTGAAGGGGGTGACAGAGATTATGTGGAATTGTCTGAGAAGACAGGTTTGGCCCCAGACTGGCAGGATCCTGAGGACAACTGTGATGGAGAATGTGGTATTGATTTTATTAATGAATAATTGTTTTGGAAGTGTTTTGTGTTTTATCGTTGCAGATTTCGAGTTGTGTGTACATGGGATTGAAATGTGAAGGTTTAAAGCTACATGATGTTCTGAGAAAATGTTCTGTGCATCCATGTCATATGTAAGGACTATGTCGACCATGTACACTTGAAGGTTTGATTTTGAGGTCTTTGGAGACCTCAGAAGGGGGAATTGAAGGGTTTTTATATTTTTATACTTTTATATTTGAAGACTTTTTATATTTTATAATTATAAAATAATGGTTTTATAGTTTTACTTATGTAAGATGAATTGCAGAAGTTTTGTTTGTTGTACAACATGTCAGTTATTGAGTTTCAGGTAACATCTAAACTAGTTGTGAAGTCTTCATTTTGTGGCAAAGCCTAAATCTCAGGAATGTGTAAGATAAACAAAACGGCCTCTCCCTGCGCACACACCATATAAGGAGAACTTTACGTTAAACCCCCCATCAGAAGACTTCAGGAAGGATGCCATCGCCTCTTCTTGCATATTCATGTATTATTCATGTGCCATGTGTTAAATACGGATGGACTGAGCCAGTGGTTATGTTCTGGGGAGATAGAGGCGAGAATAATCATTGTTAGGGCCCAGATACATCCGGAGCTCTGTATAGATGATTTTGTATTAGGGAAATAAATCTTTTGATTGTAACTCGTCGAATCCTGGCCATCATTATACTGGTATGTGTTATTAGTTATATAGTGTAGTAATTGTTGACTGCTAAACGCTCCACTCTTACAGCAAACGAACACGCTGGATTTGGCTGATAAATAATAAGAAATAGCCAAAGAATTCTTCAGCCCGAAATCCTCCATTACACCTTTAAGTTAAAGCCTTGCATATTTAAGCAATCCACACTCGTCAAAGCCTCAGTTCCGTTCCACCGATGAGGTTACAGCTGGCACTGGGTTAAACTGATGGCACTGAAACAATGACCCAGATTCACCTGCCGGGACAGTTTTAGCTTTGTCTCCCAGAACATATAGGAAACTCTCTGTCAAAAGTTTCAGCACGTGCATTTGAACACCGCTTTTGGTGTATTATGCAAAATTAAATACTCTGTCAATCATTATGCACTTCAATTGTTGTATAATTCTCACATACTTCCATACCTTAATTACTGTGTGGAAATATTGGGTAATAGTAATAATAATAATAATAATAATAATTTACACTTTTAAAACAAAATTTAGATCCAGTGTACTAAAAAATATATCAGGAAAGAATGAGTGTGAGTTCATCTGTCGTTATCTTGAACGTCATAGTTTTAAGTTCACCCTTTAAGTCTGTAAAATGTTTTTTTCTTTATTCTTATGTTCTTGCTTTTTTTTTGTTTTGTTTTTGTATTTCTATGGCCCGAAGAAAGATTAACTAAGTAACTAGCTTTTCATCACCCGTCTGTTTGAATATAGTTTGAAAATGTTTAAAAGCATAACTTCTTAACATTTTACTAACCATTTTTTGTGCTGTTGGGGGTTTTGTTCTTTTTAAATGCAAACGGAGAGATTTTTTGCTGGGTGACGTATCGTTGATCTTTTGTTTTAACATTTTTCATCAATAATACATTTTTAGCCAATTGTAAACGATGGGAGCAGATATACTCCATTTGTAGTTTGTAGTTTTCAGCTTGTACACAGTAAGGATCCATTATAACTTCCATTATAAACATGATTTTTCAACCTGCCATCACACAAACAATACAAAGCATGCAATATCTCTTGTCTATACAGCTTATTTTGTGAACCATCTGGCTTTAAATGATGGTCCTAACATTTTTTGATTAAGGACGTCAAAAAAGTTAAAGAATATATAATATGTGCAATGTTCAATGGGAAAAAGAGGGGATGCACATTTTATCATTTCCATTACAGCAGGTTGAAAAAAAAATGGTTTGAATGGGTTCCAAAGGGCACACTTTTGAACAGTCCCACAATGTGTTTATTTGAGTCAGTGAAAAGAAA
The DNA here is from genome assembly GCA_019453435.1 of Rhinogobius similis. Classification (NCBI taxonomy): domain Eukaryota; kingdom Metazoa; phylum Chordata; class Actinopteri; order Gobiiformes; family Gobiidae; genus Rhinogobius; species Rhinogobius similis. Next base: position 32,256,854 of record CM033625.1, read on the forward strand.
TAATTGTTGCTGATAATCTTTCGCATACACCAGGCTGTAGCAACAAGAACAGTCTGCGTGGACTGAACTGAAATAATCAACTTTTTGTGATATTTGGACTACTAACAAATGCAGTGTCTTAATGGACAAATTTTCTTTCTTTATTTATTTTCATCAATCATAAGGAGGGATTTTGGATGAATTCAGAAAAAAAACTTGAAATTCATTGTCAAATTTATTTAAAGTGTACAAAAATGCATACACAAACTCACATGAAATTAGCCAGTAGGCAAAAAATAATCATGGACGTACAAAAATATTACATCTATCACGTTTTTAATTAAATAAATACCTTTATTTCAGCCAATTTTTTTGTCAAAATCTCACACAGTGGGACGAGAAAAAACTTTGATGGAATACCGCCATAACGTTCAAACTAATTTTTAGATTTGTGTTTTTTCTCCGGTTGATGTAAATGTTCCTAAATTTTATCTCCAGCAGGTGGCAGTAAAGGAAAAAACGCCAACACAGGAAACACTGGTAACACTGGAAACAATGCTAACCAGGGCACTGCTGAGAACAATGGTAACCAAGGAAATAATGGAAACCAAGGAGACACTGGCAACAACAGAAACATTGATACCCAAAGCAACAATGGAAACAGTGCTACTCAAGTAAACAACCAGGGAAACAGCGGCAACGATGGAAACAGTGGTAACCAAGGCAACAATGGAAACAATGGTAACCAAGGAAGTGGTGATAACCAAGGAAATGCAGACAACACTGGAAACAATGATAACCAAGGAAGTGGTGAAAAAAAAGGAAATGCTGGCAACAATGGAAACAATGATAATCAAGGAAGTGGTGAAAAAAAAGGAAATGCTGGCACCAATGGAAACAATGATAATCAAGGAAGTGGTGAAAAAAAAGGAAATGCAGGCAACAATGGAAACAATGGTAACCAAGGAAGTGGTGAAAACAAAGGAAATGCAGACAACAATGGAAAGAATGGTAACCAAGGAAGTGGTGAAAAAAAAGGAAATTCAGGCAACAATGGAAAGAATGGTAACCAAGGAAGTGGTGAAAACAAAGGAAATGCAGGCAACAATGGAAACAACGGTAACCAAGGAAGTGGTGAAAACAAAGGAAATGCAGGCAACAATGGAAACAATGGTAACCAAGGAAGTGGTGAAAACAAAGGAAATGCAGGCAACAATGGAAACAATGGTAACCAAGGAAGTGGTGAAAACAAAGGAAATGCAGGCAACAATGGAAACAATGGTAACCAAGGAAGTGGTGAAAACAAAGGAAATGCAGGCAGCAATGGAAACAATGGTAACAAAGGAAGTGGTGAAAACAGAGGAAATGCAGACAACAGTGGAAACAACGGTAACCAAGGAAGTGGTGAAAACAAAGGAAATGCAGGCAACAATGGAAACAACGGTAACCAAGGAAGTGGTGAAAACAAAGGAAATGCAGGCAACAATGGAAACAATGGTAACCAAGGAAGTGGTGAAAACAAAGGAAATGCAGGCAACAATGGAAACAATGGTAACCAAGGAAGTGGTGAAAACAAAGGAAATGCAGGCAACAATGGAAACAATGGTAACCAAGGAAGTGGTGAAAACAAAGGAAATGCAGGCAGCAATGGAAACAATGGTAACAAAGGAAGTGGTGAAAACAGAGGAAATGCAGACAACAGTGGAAACAACGGTAACCAAGGAAGTGGTGAAAACAAAGGAAATGCAGGCAACAATGGAAACAACGGTAACCAAGGAAGTGGTGAAAACAAAGGAAATGCAGGCAACAATGGAAAGAACGGTAACCAAGGAAGTGGTGAAAACAAAGGAAATGCAGGCAACAATGGAAAGAACGATAACCAAGGAAGTGGTGAAAACAAAGGAAATTCAGGCAACAATGGAAAGAACGATAACCAAGGAAGTGGTGAAAACAAAGGAAATGCAGGCAACAATGGAAAGAACGATAACCAAGGAAGTGGTGAAAACAAAGGAAATGCAGGCAACAGTGGAAAGAACGGTAACCAAGGAAGTGGTGAAAACAAAGGAAATGCAGGCAACAGTGGAAACAATGGTAACCAAGGAAGTGGTGAAAACAAAGGAAATGCAGGCAACAGTGGAAACAATGGTAACCAAGGAAGTGGTGAAAACAAAGGAAATGCAGGCAACAATGGAAACAATGGTAACAAAGGAAGTGGTGAAAACAAAGGAAATGCAGGCAACAGTGGAAACAACGGTAACCAAGGAAGTGGTGAAAACAAAGGAAATGCAGACAACAGTGGAAACAACGGTAACCAAGGAAGTGGTGAAAACAAAGGAAATGCAGGCAACAATGGAAAGAACGATAACCAAGGAAGTGGTGAAAACAAAGGAAATGCAGGCAACAATGGAAAGAACGATAACCAAGGAAGTGGTGAAAACAAAGGAAATGCAGGCAACGATGGAAACAACGGTAACCAAGGAAGTGGTGAAAACAAAGGAAATGCAGGCAACAATGGAAACAACGGTAACCAAGGAAGTGGTGAAAACAAAGGAAATGCAGGCAACGATGGAAATAATGGTAATCAAGGAAGTGGTGAAAACAAAGGAAATGCAGGCAACGATGGAAAGAATGGTAACCAAGGAAGTGGTGAAAACAAAGGAAATGCAGGCAACGATGGAAACAACGGTAACCAAGGAAGTGGTGAAAACAAAGGAAATGCAGGCAACAATGGAAACAACGGTAACCAAGGAAGTGGTGAAAACAAAGGAAATGCAGGCAACAATGGAAACAACGGTAACCAAGGAAGTGGTGAAAACAAAGGAAATGCAGGCAACAATGGAAACAACGGTAACCAAGGAAGTGGTGAAAACAAAGGAAATGCAGGCAACAATGGAAACAACGGTAACCAAGGAAGTGGTGAAAACAAAGGAAATGCAGGCAACAATGGAAACAATGGTAACCAAGGAAGTGGTGAAAACAAAGGAAATACTGGCAACAATGGAAACAGTGGAAACCAGGGCAACAATGGAAACCAAGGAAATAATGGCAACAACGGAAACAATGGTAACCAAGGAAACAATGGAAACCAAGGAAATAGTGGCAACAATGGAAACTGTGGAAACCAAGGCAACAGCAGAAACCAAGGAAATAATGGCAACAATGGAAATAGTGGAAACCAAGGCAATAATGGCAATAACGGAAACAATGGAAACCAAGGAAATAATGGCAACAACGGAAACAATGGAAACCAAGGAAATAATGGCAACAACGGAAACAATGGTAACCAAGGAAACAATGGAAACCAAGGAAATACTGGCAACAATGGAAACAGTGGAAACCAGGGAAACAACGGAAACCAAGGAAATAATGGCAACAATGGAAACAATGGTAACCAAGGAAACAGTGAAGGTTTTACAAAGTTAAAGGACAGATGTATTGGATATGATGGATACCAAGGAAATACTTGCAAAAATGGAAACTGTGGAAACCAGGGCAACAATGGAAACCAAGGAAATAATGGCAACAACGGAAACAATGGTAACCAAGGAAACAATGGAAACCAAGGAAATAATGGCAATAATGGAAACAGTGGAAACCAAGGCAATAATGGCAGTAACGGAAACAATGGAAACCAAGGAAATAATGGCAACAATGGAAACAATGGGAACAACGGAAACAATGGAAACCAAGGAAACAATGGAAACAATGGAAACAGTGGAAACCAAGGAAATACTGGCAACAATGGAAACAGTGGAAACCAGGGAAACAACGGAAACCAAGGAAATAATGGCAATAACGGAAACAATGGAAACCAAGGAAATAATGGCAACAACGGAAACAATAGTAACCAAGGAAACAATGGTAACCAAGGAAACAATGGAAACCAAGGAAATACTGGCAACAATGGAAACAGTGGAAACCAAGGCAATAATGGCAATAACGGAAACAATGGAAACCAAGGAAATAATGGTAACAACGGAAACAATGGGAACAACGGAAACAATGGTAACCACGGAAACAATGGAAACCAAGGAAATACTGGCAACAATGGAAACAGTGGAAACCAGGGAAACAACGGAAACCAAGGAAATAATGGCAACAACGGAAACAATGGTAACCAAGGAAATACTGGCAACAACGGAAACAATGGAAACCAGGGCAACAACGGAAACCAAGGAAATAATGGAAACAACGGAAACAATGTTAACCAAGGAAACAATGGAAACCAAGGAAATACTGGCAACAATGGAAACAACGGAAACCAAGGAAGTAATGGCAACAACGGAAACAATGGTAACGAAGGAAACAATTGTAACCATGGAAACAATGGAAACCAAGGAAATACTGGCAACAATGGAAACAGTGGAAACCAATGCAACAATGGAAACCAAGGAAAAAATGGTAACAATGCAAACCAAGGAAATAATGGCAACAACAATGATGAGAGAAGCAGTGAGGAACGAAGGGGTAAGGAGTGGAAAAAAGGTAGAAAAAATCACAAAGCTAGTCACAAAAAGGAATACACAGTCAGCAACGAAGACAGTGGGGACAATGATGTGGATCCAGCAAGTTTTGAAGACAATAGTAGCCCAGAAAGAAAAGACAGATGCAGAGGAAACGACAAAAGCTGTGAAGGAGATATTCCGGCAGACACTGGTGAGGTTTTTTTTCTCATAGGTTTTCCATGATTCATTATGTAGTATCATGCTAAAAACAATGTCTTGTTGTATTTGTTTTGAATAATTTCTGTTTATCTTGACAAAGGCTGCTGGACTGAGTGGTTTGATCGAGATGACCCAACTGACACAGGAGACTGGGAGACCGTTGAGGATCTATATCTTGAAAATCCTGGGAAGCTTTGCAATGTTCCGCTTTGGATTGAGGCTAAGACTATCTCTGGGGAGAGTCCAGCTTCCGTTGGAAATGTCATAGCTAAGTAGGTTTACCATTGACCATTTCTGAATTCAAAAATTTAAAGTCCCATGGTCCATTTTGTGTGTCTGTTTTAAATTGTAGATACAACCCTGTCTCTGGTTTTGTTTGTAAAAATGAAGACCAGGAAGGATGCAAATGCCATGATTATAAAGTCCGCTTTATGTGCCCAGAGGAGTTCTGCCGTCAAAAAGGTCTGGTAGATGTTAATTTTGACATTAAAACTCCCAAAGTGTAAATTGTATATTAAATTTCCTTGTATACTCTATCAGTGTGCTGGACTAAGTGGTATGACCGAGACACCCCTAACGGCATTGGAGACTGGGAGGTTCTCAGCAACTTAAGAGAAGAGAATCCAAGAGAACTATGTGAAAGTCCAGTATACATTGAGGTTGAGACCACAAACACCAACACTCCTGCTGCCTTCACTGGACAAAACTTCTACATGTGAGTTTACAATAAAATATATTTACTATAGGAAATATTGATTAAAAAGCAACAACACACCAACAGTTGGGGGGAATCATCCTGATATTCAACTGATATTCACAGTTCATCAGAATGGTTATAGTTAAGGTTATGGTGCACTTTATTGTCCTCGTAGGGGAATTTGTCCTCTGCAATGAACCATACATCTGGGGTGATATGTCAAGAGGAGAACATGTTATAATTGCATTGAACTTAATTGCACTAAGGCAACAGAGAGCGCAAAAAGAGAAACACTCACACAATTTCACTAGACATTACACAAATTGAGAGCATAGACACACAAATACTTAAAAGAAAAAATAACGGTAACAGAGCAATTGATAAAGCTGAAAGCTTGACATATTTTCTATGTTTGTTGAGCTGCTACATATTTCAGGAACAGGATATTTTGTAGTTTTTAATCATATCTATCCAATAATATAACATATCTTATTGCATAACGTATCTCCAAAATAGCCATTGAGAAAGTCTTTGTGTGGTAGCAGTTGCTTAACATAATCTTAATTTTAAATATGAAATTATTATAAATCAAAATGTGTGAATGCTTGAATTTGAAGGTATTAATAACAATATTCTGTTTTGTTTTTAAACCAGATTCAGTCCAACCAAAGGATTCGTTTGCCGCAACCGAGATCAAAAAGGACGCCGTTGCCTCAACTACAAGGTTCGCTTTGGCTGCCCTTGCCTCTAAAACGTCAACCTTACCCAACCCAATATCACTAAATATAAACGATTCTTTTATTTGTTATTTTATTTTTTTTCATACTGAACATTGAGGTTGTGGTGCTCTGTATTGTTAAAGCAGCATACTATTTTTCTTATACACAAATGTTTTTTTTTTTCATTTGATTAAAAAACAGGGGTTTATAAGGTCATTTCTTATCAGTTAACACAAGCTGAGACAGCGCATTCAGTGCTCATTGAATTCATCCATATACTACATACTACAAACCTGTTCACACATAGTAATGGGCTTTGGTTCTAATACTGTCTACTTCAATATAGAAACTTAAATATAACATGAAAAAAATAAATAAATTATTCGCTCCCAAAATTTAGCAACAGAGAATATCAACAAAGAAAAGAAGGATCTCAGGAAAGGCACTGTATGAGTTGAGACGCATACAAAAACGAATGGTTATTTATTTGTTTATTAATTTGTTTATTTATATGGATCCTAAGCAATCAGCTAGTCTTCCTGGGTCCATTGCAATCATATCATAACATACAACAAACACAATAATAAATTATCATTACAATAATAAAATTTGCTTACGATGCATAAAAGTTCATTACATGAACGATTTCATATAACATGTATTGGGGAAAACTATCTGGATCCTGTCATCACAAAAATAAAAAGTCTTGTTACTCCCATCATACGTCTGTGTCTCTGTTTAGTTTCACAATCACATTTGTTGAAAGTGATTTTGTTGTGTATAGTGACAGTTGTGTTGAACAGTATCTGAATTCTGCCTCCTTGATTTCACTTTGCATCATATATACTGTGAAAGACATGTTAGAATGAGCTGGAGAGTTTTTTTTACCATGTAGAATTAGAACATAAATGTTTCCATTTGATGCATTGCACCAGAGTTAGCCTTAGGCTAATTTACATCTGCAGTCCCCTGGCAGGGAAAAGCACAACCCAAATCATTTAAGAATTACAGACGTGACAATGGCTTGAACACAAGACGTACATTCACTTACATACATTCAAGCACATACACCATTTACTCATAAAATAAAATCTATTACATTCTCCTATATATATACACACACACACACACACACACACACACACACACACAAGCTTAGAGGCATTTTGGGGTCGCAAACCTAGAACCCCCCCTTCGGGGACTAGCCTTTCTGAATGAGTTAGAAAGATTCTGTCAGAGCCATTTTTTTCATTTGACTCTCCAGATTCACAAAATCACCTCAGATTGTACTTTTTCACAACTTGTGTCCCATGAGTTTTTTAACCTTCACATTGGGGACAAAGAATTTTTAGGTGCATTTTGAGGACACGTACACAAACTCATAAATGTCCAGTTTGAGGTCTTTATTTCTTTTGTCATACAAACTTAGTAAACATATTTTATACAAGAAACTTCAGAATAATGACAAACATGTTTCATGTGCCAGTTTAAATGGTACATGAAACCAACAAAACCAACGCAATCAACATAATGTAAGATCATGAATTAAAATGGTATCAAACCACAAGCATTTTTATAATTTCTTTCAATTGTTATATTCCAAAATATAAAAATAAACTACTAAATAAGTACATACCTTACAAGTATGTTTTTGATTGACTGAACAGATATATAGGATACTGTACATAGGTCATCCGGGTTCTTAAATAATGTTTAACCCCTGATGCACACTGACTCCGGTCTGGCTTCGGGACCCGCGCAGGTCCCACAAGAGGTCCCACAAGACTTAGAAAGTGCTTAAAATCAATGCTTGTGTTACACCGACCTCTGAGCTCTGGGCCGCGGGTCGGCAGCCGTGGGTTTGAGGAAAGAATCCACAAGAAGTCTATTTTTGCCAGACGCCACAGCGTCTGGTGCAGCTTTCATCATTTGACGAGTGTTTCTTGCACGAAACCAGGTAAATCTATGTGGCTTTCATCAAAAACAGACCGCAGTGAACCAGAGCTGGTGTGACAGGCGTCTGCAACCGGACTGGAGTCAGTGTACACTAGGGGTGACTCCTTCCCACTGTCTATGTTCTACAGCATATGGCAGCATATGGCTGTGTTTGGGTAAAATGCACTCTATTCCACGCCTTGACTCCAAGACTCATTTCCCTCCTTGACCACCTGAGTGTTGTGGGCAAATGACGGTTTGGTGTCATCTTTTGAGTTCTTGGGACATTGGACAGCAAGAACAACTTACTGTGCACATGTTCCTAATTCATGCTGTTTGGAACTCCACGATTACAGCAACAAAAAAGGCTATGGTTCATTTGACATAGGCCAGAGTTCTCTAACCGGCTCACAGATTGATAATGACTTCTGGATGGAAGTTGAAACGTCTTGATTTTCAAAAACAGTCCGAATGACAACCCCCTGAAAATCTTTTCCACGATACTCTTTGTGTTTCTTTTTTTGAAGGTGGTTACTTTGACAGAGGAATCTGAAGGTTGATCTTGAGTGTTTGAGCTGTGGGACCTTTGTCTTTTGGGGGGTATCAGGACTGTACTTTCTTGGACTCTGTGTTGAAGTGGATAGTCCGGCATTTCTTGTCATTGATAATGTCCTCCTCTGTCTCTGATTAACTTCTTGCCAGTGAGTGAGGAATAGAAGCAAACATCGCTGCAGTCTGTGGTTTTATCCAATTCTTCGGGTATTTTTCTTGAAAAACAATTCTTGATTCTTGGGCTGTCTGTCTCAAGCTCTTCCTGGCAATCAGAAAATATTTGATTACAAAAAAAGACACCTGAATTTTAAGGCTAAGGTCCAGTACATTCACATTCAAATTCGCTATGCATTGTCAAGCTGTGCAGCAAAAGTAAAGCAATAATAATAACACCTCTATAAAAGATGGGGGTCTTCCTTTTGAGGTGCTGAAAGAATCGACTGAAGCCAGAGACTGTAATGATATTACAATATTAGAAAACAGCTGAATCTTTACCGTTCCATTATATCTCAATAACTAACATACTGAAGGGTGGTCTTCACGATGCATATCACCCAGAGGAGATTCTGAAGTCATTTAAAAATAAAATCAGAATTAGGGAAAGCCATAAATTAAGGTCACTACATAATATGATGACAATAAGAAAAAAGCCCTGTCAGAAAGAAAACAATATACAAACAAATACTGCCATTCAATACAGACTAAGTAAGAGTTGACTTTTGAGGACATTAAACACACTTACACACTGGGATAGGGACTAATTCGGGACAGTTAGTTATTTGAACCCCTTAGCAATGGTAATACTGATAGGACAGGACTTTAGGGGACATCATACACACTCACACACTCGAATGGGGACCAACTGGGGACCGTCTTCTATGTCAACCCCAGAACAATAGTAATACTGATAGGACAGGACTTTTGGGGACATTGTACACACTCACACACTCGAATGGGGACCAATTGGGGACAGTTGTTTAACTGATCAATGTAACAATAGTAATACTGATAGGACAGGACTTTTGGGGACATTGTACACACTCACACACTCCAATGACGACCAATTGGGGACAGTTGTTTAACTGATCAATTCGTCGATGTAAGCCAGGTGTGGTTCATCGTAGAAAGCGTTTCAGGGGTAGTCATCCAGACGCTGTTTGAAGATCGAGACATTTCGACTTTTATCCAAAAGTCATTGTCAATCAGAGAGCTGGTATTTGAACTCAGGCTTATATGCTACTCTAAGTAGTGGGAGTCCTGCCCACAGGGAGGAGTCACTGAACGCCTGTCTTTGTTTGGAAAATTGTTTGTCTAGTGTCACCTGAAACTCTATAATTGGCCTGCCTTTGTTAGTTTAATAGTTGGCCCTGCCCAGTTTCACCTGTGGCTAAGATCTATTATTGTCTTAGATCTATTGTTCTATTGATAGCTGGCTGTTGCTCCCTCATCACTGCTGATGACCTCATTAGCATTTGACTGGTCTATTGATTTGGACCAAGGTGTTAGGATGCTGTCATAAATCTTAGCCAAATTAAATCTTAAGCCCCCATTCCTGTTTAGAGACAGATTCTCTCTTTTGACAAAAATAGCTTACTTTACTCCTCTTTCAAACCAGTTCTTCTCTATGCTCAATATCTTCACCTCACTGTCCTCAAATGAGTGGTTTGTAGCTTTTAGGTGCAGATGGACTGCACTTTGAGGTCCCGTGGAGGTAGATCTTTTGTGTTGGTACAGCCTTTTGTGCAGTGGCTGTTTGGTCTCTCCTATGTAACGTTCTTTACAACTGTCCTCACTGCACTCTATCGAATAAACTACATTGCTCTGTTTCTGTGGTTCGTCTTGTCTTTCAGATGGACCAGTGTCTGTTTAAGTGTGTTGCCTGGTTTGAAGTAAACAGGGATGTTGTGTTGTCTAAAAATCCTATGAAACTTCTCAGACAGGCCCGAGACATAAGGGATAGAGACCCCCCCCCCCCCCGCTAGGATCCTTATTTGTCCTGTTTTTTGGCTCTTCTGGCTTTGTTAAAGGCCCAGTTGGGATAACCACAAGCTGAGCTCTCTCTGAGCATATCAATGGGTTGGATGTATACATCAAGTTCACCCGGGAAGATGCTAAGGACAACCGGTTGGCGTTTCTTGATTGCTCCACAATCAGAGAGGAGGAAGGCAGCCTTCAGACAGAAGTATACAGGAAACCCACCCACACAGATCAGTACTTATTGTTCGGTTCTAACTACCCACAGCAGCACAAGGTGGGAGTGATCAGGACACTACAACACAGACCCCATGAAGTACCCACCAGCGCAGAGGGGAGAAAGAAGGAGGAAGAACGTGTCCAACATGCCCTCTCAGAGTCCTGCCCACGCCTCCCTGTGGGCAGGACTCTCACTACTTAGAGTAGCATATAAGCCTGAGTTCCCATACCAGCTCTGATTGACAATGACTTTTGGATAAAAGTCGATCTTCAAACAGCGTCCAGATGACAACCCCTGAAACCCTTTCTACGATTAACTGATCAATGTAACAATAGTAATACTGATAGGACAGGACTTTTGGGGACATTGTACACACTCACACACTCGAATGGGGACCAATTGGGGACAGTTGTTTAACTGATCACTGTAACAATAGTAATACTCAGAGGACAAGACCTATTGGGGACTTCATACACAATCACACACTCGAATGGGGACCAACTGGGGACCGTCTTCTATGTCAACCCCAAAACAATAGTAATACTAATAGGACAGGAATTTTGGGGACATTGTACACACTCACACACTCGAATGGGGACCAATTGGGGACAGTTGTTTAACTGAGCTATGTAACAATAGTAATACTCAGAGGACAAGACCTATTGGGGACGTCATACACATCTGTGCACTATAATGGAGACCAACTGGGGACAATCAAGGTATTTTATGTAAATAATCTACTGCAGATGATTGAATTTACATTTGGGCAGCCAGGACCAAGACTCATATATATGTAATGTAGAAGACACAAATATACACATTAATGGATTGTCTTTTGTAAAAACCAACTCTTACCTGATTTTGGGGCTCTCAGTGATGTCAGGAGTAGATGTTCGCTGGAGAGAGAGAAAGATGCGTCAGAGAAAGGAAAGGATAAGTAATCAGTTAAAATGAAGCACAGTGTGTCAGTGGTTTACTGGGGACAGTACATAGACCGTATAAAAATCACTGGACGAGCGCGATGTCGTAGTGTTTGACTCCAGCCAAATAAAACTAATCGCAGCTAAAAGTTGTAGTGGTTAAAGCGGAGCTAGCAGTTATAGTGGCTAAAGTGGAGTTAGCAGTTATAGCGGCTAAAGTGGAGCCAGACTCCATATTTGGAAATCCGAGTGCGTATCTTGGTAACCACACGGACCAATCAGGAGCGAGGTTGTTAATGGTTTCCGCCCCTCGGTGAAAGGAGACGGCGGCAACGTGTGGCGCTAGCTGTCAATCAAACCTGTTGCTAACATGAGCGAAACCGACCCCTGGAAAAGGAAGCACCTGATTGGTCAGTTATTATTGTAATAAGTTGATTTGTGAAGAACATAACTTTAATCAAACACAGGATCATGTGGCGTGAGTCAGATGCACATTTTAGTTCCAGATGTGAGTTTGACAGAAGCCGTTTCAGAGTAAAGACACTAATGTCGCAATAGAAAGAGAATGGAGCTCGGCTTGAAGGAGCCAGAACAGCCTCCATGGATACTTCCTGTTTGGAACGTGGCGGCAGCAGCTCGGGATGTCCAGTGTTTTTTATACAGTCTATGGAACAGTACAATTGTAACTCCAGACTGGAGTGGATTTCCAGTTACCAGTCAATATTGAGACTCGTACCTGTGGTTTGCCAATGTCCCTCGTCTCTCAGCAATATCAGAGAGGAACTGCTCCTGAAATAATTCATTTGCCTATATATCAACAATGCTTATGCAAAATAAAATTGTATATGCAATAACACCACCATTTTTCGCCCAGACTTTTGGGGACATTGTACACACTCACACACTCGAATGGGGACCAACTGGGGACCGTCTTCTATGTCAACTCCTTAGCAATAGTAAAACTGATAGGACAGGACTTTTGAGGACATTGTACACACTCACACACTTGAATAAGGACTAAGTGGGGACAGTCAGTTATTTGAACCCCATAACAATAGTAATACTGATGGGGACAGGACTTTTGGGGACATTGTACTCACTCACACACTCGAATGGGGACCAACTGGGGACCGTCTTCTATGTCAACTCCTTAGCAATAGTAAAACTGATAGGACAGGACTTTTGAGGACATTGTACACACTCACACACTTGAATAAGGACTAAGTGGGGACAGTCAGTTATTTGAACCCCATAACAATAGTAATACTGATGGGGACAGGACTTTTGGGGACATTGTACACACTCACACACTTGAATGGGGACCAACTGGGGACAGTCAGTCATGGGCCGATGCAGTAATGAGAATTTGGGCAGCCAGGACAAATATATTTTTGAAGACGTGTGCAAAATTAAGCCATAGTGTGTCAGTGGTTTGCTGGGGATTGTAGTGCAGCTTTTCTTTGCATATACAATATTTATAATAGTCAAAACATTCAGGAAGTTTCTTTATTGTTGCCTCTCAGTATTACCACTCACCTGTGGTTTGTTGATGTCTCTGGTCTCAGCAGCAACAGTGAAGAACCCCTCCTGAAACATGATTGAAATACATTTAAAGTGTTCATACCATAATAATAGGGCTGATTTTAAACTTGTATAACATCACAGTTTTAATTGGGACTTTGAGGGACATCACACACATTACACACTTGACGATGGACTAATGGGGGACAGCTGTTTATCCGAGTCATTGACATTAATATTATTGATAGAACATCATTTTTGGGGACATCACACACATACACACTCGAATGGGGACTATTTCGGGACAGTCATTGAAGTGCTTATGGCCTGGCCCTGCACTACAGCAGATACTACCCAGGAGCTCTAAGATACACCGTTAATATGCTTTTTGAGTCACCTGGAGCCAAGATAAGAAACTGTAACAAACTGACAACATAAAGTTACGTATAATAACCTTATTCTTGAATCTGCTGCGGGCGTCTATTTTTCTGTTACACGGGGAAGACGAGCTCAGTAAAAAATAAGTTCTACTCGAACTAAAAAGCCGTTTCAGGCCCAGGAAATCGGTGCATGTGACATATTGTTACTCGAGAACACAAATCAATCTACTTTATATAATGTTTTAGCAGCAAGACTTTTCCCTCATTCTCCACTTAGTGAACCGAGATCCCGCTGAACTGGAAGTGCCGTTACAGAGCAAAAAGAGGCAAAAGTGGGCGTGGAATAAGGTGAATACCTACCTCCTTACGCCATGGCCTCAGCATCCCTGTAGTTATGTGTCATTTCTTCATCCAAAGTCATGTCTTTCAGAGCAAAGAAACAAAGATGTGGCATTCTTTCCACTGTTAGAGTCTTCACATGATTGATTTAGTCTGATTGTCATTTACAAGTCTTTCCAGAGAACTGTAGAGAACACGTTTAAAAAAAATAAATAGCTTAGTGATTGTTAATAGCTAATTAGCAGATGCAATGTGGTTGTTATTTGTGATCAATGTATCAATCAATGTATATACATATTTGCAATAATATTTATTATTTTCCTTCCATTTTCTCTATTTGTACAAAATGCTCCAAATGTTCACACGCTTTAAAAAATTGCAAAAAGCATTGTTCAAGATAAGTAGTAATGGTAAAACAGCTATCTTAGCAATTGCAAATTGTTTGTTAATTTGGATCATGGCATGTAGATCCACATGTGCAATTGCATATGTATTTATTTTCTTGACATTCCAAATTGAATTATTTATAGAAAACTCCAAAAAGTCCCAACCCAAAAAACATCTCAGGCAAATGTAAGGTTTAAAGACAAAGACTTATAGCTGGCTTGGTAGCTGGCATGTTTTCAATAAGCTATCTTAGCAATTGCTACTTGCTACTTGCTAGCACAATGTGCTGATGGATTTGGATGAAGGCCTGTAGATCCACATTTGCCAGTGCATTTTATCTTCCTTTTGTATCAAACATGTTGCTCCACATTGTCAAATGCTTTAATGATTTAATTATGTTTATAGCTTTAATTTAAAACAAACTTTTAACATTTCCTTACCTTGAAATGGTGTGGTTTAAGTTTTCTTCTCATGGGAACAGGAGCCTCTTGCTTAATTAGGAGGAGCAAACATTTCCCGCCAATCATGTTTTCCCGTGTTACTTTCTAAGTTTGCTCCCCCCTTTTCCCCTTGTGCTTGCCATTTCAACACAGGTGGCCCAACACTGCAAACTTTGGCTTGGTCTAATTGGTGTAAAGTAACACAGATCCATCAGATCATAGACGAAAACACGTTTGGATCTGGCTGTTGTTCAAACTGTTGAATTGGGACTTCTGTTCTGGTATAAATACAGGTCTGACGTTACACACAACCTCCGTTTGGGGACATGTGCAATTCCGCACACAACCACCAGGGGGAAATGTTGAGGGATACACAAAATGAGTGGGGGGGCAGTTTTGAAATCACACACACATACAAAAAACTGAAATAAGTCACTTTTAGGGACATTTGAGATTTTAAGAGGGAAATGTATTTTGGAGCTTGGAGATGGCATTTTCAATGAAATCTAATTGGGGACCATGGTTTTTGTCCCCATTTGGATTTGGGTCCCCAATCTACTGGTGTGTATTCTGACACACACACACACACACACACACACACAGAACACACACACACACACACACACACAGACACACACACACGCAGACACACACACACACAGACACACACACACACACACGCAGACACATACAGACACAAAGACACACACAGACACATACAGACACACACACGCAGACACATACAGACACACACACGCAGACACATACAGACACACGCAGACACATACAGACACACACACACACGCAGACACATACAGACACACACACGCAGACACACACACACACACACACACACACACACACACACACACACACACACACACACACACACACACACACACATATACATATTTTAGTCCTTCTAGTTTGATCCATATCAGTGTAAGGGCCTGTAAAGTGTCATATATGAAGGACATTTTTCTGTGAGCTTTGAAATGGGAAATGTCAAGATCAAAACAAATGTTCCGTGCATTATATTTACGCCAAAACGCACTACAGGAGAACATCTTGATCACACGGCCGTCATGATGTTGAGAAGCTGAGAATTGTATAAAACCACTCCTGTTTCAGCTGTTTTCCTCCTGCAGCTCGTCTCAGACTCCAAGGATGGTTTTGTTACTTCATGTGGAGGTCTATAACTCAATAACTAAATTTAGATTTGGCTGTCACACAATGAACAGATCTCAGACAATCATCGTCAATCTACACTAAACTCCACTTTTAAAAGCAAAGAGGCAAGGAAAAATGGCTTAAAAATGGAAAAAAGTCAAAGAGAAAATATGCTAATACATTTAATTAAGGTAAATCTCGCTGACTGAATATGAAATTTAGTCTGCTTTTATGGCTGATATTGAGGAAAAGAATCTCTGTTTCTGTTGTTTTTCAGGGTTTAAATTGGCCCTTAAATTTGCAGCGTACCAGTACTCCAAACCCAATAAAATATACCTGAAAACAAAGTATCCCATTTATAGGCTGGACCTTTTCACTTCATTACAGCTCCCTAAATCTCATTTTCGGCTTCAGCGCTTAAGTAGGCATTGTCAAGACCTCAAGAGTCGTTTGGAAGAGCGCCAGAGTTCTGTTAAAGCCACAGGTTTTCATGTTTTTATAATTATTACTTAATTTGGCGGGAAACTATAGTGAGGTAAATATTTATCATAGTTTTACAGCAGTCAAGTGGCATCTTATGAAGAAATGAAGTTGAATAGGGTCCAAGATGGCGCCGCTGACGGATGCCCTGGCGTTTTGGTGCGCTCTATGTTGTTTGTTTTTGTGCGTTAATCGTGTGTCCGCGTGCTCTTACACCCGTGAAGAGCTCTTAAACATCAGAACTTCTACCCCCACGGACCTATTTCCAGTTTTTTTAGCGTCTCCTGCAGATTTGGGGCTAGTCTTGACTCTTGGCCAAAAGAGTGAGACGCCGCAGAAGAGGAAATCGCGCGGGGGCTCTCGTGCGCCTTCGGAAACGCGGCGCGCGTACGCCCTTACCTGGGATCTTCCTCTCCAACGTCCGCTCACTCAGCAACAAGATGGACGAACTGGCGCTGCTGATGAAGAGGAACAGAGACTTTTCTTCGTCTTCTGTTTTGTGTTTCACGGAGACGTGGCTCAGCGAGTCGATCCCGGACTGTGCGCTGCAGCTGGAGGGATTCCAGCTCCTCCGCGCCGACAGACAAAGGGATCTCTCCGGGGGAAAAACAAAAGGCGGTGGAGTCTGTTTCTTCATCAACAACGCTTGGTGCTCCAATGTGACTGTGATCTCCAAACTCTGCTCTCCTGATCTGGAATATCTCCTCAGCAGCTTCAGGCCGGTGGCTCTCACGTCC
Source organism: Rhinogobius similis (assembly GCA_019453435.1). Taxonomy (NCBI): domain Eukaryota; kingdom Metazoa; phylum Chordata; class Actinopteri; order Gobiiformes; family Gobiidae; genus Rhinogobius; species Rhinogobius similis. Next base: position 32,273,968 of record CM033625.1, read on the forward strand.
CATCTGATGAAGACACTGGAGAGGCTGGTCCTGGACCACCTCCGCTCCACCGTGAGCTCAGCCATGGATCCGCTGCAGTTTGCGTACCGGCCTGGCATTGGAGTGGAGGATGCCGTCATCTTCCTGCTGCACCGCGCTCGCTCTCTCTCTCACCTCGAGAACGCTGGCAGCGCTGTGAGAATTCTGTTCTTTGATTTCTCCAGCGCCTTCAACACCATCCAGCCACTGCTGCTGAGGGACAAGCAGGAGACGGCTGGTGTGGACTGTGACCTGGCAGAGTGGATCCTGGACTACCTCACGAACAGACCCCAGTTTGTGAGAGCCCGGGATTGTGTGTCTGACACTCTGACCTGCAGTGTGGGGGCGCCGCAGGGCACTGTCCTAGCGCCTTCCTCTTCACCCTCTACACCTCGGACTTCAGACACAACACGGACAGCTGTGTTCTGCAGAAGTTCTCTGGCGACTCTGCCATCATCGGACTCATCACGGACGGCGATAGACGCAGAAGTACAGAGGAGTAATGCAGGACTTTGTGGACTGGTGTCAGCAGAACCACCTCCTCATCAGGGAAAGACCAAGGAGATGCTGGTGGACTTTCCGCATGAGACGCCACTCCACTGCCCCCTCACCAGTGAACATCCAGGAAGGGACATTGAGAGAGTGGACTCATACAAGTACCTGGGTGTTCATCTGAACCACAAACTGGACTGGACTCATAACACAGACGCACTGTACAGGAAGAGTCAGAGTCGGCTCTACCTCCTGAGGAGACTCAGGTCTTTTGGAGTGTCAGGGCCTCTCCTGAGGACCTTCTACGACTCTGTGGTGGCATCAGCCGTCCTGTACGGTGTGGTCTGCTGGAGCAGCAGCATCACAGAGAGGGAGAGGAAGAAGCTGGACAAGGTCATCAAGAAGTCCAGCTCCGTCCTGGGCTGTGCTCTGGACTCAGTGCGTGAGGTGGGGGACAGAAGGGTCCTGGCTAAACTCACGTCTATGCTGGACCATGAGTCCCACCCCCTGCAGGACGCTCTGTCTGCCCTGGAGAGCAGCTTCAGTGACAGACTGATTCACCCTCGCTGTGTGAAGGAGAGGTTTCGCAGGTCTTTCCTTCCTGCTGCTGTCAGACTTTACAATGAACACTGTTAGCCCTGAACATGTGCCATTCACCCGCTACAATCATGTGCAATATAATTTAACATACTATTAATACACTTTTACCTCACTATAGTCACTTACTGTATATAACATACACTTAAGCCACTTTAGCTACCATTTTTACTGTAAATAAGAGTGTGCACTTTATACTTTATATTGTATTTTTTATGACCATGTTTATTTATCCTATTTTTATTGCATGCGCCTATTTCTTTCATTCCTGTCCTAAACTGTGTGTTGCAACAGTGGAATTTCCCCATTGTGGGACAAATAAAGGATCTCTTATCTTATCTTATTAACTGTAAACCATTCTACTCTCCACGTGAGTTCGCTTCATTCATTCTCGCCGCTGTTTACATCCCGCCGTGCGCGTACATACAAGACGCACAGCGCATGTTAGCGGAGAGGGTTTTGAGTACGGAGCAGGACTTTCTGGACTCCTTATTGATCATCCTCGGGGATTTTAACAAGGGTAATCTCAGCCAGGAACTACCAAAGTACAGACAGTTTATTAAATGCCCGACCAGAGAGCAGAACACGCTGGATCATTGTTACACTACAGTGAGTGGGTCCTTCCGTGCGGTTCCTCGTGCTGCCCTAGGGCTCTCAGATCACGCCATGATCCACCTGATCCCCACGTACAGACAGAGGCTGAAGCTCTCCAAACCTGTAGTGAGGACTTCTAAGAAGTGGACCAGCGAGGCAGTGGAGGAGCTACGCGCGTGTTTGGACATTACAGACTGGGATGTGTTCAAAACTGCCATGGATGGTTTGGATGAGTACACGGACACTGTGACGTCATACATCCAATTCTGTGAGGACAGTATCATTCCCACACGCACCAGGGTGATTTATAACAACGACAAGCCCTGGTTCACACCCAAACTGAGGCAGCTCAGGCAGCAGAAGGAGGCAGCTTTCAGAGCAGGGGACAGAGAGAGCTACAAAGGTGCAAAGTACAGATTTAGCAGGGAGGTGTCAAGAGCTAGATCTCTGTACAACACACGCCTAAAGGAGTCTTTCTCTGCGAACAACCCTTCGGCTGTTTGGAAGGGACTTAGACGGATCACCAACTACAAGCCCAAAGCCCCCCATGCTGCCGACGACCAGAAACTGGCTGAACAGCTCGCCTCCTTCTATTCTCGGTTCGAAACCTCAACCCCCTCCCCCACCCATCTCACTACAATGGACACTTCTGCCAATCACACCCTGGGTCCCCCCACCTCCCCCACCGGCCTTTCACTACACAGGGACAATGTAAGGAAACAGTTTCGGAAGTCCAACCCCCGGAAAGCTGCTGGACCAGACGGTGTCTCCCCCGCCACCCTGAGACACTGTGCGGACGAGCTGACTCCTGTCTTCACAGACATTTTCAACACCTCCCTGGAGTCATGCCATGTCCCAGTGTGCTTCAAGTCATCCATCATCGTCCCTGTCCCCAAGAATCACTGGACTTAATGACTTCAGGCCTGTGGCGCTGACGCCTGTCGTCATGAAGTCCTTTGAGCGCCTGGTCCTGCCCCATCTCAAGTCCTTCACCTCCTCCGCCCTGGACCCACTGCAGTTCGCCTACAGAGCCAACAGATCTGTAGACGACGCCATCAACCTGGCCCTCCACTTCATCCTGCAGCATCTGGACTCCCCGGGAACCTATGCCAGGATCCTGTTTGTGGACTTCAGCTCTGCATTCAACACCATCCTCCCTGCTCTGCTCCAGGACAAGCTCTCTCAGCTCAACGTGCCTGACTCCATCTGCAGGTGGATCACTGACTTCCTGACGGACCGGAGGCAGTGCGTGCGGCTGGGGAAGAATGTCTCAGAGACTCGGACTATCAACACAGGAACTCCACAGGGCTGTGTACTTTCTCCTCTGCTCTTCTCCCTGTACACCAACTGCTGCAACTCCAGCCACGACTCTGTAAAACTGATCAAGTTTGCAGACGACACAACCCTCATCGGACTCATCTCGGACGGCGAAGAGTCTGTCTACAGGAGGTAGGTGGACCGGCTGGTGTCCTGGTGCAGCGATAACAACCTGGAGCTCAACGCCCAGAAGACAGTGGAGATGATCGTGGACTTCAGGAAAGTCTCAGCCCCCCTGCCCCCCCTTGCCCTGACAGACTCTCCCATCACCACCGTGGACTCTTTCCGCTTCCTCGGCACCACCATCACTCAGGACCTCAAGTGGGAGCCGACCATCAGCTCCATCATCAAGAAGGCCCAGCAGAGGATGTACTTCCTGCGGCAGCTGAGGAAAGCCAAGCTGCCAGCGCAGATGATGGTGCAGTTCTACACGGCCATCATCGAGTCCATCCTCACCTCCTCCATCACCGTGTGGTACGCTGGAGCCACAGCCAGGGACAAACAGAGACTACAGCGCATTGTGCGCTCTGCTGAGAAGGTGATCGGCTGCAGCCTTCCATCTGTCCAGGACCTGTACGTCTCCAGGACTCGGGGACGAGCAGGTCGGATCACAGCTGACCCTTCTCACCCTGGACACGGACTATTTGAGCCACTCCCCTCAGGCAGGAGGCTACGGTCCATCCGGACCAGAACCTCCCGCCACAAGAACAGTTTCTTTCCCTCTGCTGTTGGACTCATGAACACTCTGTAACACCTGCCACTTTAACAACATATTATATAAGAACAATCTATTTGCACTACACATTTGCACATGGCACTGTCTGCCAACTGTACATTCTGTATATAGTCTATCTTAGTCTATTTTATTCTTAATTTTATGCATGCCTTTTTATATATTTTTTATATTTTACTCATTGCTTTATGTTGCACCTACGCCGAAGCAAGTTCCTATGTTTGTGAATTTCACTGACAATGGCAATAAACCGCTTCTGATTCTGATTCTGAATAAATAAATACAGCATTAAATAAACAAAGAAGTAAATTACAGGAAATAGTTGTAAGTTCATAAAACAGGACAGGGCATTCGAGCACTAAGAACCACCTCATTTAGAGCTCCACCAAAAATGTTTCACTAACTTTTCCTCATATTTTTGATCTTGTACGAACAACTTTAACCATAACAGTTGATTTTATATCTATATCTATATCTATATCTATATATATATATATATATATATATATATATATATATATATATATATATAGAGAGAGAGAGAGAGAGAGAGAGAGAGAGAGATAGATAGATAGATCATATCGTCTCAGATGCCCTCAAGTGGCCACTAACATGTACTACAATTTGTCTGCACAAAAATATTTGAATAAACAATTCATGAATAACGAGGACTAAAATCAATGGTAACAATAGATTTAATACCATTCATGTTTTATTTTGTTATTTTGCATATCATATTAATTACAGACTCATACATTTAATTTATTGGCAACTAGATTGGCCAAACTGACACATTTGGAACAGTAAATGAGGGCAGCAATACATTTACTGTATTAAAATGACCAGGGGGCCATCTTAGGAGACATCACTCAAGTCACTCCTGACGGCCCTTTATGCAGCTTGTTTTATTTCTATGTGCTGCCCATGTCCAACCAGGAAGTATAAAAGGGAAACAAGGCTAAATGTATTTTTAAAAATGTATAATAAATGCTCTTTAAGGCAGTGAACTGAAGCTGTTAGTGACAATCATGAAGCTTGTAAATACTGCGGAGCAAAAGACAATGTGACATTCTACAGGGTGTTTATGATTGTCGGTCCTTTGAACATATGAATCAAATACAGAGGTGAGAGGTGAGAGGCACGTACAGTTAGGACAATATGAGTCTTTGCACCCCTGTGACACTCAGACTGTCCCGTGTGGGTTTGGTCTGGATCCGCCCTGGCTTGCATGCCAGCGAAGTGATACAGAAATATGTTTAATAAAAGCAAAGCACTTAGTGGTGATTACATCAACAGTGATCAGTAATCAAGAGGTGTGTTGTAGGTCAGGGTTTAGTCATAAATGCATAATGATAATGCTTTGATAACCAATTATACATCTAATGTCACAGGAGTATAATTGATCTGTAATTTGATTGGGCACTTTGAAAAGTGTCACAGTTTTACATATCTTGATAATTGTCTGTCGTATAAAAGTATAAAAACATTTCAGTCGGCGCTCAGTACCACACCAGCTCACGAGGTTCACCTCTTCTTTGCTTTTCACTGGTGAGTGACTGACTGTGTGATCTGCAGAGGTTACACAGAACAATATGCAGTGTACTATTATTTGCTACTGTGTACTAGTATTTGCTTTTAATGATGCATGCTTTCATTTACAGGCTCATCTCACGGGTTAAACAACTGTGCTGTGAAAGCCGCAACAATGAAATATTGGGTATAACATCATCTTTACTGCTATACTGTATTATATGAATAGCTCAAACTAATTATAATCTTTTGTGTTCATTTTTCAACAGATCACTATTGTTTTGCTAGCGTTCCTGCTCATGGGTAAGTTGTTTCTTCTGTTATTTTACCAACACAATAGCATAACAAGTGGTATTTAATAAGTGTAGTCATGTTGTCATGTCATGTACGACTTGATTTCAGCATAAGTTGAATTTCATGGAGTGAGATTAAGTTAAAGCCTTGCATATTTAAGCAATCCACACTCGTCAAAGCCTCAGTTCCGTTCCACCGATGAGGTTAGAGCTGGCACTGGGTTAAACTGATGGCACTGAAACAATGACCCAGATTCACCTGCCGGGACAGTTTTAGCTTTGTCTCCCAGAACATATAGGAAACTCTCTGTCAAAAGTTTCATATTCATTTGAACACCGCTTTTAGTGTATTATGCAAAATTAAATACTCTGTCAATCATTATGCACTTCAATTGTTGTATAATTCTCACATACTTCCATACCTTAATTACTGTGTGGAAATATTGGGTAATAATAATAATAATAATAATTTACGCTTTTAACACAAAATTTAGATCCAGTGTACTAAATCTGGAACGTCATACTTTAAGTTCTTAGGGTTAGGCGAAATAAGTATAAAACTTCAGCCTAAACCCTTTCGGTCTGTAAAATGTTTTTTTTCTTTATTCTTATGTTCTTGCTTTTTTTGTTTTGTTTTTGTATTTCTATGGCCCGAAGAAAGATAAACTAACTGACTAACTAAGTAACTAGCTTGAATATATTTTGAAAATGTTTAAAAGCATAACTTCTTAATATTTTACTAACCATTTTTTGTGCTGTTGGGGTTTTTGTTTTTTTTGTTCTTGCTGGGTGACGTATCGTTGATCTTTTGTTTTAACATTTTTCATCAATAATACATTTTTAGCCAATTGTAAACGATGGGAACAAATATACTCCATTTGTAGTTTGTAGTTTTCAGCTTGTACACAGTAAGGATCCATTATAACTTCCATTATAAACATGATTTTTAAACCTGCCACAATACAACAATACAAAGCATGCAATATCTCATGTCTATACAGCTTATTTGTGAATGATCTGGCTTTAAATGATTGTCCTAACATTTTTTGATTAAGGACGTCAAAGAAAGTTAAAGAATATGTAATATGTGCAATGTTCAATGGGAAAAGAGGAGATGCACATTTTATCATTTCAATTACAGCAGATTGAAAAAAAAAAGTGGTTTGAATGGGTTCCAAAGAGCACACTTTTGAACAGTCCCACAATGCGTTTGTTTGAGTCAGTGAAAAGAAATAATTGTTGCTGATAACCTTTCACATACACCAGGCTGTAGCAACAAGAACAGTCTGCGTGGACTGAACTGAAATAATCAACTTTTGTGATGTTTGGACTACTAACAAATGCAGTGTCTTAATGGCTAAATTTTCTTTATTTATTTTCATCAAAAATAGGAGGGATTTTGGATGAATTGAGAAAAAAAACTTGAAATTCATTGGCAAAATGCATACACAAACTCACATGAAATTAGCAAAAAATAATCATGGACGTACAAAAATATTACATATATCAAGTTTTTAATTAAATAAATACCTTTATTTCAGCCTATTTTTTGTCAAAATCTCACACAGTGGGACGGGAAAAAACTTTGATGGAATACCGCCATAATGTTCAAACAAATTTTTACATTTGTGTTTTTTCTCCGGTTGATGTAAATGTTCCTAAATTTTATCTCCAGCAGGTGGCAGTAAAGGAAAAACCGCCAACACAGGAAACACTGGTAACACTGGGAACAATGATAACCAGGGCGCTGCTGCAAACAATGGTAACCAAGGAAATAATGGAAACCAAGGAGACACTGGCAACAACGGAAACAGTGGTACCCAAAGCAACAATGGAAACAGTGCAACTCAAGGAAACAACCAGGGAAACAGCGGCAACGATGGAAACAGTGGTAACCAAGGCAATAACGGGAACAATGGTAACCAAGGAAATAACGAAAACCAAGGAAACACTGGCAACAACGGAAACAGTGGAAACAATGGAAACAACGGTAACCAAGGAAACAGTGGCAACAATGTAAACAGTGGTACCCAAAGCAACAATGGAAACGACGGTAACCTAGGAAACGGCGGTAACCAGGGAAACAGCGGCAACAGTGAAAACAGTGGTAACCAAGGAAACAACCAGGGAAACAGCGGCAACGATGGAAACAGTGGTAACCAAGGCAATAACAGGAACAATGGTAACCAAGGAAATAACGAAAACCAAGGAAACACTGGCAACAACGGAAACAGTGGAAACAGTGGAAACAATGGAAACAACGGTAACCAAGGAAACAGTGGCAACAATGGAAACAGTGGTACCCAAAGCAACAATGGAAACGATAGTAACCAAGGAAACGGCGGTAACCAGGGAAACAGCGGCAACAGTGGAAACAGTGGCAATAGTGGAAACAGTGGTAACACTGGCAACAACGGAAACAATGCAAACAATGGTAACCAAGGAAATAATGAAAACAATGGAAACAATGGTAACCAAGGAAATAATGAAAACAATGGAAACAATGGTAACCAAGGAAATAATGAAAACAATGGTAACCAAGGAAATGCAGGCAACGATGGAAACAACGGTAAAAAAGGAGAAAATGGAAACCAAGGAAGTGGTGAAAAAAAAGGAAACACAGGCAACAATGGAAACAATGGTAACCAAGGAAGTGGTGAAAAAAAAGGAAATGCAGGCAACAATGGAAACAACGGTAACCAAGGAAACAACGGCAACAATGAAAACAATGATAGCCAAGGAAACAACGGAAACCAAGGAAATGCAGGCAACAATGGAAACAATGGTAACCAAGGAAGTGGTGAAAAAAAAGGAAATGCAGGCAACAATGGAAACAGTGGAAACCAGGGCAACAATGGAAACCAAGGAAATAATGGCAACAACGGAAACAATGGTGACCAAGGAAACAATGGAAACCAAGGAAATAGTGGCAACAATGGAAACAGTGGAAACCAGGGCAACAACAGAAACCAAGAAAATAATGGCAACAACGGAAACAATGGTAACCAAGGAAATACTGGCAACAACAGAAACAATGGAAAAAAGGGCAACAACGGAAACCAAGGAAATAATGGAAACAACGGAAACAATGGTAACCAAGGAAACAATGGCAACAACGGAAACAATGGCAACCAAGGAAACAGTGAAGGTTTTACAAAGTTAAAGGACAGATGTATTAGAAATGATGGATACCAAGGAAATACTGGCAAAAATGGAAACTGTGGAAACCAGGGCAACAATGGAAACCAAGACAATAATGGCAACAACGGAAACAATGGTAACCAAGGTAACAATGGCAACAACGGAAACAATGGTAACCAAGGAAACAGTGAAGGTTTTACTAAGTTAAAGGACAGATGTATTAGAAATGATGGATACCAAGGAAATACTGGCAAAAATGGAAACTGTGGAAACCAGGGCAACAACGGAAACCAAGGAAATAATGGCAACAACAGAAACAATGCAAACAATGGTAACCAAGGAAATAATGAAAACAATGGAAACAATGGTAACCAAGGAAATGCAGGCAACGATGGAAACAACGGTAAAAAAGGAGAAAATGGAAACCAAGGAAGTGGTGAAAAAAAAGGAATCGCAGGCAACAATGGAAACAATGGTAACCAAGGAAGTGGTGAAAAAAAAGGAAATGCAGGCAACAATGGAAACAACGGTAACCAAGGAAACAATGGCAACAATGAAAACAATGATAGCCAAGGAAACAACGGAAACCAAGGAAATGCAGGCAACAATGGAAACAATGGTAACCAAGGAAGTGGTAAAAAAAAAGGAAATGCAGGCAACAATAGAAACAATGGTAACCAAGGAAGTGGTGAAAAAAAAGGAAGCGCAGGCAACAATGGAAACAATGGTAACCAAGGAAGTGGTGATAACCAAGGAAATGCAGACAACAGTGGAAACAATGATAACCAAGGAAGTGGTGAAAAAAAAGGAAATGCAGGCAACAATGGAAACAACGGTAACCAAGGAAGTGGTGAAAACAAAGGAAATGCAGACAACAATGAAAACAATGATAGCCAAGGAAACAACGGAAACCAAGGAAATGCAGGCAACAATGGAAACAATGGTAACCAAGGAAGTGGTGAAAACAAAGGAAATGCAGGCAACAATGGAAACAATGGTAACCAAGGAAGTGGTGAAAACAAAGGAAATGCAGGCAACGATGGAAACAACGGTAACCAAGGAAGTGGTGAAAACAAAGGAAATGCAGGCAACAATGGAAACAGTGGAAACCAGGGCAACAATGGAAACCAAGGAAATAATGGCAACAACGGAAACAATGGTAACAATGGAAACGACGGTAACCAAGGAAACGGCGGTAACCAGGGAAACAGCGGCAACAGTGGAAACAGTGGCAATAGTGGAAACAGTGGTAACACTGGCAACAACGGAAACAATGCAAACAATGGTAACCAAGGAAATAATGAAAACAATGGAAACAATGGTAACCAAGGAAATACAGGTAACGATGGAAACAACGGTAAAAAAGGAGAAAATGGAAACCAAGGAAGTGGTGAAAAAAAAGTAAACGCAGGCAACAATGGAAACAATGGTAACCAAGGAAGTGGTGAAAAAAAAGGAAATGCAGGCAACAGTGGAAACAATGATAACCAAGGAAGTGGTGAAAAAAAAGGAAATGCAGGCAACAATGGAAACAACGGTAACCCAGGAAACAATGGCAACAATGAAAACAATGATAGCCAAGAAAACAACGGAAACCAAGGAAATGCAGGCAACAATGGAAACAATGGTAACCAAGGAAGTGGTGAAAACAAAGGAAATGCAGGCAACAATGGAAACAATGGTAACCAAGGAAGTGGTGAAAACAAAGGAAATGCAGGCAACGTTGGAAACAGTGGAAACCAGGGCAACAATGGAAACCAAGGAAATAATGGCAACAACGGAAACAATGGTGACCAAGGAAACAATGGAAACCAAGGAAATAGTGGCAACAATGGAAACAGTGGAAACCAGGGCAACAACAGAAACCAAGAAAATAATGGCAACAACGGAAACAATGGTAACCAAGGAAATACTGGCAATAACGGAAACAATGGAAACCAGGGCAACAACGGAAACCAAGGAAACAATGGAAACCAAGGAAATAATGGCAACAATGGAAACAGTGGAAACCAGGGCAACAATGGAAACCAAGACAATAATGGCAACAACGGAAACAATGGTAACCAAGGAAACAATGGCAACAACAGAAACAATGGTAACCAAGGAAACAGTGAAGGTTTTACAAAGTTAAAGGACAGATGTATTAGAAATGATGGATACCAAGGAAATACTGGCAAAAATGGAAACTGTGGAAACCAGGGCAACAACGGAAACCAAGGAAATAATGGCAACAACGGAAACAATGGTAACCAAGGAAACAATGGAAACCAAGGAAATAATGGCAACAATGGAAACAGTGGAAACCAAGGCAATAATGGCAGTAACGGAAACAATGGAAACCAAGGAAATAATGGCAACAACGGAAACAATGGGAACAACGGAAACAATGGAAACCAAGGAAACAATGGAAACCAAGGAAATACTGGCAACAATGGAAACAGTGGAAACAACGGAAACAACGGAAACAACGGAAACCAAGGAAATAATGGCAATAACGGAAACAATGGAAACCAAGGAAATAATGGCAACAACGGAAACAATAGTAACCAAGGAAACAATGGTAACCAAGGAAACAATGGAAACCAAGGAAATACTGGCAACAATGGAAACAGTGGAAACCAAGGCAATAATGGCAATAACGGAAACAATGGAAACCAAGGAAATACTGGCAACAATGGAAACAGTGGAAACCAGGGCAACAACGGAAACCAAGAAAATAATGGAAACAATGGTAACCAAGGAAACAATGGAAACCAAGGAAGTAATGGAAACAATGGTAACCAAGGAAACAATGGAAACCAAGGAAATACTGGCAACAATGGAAACAGTGGAAACCAGGGCAACAATGGAAACCAAGACAATAATGGCAACAACGGAAACAATGGTAACCAAGGAAACAATGGAAATCAAGGAAATAATGGAAACAATGGTAACCAAGGAAACAACGGAAACCAAGGAAATAATGGAAACAACGGAAACAATGGTAACCAAGGAAACAATGGAAACCAAGGAAATACTGGCAACAATGGAAACAGTGGAAACCAAGACAATAATGGCAACAGAGGAAATAATGGCAACAACGGAAACAATGGTGACCAAGGAAACAATGGAAACCAAGGACATAGTGGCAACAATGGAAACAGTGGAAACCAGGGCAACAACAGAAACCAAGAAAATAACGGAACAATGGAAACAATGGAAACAATGGTAACCAAGGAAATGCAGGTAACGATGGAAACAATGGTAAAAAAGGAGAAAATGGAAACCAAGGAAGTGGTGAAAAAAAAGTAAACGCAGGCAACAATGCAAACTATGGTAAACCAAGGAAACAATGGAAAAAGGAAACAATGGCAACAGTGGAAACAATGATAACCAAGGAAGTGGTGAAAAAAAAGGAAATGCAGGCAACAATGGAAACAACGGTAACCAAGGAAACAATGGCAACAATGAAAACAATGATAGCCAAGAAAACAACGGAAACCAAGGAAATGCAGGCAACAATGGAAACAATGGTAACCAAGGAAGTGGTGAAAACAAAGGAAATGCAGGCAACAATGGAAACAATGGTAACCAAGGAAGTGGTGAAAACAAAGGAAATGCAGGCAACGTTGGAAACAATGATAACAAAGGAAGTGGTGAAAACAAAGGAAATGCAGGCAACGATGGAAACAACGGTAACCAAGGAAGTGGTGAAAACAATGGAAATGCAGGCAACAATGGAAACAGTGGAAACCAGGGCAACAATGGAAACCAAGGAAATAATGGCAACAACGGAAACAATGGTGACCAAGGAAACAATGGAAACCAAGGAAATAGTAGCAACAATGGAAACAGTGGAAACCAGGGCAACAACAGAAACCAAGAAAATAATGGAAACCAGGGAAACAACGGAAACCAAGGAAATAATGGCAATAACGGAAACAATGGAAACCAAGGAAATAATGGCAACAACGGAAACAATAGTAACCAAGGAAACAATGGTAACCAAGGAAACAATGGAAACCAAGCAAATACTGGCAACAATGGAAACAGTGGAAACCAAGGCAATAATGGCAATAACGGAAACAATGGAAACCAAGGAAATACTGGCAACAATGGAAACAGTGGAAACCAGGGCAACAACGGAAACCAAGAAAATAATGGAAACAATGGTAACCAAGGAAACAATGGAAACCAAGGAAGTAATGGAAACAATGGTAACCAAGGAAACAATGGAAACCAAGGAAATACTGGAAACAATGGAAACAGTGGAAACCAGGGCAACAATGGAAACCAAGACAATAATGGCAACAACGGAAACAATGGTAACCAAGGAAACAATGGAAATCAAGGAAATAATGGAAACAATGGTAACCAAGGAAACAACGGAAACCAAGGAAATAATGGAAACAACGGAAACAATGGTAACCAAGGAAACAATGGAAACCAAGGAAATACTGGCAACAATGGAAACAGTGGAAACCAAGGCAATAATGGCAACAACGGAAACAATGGGAACAACGGAAACAATGGTAACCAAGGAAACAATGGAAACAATGGAAACCAAGGAAATACTGGCAACAATGGAAACAGTGGAAACCAGGGCAACAATGGAAACCAAGACAATAATGGCAACAACGGAAACAATGGTAACCAAGGAAACAATGGTAACCAAGGAAATAATGGAAACCAAGGAAATACTGGCAACAACGGAAACAATGGTAACCAAGGAAATAATGGAAACCAAGGAAATAATGGAAACAATGGAAACAGTGGAAACCAGGGCAACAACGGAAACCAAGGAAATAATGGCAACAATGGAAACAATGGAAACCAAGGAAACAGTGACGGTTTTACAAAGTTAAAGGACAGATGTATCAGATATGATGGATACCAAGGAAATACTGGCAAAAATGGAAACTGTGGAAACCAGGGCAACAACGGAAACCAAGGAAATAATGGCAACAGCGGAAACAATGGTAACCAAGGAAACAATGGAAACCAAGGAAATAATGGCAACAATGGAAACAGTGGAAACCAAGGCAATAATGGCAGTAACGGAAACAATGGAAACCAAGGAAATAATGGCAACAACGGAAACAATGGGAACAACGGAAACAATGGAAACCAAGTAAACAATGGAAACCAAGGAAATACTGGCAACAATGGAAACAGTGGAAACCAGGGAAACAACGGAAACCAAGGAAATAATGGCAACAATGGAAACCAAGGAAATAATGGCAACAATGGAAACAATGGAAACAATGGCAACAACAATGATGAGAGAAGCAGTGAGGAAAGAAGGGGTAGGGAGTGGAAAAAAGGTAGAAAACATCACAAAGCTAGTCACAAAAAGGAATACACAGTCAGCAACGAAGACAGTGGGGACAATGATGTGGATACCGCAAGTTTTGAAGACAATAGTAGCCCAGAAAGAAAAGACAGATGCAGAGGAAACGACAAAAGCTGTGAAGGAGATATTCCGGCAGACACTGGTGAGGTTTTTTTTCTCATAGGTTTCCCATGATTCATTATGTAGTATCATGCTAAAAACAATGTCTTGTTGTATTTGTTTTGAATAATTTCTGTTTATCTTGACAAAGGCTGCTGGACTGAGTGGTTTGATCGAGATGACCCAACTGACACAGGAGACTGGGAGACCGTTGAGGATCTATATCTTGAAAATCCCGGGAAGCTTTGCAATGTTCCGCTTTGGATTGAGGCTAAGACTATCTCCGGGGAGAGTCCAGCTTCCGTTGGAAATATCATAGCTAAGTAGGTTTACCATTGACCATTTCTGAATTCAAAAATTTCAAGTCCCATGGTCCATTTTGTGTGTCTCTTTTAAATTGTAGATACAACCCTGTCTCTGGTTTTGTTTGTAAAAATGAAGACCAGGAAGGATGCAAATGCCATGATTATAAAGTCCGCTTTATGTGCCCAGAGGAGTTCTGCCGTCAAAAAGGTCTGGTAGATGTTAATTTTGACATTAAATCTCCCAAATTGTAAATTGTATATTAAATTGCCTTGTATACTCTATCAGTGTGCTGGACTAAGTGGTATGACCGAGACACCCCTAACGGCATTGGAGACTGGGAGGTTCTCAGCAACTTAAGAGAAGAGAATCCAAGAGAACTATGTGAAAGTCCAGTATACATTGAGGTTGAGACCACAGACACCAACACTCCTGCTGACTTCACTGGACAAAACTTCTACATGTGAGTTTACAATAAGATATATTTATTATAGGAAATAATGATTAAAAAGCAACAACACACCAACAGTTGGGGGGAATCATCCTGATATTCAACTGATATTCACAGTTCATCAGAATGGTTATAGTTAAGGTTATGGTGCACTTTATTGTCCTCGTAGGGGAATTTGTCCTCTGCAATGAACCATACATCTGGGGTGATATGTCAAGAGGAGAACATGTTATAATTGCATTGAACTTAATTGCACTAAGGCAACAGAGAGCGCAAAAAGAGAAACACTCACACAATTTCACTAGACATTACACAAATTGAGAGCATAGACACACAAATACTTAAAAGAAAAAATAACGGTAACAGAGCAATTGATAAAGCTGAAAGCTTGACATATTTTCTACGTTTGTTGAGCTGCTACATATTTCAGGAACAGGATATTTTGTAGTTTTTAATCATATCTATCCAATAATATAACATATCTTATTGCATGACGTATCTCCAAAATAGCCATTGAGAAAGTCTTTATGTGGTAGCAGTTGCTTAACATAATCTTAATTTTAAATATGAAATTATTATAAATCAAAATGTGTGAATGCTTGAATTTGAAGGTATTAATAACAATATTCTGTTTTGTTTTTAAACCAGATTCAGTCCAACCAAAGGATTTGTTTGCCGCAACCGAGATCAAAAAGGACGCCGTTGCCTCAACTACAAGGTTCGCTTTGGCTGCCCTTGCCTCTAAAACGTCAACCTTACCCAACCCAATATCACTAAATATAAACGATTCTTTTATTTGTTATTTTATTTTTTTTCATACTGAACATTGAGGTTGTGGTGCTCTGTATTGTCAAAGCAGCATACTATTTTTCTTAAACACAAATGTTTTTTTTTTCATTTGATTAAAAAACAGGGGCTTATAAGGTCATTTCTTATCAGCTAATCAGTATTGCAAAAAACTAATTTTTTATTTGTTTATTAATTTGTTTATTTATATTAGTTTATTTATTAGCTAAAAGCGAAGCAATCAGCTAGTCTTCCTGGGTCCATTGCAATCATATCATAACATACAACAAACACAATAATAAATTATCATTACAATAATAAAATTTGCTTACGATGCATAAAAGTTCATTACATAAATGATTTCACATTTTTCATACCCTTTACATGTATAACATGTATTGGGGAAAACAAAAATAAAAAGTCTTGTTACTCCCATCATACTTCTGTGTCTCTGTTTAGTTTCACAATCACATTTGTTGAAAGTGATTTTGTTGTGTATAGTGACAGTTGTGTTGAACAGTATCTGAATTCTGCCTCCTTGATTTCACTTTGCATCATATATACTGTGAAAGACATGTTAGAATGAGCTGGAGAGTTTTTTTTACTGTGTAGAATTAGAACATAAATGTTTCCATTTGATGCATTGCACCAGACACACACACACACACACACACACACACACACACACACACACACACACACACACACACACACACACACACACACACACACACACACACACACACACACACACACACACACACACACACACACCTACACACACACACACACAGACATACACATACAGACACACACACCTACACACACATTTCTTTTCTTTAATAAATAATAACTTTGGGAGATTGTAATCACTGACTTATCCCACTCTCGTGCGTCTGGTCATAGCTGCCCTAAAGCAGTTCTGTTATAGGTACATTTTATCCACTTCTTCTCTGTCAGGGCTTGGTCAAAGAGTTTATGTTTACTAGCCAAACATCCATAAAGATGCTTACAACAAGAGGTGTAAACAACCTGATATAAGAATACTTTTGAATGGCCGCTTTGTTTAGTTTTAAAATCTCTAATGATTTAGCATTAGAAAACCTTTAAAAAATCTCATTATGTATGATGACACAATCCCAAGTAAAAAATGAAAAGTTGCCAATATGATTTCCACTGGCACTGGCTGCCACAGTTGGCATCATCATGGCTTTCATTGATAAACCATTAACTCTGTACATTTTTAGCCCAAAGAAAATATATTTTTTTTAAATCTATGGTTGGGAAAAAGACTGTCTTTATTAAATTTGGCGCTAGAGTTGGCCTATCTAAGAAATCGGAATATCTTTTTTTTAAAGTAGTTAGAAGTTATGTGTGTACAAATAGAACAGAAATGTAATAATAAAACTGTAAATAGTACTTTTGTCAGCATTTATAAAATTTTGCACCAATAAAACAAGTCGGAGACAGGTCGAACAAGGTCGAACGTTAGGTCAAAACAAATACAATGACATTGGCATACAGTGCATTACACAAGTAATTATGATAACTAAACAGCAAATTGAACACATACGATTCACAGTTTTAAAAATATTTACATTAACCTAACACACATTTTTTTTAGGATTGAAAACTTAATGAATCTTTATTTTTAACATAAGGGTAAAAATAAAGATTAACAAAGCTTATACAATTATACAGCAATGTTGGACAACAAAAGAGATAACTTTGTAAAATTACATAAAATTAGGGAGGAGACAAAAGTCAAAATAAATTTATTAAAAAACACAGCGGAGAATCCTCAGTTAACGCGAGATAAGGCTCTTTGAGGTGTTTCTGTTGCTGACATGTCGCGAGATTTGCTCAGCTGTTTAGTCTGTGTTTCTTTTTTTTTTTTTTCAAGAATTGATGCTAGTCGGTCAGCACGTGGGGAGGAGAGTGACTTTCCACAGTTTCCACGGGGACACGATTTGAAAAACTTGCGTACTGATACTACTTCACTGTTGCTTTCATCGTGGCGGCGCCGAGGACCTTAAAACACCGTAAGTTATCCGATACTTGTGCGTAGGAACTGCTGCATTTTGCACAAAAAAGCAGCGAGAAGGGAGGCAGACCGTGCTAGTTTGTAGCAGCAGCAGCAGCAGTAACGTGGGTACACGGCGTGACTTTTGATTCAAACGTGCAGTTTTCGTGCTCGCAGCTTATGATACTTGCGCTCAACCTATGCATTAATACTGCTTTTCCACGCTGTTAAGTGTGTACGATTTGCCGTGGTGTTGGCTTCGTGCAGCAAAGCCATGTCATTGAACCGTAAGCTCATACATTCAACTTTAGCTAACCTAGTGACGTTGTGTAACTTACAAAACACACGTAAAGCAAATGTCCACCCATGGTATATTTTCCACAAAAAACACAATGTTTGTAATTATTAGCAGCGAGTAGGTTAAGCAATCTGTGTTCATTTATTCCTTTAATTTATGCATTTGTTGTAGTCAGGCAGAACCGGCTAGCTAAGTGGCTAACGTGAAGGTCTGAGGCCCGTGTCATTACCCGATTTGCGCCACACATGCTGCTTTCCTGGACGTTTGCGTTCACTGAATTCTAATATTTTCCCTTGTAATACAAAGATGTGACAAGTTACTTAATTGTTCTGTCGATACATTGCTACGATTCAGAAAGTGTGTCCCTGAGTGACCTAATGGGGAACACAAACCTTACGAGCTACATTTGTTTAGCTAGCTTACCACGTTTCTTTGCATTGCTGTTTCTGTAGTCATTGCAATCATTCCAAATGTGCACAAATGCATATTACAGATGGCTACATTGCACGTTTTGTGGTGACTTTATGATGTTTGTCCGAGTGTTGCATCCATATCCAACATGGCAGTGTCTCACGTATGTGTAGTGCACTTTCTGAGACAAATCGGGCAGCGACTCAAATTGGGCAATGACAGTCCGACTATGAACGTCCTTTTAACCCCTCGACTGTGCGGCACAACCGTTCAGTTTGCCGCATACAGAGCTACAAATACAATCTGCATACATGTTTGTTATGGAAAAGTAGTTTTTTGCAGTAGGCCACCCGATTTAACATATTTATACTCAGGCTTGTGTCATCACATTTCAGATTTTTTAGTTAGCCTAATGTTAAGTATGGCTGCTATGTGGACTTGACAGACTCAAAAATCCACACAGAAAGACAATTTATATTAAAGCTAGAGCTATTATTAAATTATAATTTTTAAATAAAGAATAGCAATTTCTGCTTTTTATCAATAATACACTTTATTTGTAAATATTCTCTATCTAGAAGCCTTAAGTCACAATATTTTAACCTTTTATTTTATTGATCCTGTATATGTCTATGTCTCAATGCACAATGGAAATAATCGCTTGACTAATCAAAAGATGAATCGCTGACTTGTCAACATAAAATAATTCTTAGTTGCAGTCCTAATGTTAAGCCAATAGAGCAGGGGTGGGCAATTATTTTGACGCAAGGGCCACATTGGATTTTTACACTTGCCTGGGGGCCAGACCATTTTACACACATACTACTACACATAGACTTAATGCCTAAAATACACAAAAAATTACTACAGAATAGCAAAAATCATTACCTTTATTTAGTGGGAACAGTGCGGTTGGTCACTCCTTTTATCCAATGCATCAAAGTTTGGTTTTATTCTAGTGGTGGCTGTCCTCAAAACTGATTTTTAATGAACAAGCAGCTGCTCAGGAAACTATAAAATGACAAATGCACCACACCTAACTCATACAATTTTATATTGAATGCTTTGCGGGCTGGATCAAAATGCCAAAAGGGCCGCATGTGGCCCCCGGGCCTTAGTTTGCCCCCCTCTGCAATAGAGATTTTAAGATATATTAAACTTGGTGTTCATTAAAAAATAGGAGCATAACAATAACAACATTTTGTGATATTCTGGGCTGTCCCAATATTGTGTGTGTGTATATATATATATAATTTTAAACTTCTTTGCTTAATTGCATTATTTTGTTGCCACAACAGGGAAAAAAAAGGAGGAAACTACATAGACCATGATCCTTTGCTTCAATTCAGTGCAGACAACATGAAGAAATATGTTTTTAAACACTTATATCTTAATTCTTGGGATTACAACCATAATAAAAAGCATAATTTTTTTTAATTCTGTTTGCCTCTCCACAATATTGCTATAAATATTTTACCGCGATGTTCACTTATATGTTATCTTAATCTTAATATAGTCTATATGACAGGTTCTAATTTTTCTCTAATTCTGACTTAGTTTGGTGGGAAGGCACCTGTGTTACATATTTATCATAGTTGACATCTGTGAAGCAGAAGTTTGTGAAGAACATTTGAAAAATGAAAGTAGTGCTGAGTTCTAAAATGGAATCCCTCTGTAATGTCATCAAAAAGCGACGTGCAGTTGAAAATAAATAACTTAACACTCAACTGAAACATCTTTCTCACAGTTTAAACGGTCATTCAACAAAATAAAGGTGTTACCAGGTATTATTATTTATCAAATCATAACTACTGTGTAATTTATATGGATTTTTGGACCTTGTTTTCAAAATAGTTGCTAGGAAACAGTTGTGGAATACCTCTACCTATGTCATATTTGCTGCTCAGAAACTTTACATGGGGCACTCGAGCTCAACAGAAAATAAGTTCTACACGGACTAAAAAGCCGTTTTCAGGCTGCCCAGGAAATCTGTGTTGTGACTTGTTTTTGCACGTGTGCATTAAACATTTTACACAAATCAGTCTACTTTATATAATGTTTTAGCTAGAGACATTTCCCTCGGCAGTGAACACCGTCGGCGTCAAACTGGAAGTCTCTTTACTACAAGAGTGCGGATCATAGACATAAAAAGAGGCAAAAATGGGCGGGGCGGAATAAGGTGAATAACTGTTAAGAACGACACACTTTCATGAGATTATTCGTTAATAATCGTGTGCTAGTTGCATAACTTCATTTTTCTTGCAATTTGTATAATCTGTTGTAAGGCCTAGTAACGGTAACTGTTATGTCATCTCATGTTACACAGCATGATTAGCCATTTATTAGCTCTTTTGTAGCATTTTTTACTATAAACCAGGCCTGTCACAATAAATACTATATTGACTATCGTTCAATATATGAAAGAGAGAGCAATATTTTTTCAGGCTCAAATGTTATTGTTTGTACTTTTCTTTGGCGTAGTAGAGAATTTTTCTCTTTTGTAGCATGAGTTCTGATAGATGCCATTTGGACTGGTATTACTCTATGACAAATTAAACATAAACAAGTGTTTACTTGTGCCATTTTATTCCTGGACACATTTTTACAACCTGCTTAACTTGGAGAAATGTAATTTTGCTTCAGTTTTTGCGTAAGTGGTATAAAATTGTTTCAATAATATTGTTTATCGTGATATTTCTCTGTAGCAATATATTGTAATTTTTTTTAGCATGACAGGCCTACTATAAACAATGTACTCGATATTCAAATTTTGCATATATTCAAAACAACATTCACAATGTTATCTACGTTTTGATAAATCACCCACCTGTGTTCTCACTGCTTATTGTAAGGGCTGAACTTAAAATGTCAGATCTTATTGTCAAATGGTTATTGTGGTTTATTATAGAGAGCGTGTGGTTCTACAGGTTGCTGTGGAGTAAACGTATTACTGTATAGATGGCTTGAGTAATCCCATATGGAGTAAATGGCAGTACATTCATAACCATGTGTGCGATGTTGTGAGGTTGCCTGTTGTGCGTATAGTAGTAAGCTGCTTAGGTCGGCCGCCCTCAGGATACTGGGACATGTAAATACTGCCACTCCCCTAACCGACTGAACTGACTGCAAGGTCATAGTCTGCAATCTAACAGTGAGGTCAATAATAATTGCACCGATGAATGTCAAAGTCCACTGTTGAGGAGGGATTTCAAGCCATTTAGCTGTGTTTCACCCTCATCAATGTAAACCCAGGTTGCAGTGGTTGTACCAAAAGAAACATTGTTGTTAAGTCTATGACAGTTTCTTACAACTTTGTTTGGTGGGAGTGCAGCTGTAGCAAATATTTTGCATAGTTTTACATTTCTGAAGTTATAGTTTAAAGAAGAAGACATTTTGAAAACTAAACGTTTAAAATAACAGGAAGTAGTGCTGAGTTCTAAAACGGAATCCTTCTGTGATGTCATCAAAAAGTGATGTACCATTGAACATCGTTAACAAAATGGTTGCTAGGGAACAGTTGTAGAAATACCTCTAACTAGGTCATATTTGCTGCTCATGTTCAACCAGGAAGTAACATTATAAACATGACAAACTGTCAAACTTGGGACAAATAGGCAACATGTTTAGTAAAATCTTAAACATAATCATGTTCAGGACATTTTAGTGAGATGTGTTGTCTAACCTGTCATGTAGATTTTAACTTTTCTGGTGCAGAATCTGACTCCTGTTTGTCTTTGTGGAGTATCCTTCATTCCTCATTCATTCGTTTCCTCCATTAAACAAGCAGGTAACACCACCAGGTCGAGTTAGAGGTCAGATCTCTGTTGAGACTGCTCACAGTAAGAATGCAGTTAAAATACCTGCATTTGAATAAATGCAAAATACATAAGTTTAATGTTAACATTCTAGGCAAAGCAATTAAATGAAGTTTGGTTTTTAGCGCCCAAAATCACAACAGCCTCAGTGGGCCACAGGTAGAAAGCAGATTAAATAAACAATGTTTAAGAGAATTTGGCAAATTGGACAGACTGTAGATGGTCCAGGACTGACACATCCATTTGGTGCCAGAACCACTCAGGAGGAAGGAAGGTGGCTCATCTAGTGTAGAGAGAGTTCCTCCTGGCAGTTGAGGAACAGTTCATGTAGTGTAGAGAGAGTTCCTCCAGGCAGATGAGGAACAGTTCATGTAGTGTAGAGAGAGTTCCTCCAGGCAGATGAGGAACAGTTCATCTAGTGTAGAGAGAGTTCCTCCAGACAGATGAGGAACAGTTCATCTAGTGTAGAGAGAGTTCCTCCAGGCAGATGAGGAACAGTTCATCTAGTGTAGAGAGGGTTCCTCCAGGCAGATGAGGAACAGTTCATGTAGTGTAGAGAGAGTTCCTCCAGGCAGATGAGGAACAGTTCATGTAGTGTAGAGAGAGTTCTTCCAGGCAGATGAGGAACAGTTCATCTAGTGTAGAGAGAGTTCCTCCAGACAGATGAGGAACAGTTCATCTAGTGTAGAGAGAGTTCCTCCTGGCAGATGAGGAACAGTTCATCTAGTGTAGAGAGAGTTCCTCCTGGCAGATGAGGAACAGTTCATCTAGTGTAGAGAGAGTTCCTCCAGGCAGATGAGGAACAGTTCATCTAGTGTAGAGAGAGTTCCTCCAGGCAGATGAAGACAAGCGGGTGGCAGGACCTGAAGTTACTCAGTGCACCTTTCATTTAAACTGCTCCATTGATCGGACAGTGTTTTACAGCAGGGCAAGTCATTTATCTTAAATGTCAGGAATTTAATCAACTTCGACTTTGACTTTGTTTAAAATGAATATGCTTTGTCATTTATCCACTGCATGCTCTGTCATTTATTCTCTGTTCATCTGCTGGGTAGTCATGTTTTAGGCTACAGCTAACACTCCCTGCCTACGACAGGTTGTACAACACATTTAACTAAATTGCTGTTACGATAAATATATTTCAAAGTTTACAAAAATATTTTATCCCGGTTTAGCAGGTTTTTAATTTTTCTTCCTGGTTGTAAAGTATGATATCACACAGGGAAATTACCAAGTGACCATCCTGCACAGTGCACCGAAACTCCTCTGATGTCACAGATTTTTTTTATTTGACAAAAGAAAATGCATGAAAATACCTTTTATTTTGTTGACTCAATGTTTAAAAGAAATTTCTTTTGTGTAAATCATGCCAAACCTTTGTCTCCCTAATGTGACGTCATCTATTTGTTTACTTCCTGTAACTTTTTCTCCACAATCAACGGCAACTTGATTGGTGTAAAACTACAATTTATATGTACAACAGGAATAAATACAATACAATATTACAATAAATAAAGTCAAAATTAGAAAATCATCTTAACCTGTCATATGCACTTTAACTAATTAAAAAAATACCGACACAAGACAATAAATTAGGAGATGTATTTACCTTGTTGACATGTTTGGGCTGCTTAACTGCGAGCCTCACTGTCATCGCCATTGGTGACAGGTCACTTATCAGCTGATGTTACTTCCTGCGCTCAGACTTTAAGAAGGACTTAAGTGTGGATATAACTAAAGAAGACATAATGACGTTGGTGTAATTAAAAAATACTTCAGCTGTTGCATTCTTACTGTGTTCCTGATGCTTTACTTATTACGATGTTCGTAGAATGAAAAGGACAAGCAGGAAATTGCAGGTAACAAAAGGTCAGACAACTGGCCAGGTGTAAAAACAGTTAACACGTGTTCTGTTTTGGGGTTGAACATATTTTGAGGAGAGACGACACAAGTCATTAAGAAAAAAAGTCTTAGTTATTCAATTTGGTTTGTTATAATAAATTGTTGGAGTTTTTAGGGACCATGAATTACACTGTTTTCTCACTTTAAGGAGAAGTGATACTGAAGTTTTGACCCCTTTGGCCTTCTCTACTGCTGTTAAATCCTTGAGCAAGACACCCTGGCCTTGCATGAGATTTCTAGTCCCAGGACACATTTGTACAAAATTGGCCTGAAGCTATCTCTGGTCTGTGCAGTATATTTCTCCCTGTCAAATAAATTATCAATGTACATTTTGAAGTTTTGGACAAAATGGCATTTCACGTACTGCTGAAACTAACTCTTTATTTTGGCTAATATGTTCTAGAATGTGATGATGGCATAACAGCAGATGGCACTTTTCCTTATTGATAACATTGGACTTTGCATTGAAAAATAGCATGTTCAGAACCTGATGATTTGTGACTAGACAACTTCAACTTAAGCGATCCAAATCAGGCCCTCCAACCAATATTCCACAAATATTTTATCTCTTGTCATTGGTTTAGTCCGGGTTCAGTCCTGGTTCAGTTCTGCAGATGATGTTAAAGCCTTTCATATTCATTTTTTTCTTTTCCATATTTCAAAAGTGTTGGTCATGTTTCTGGCCCAGAGGACAAAACCATCTGAATAATCTGGCCCTCGGTAAAATTAAGTTGAACAGCCCTGGACTAGACCTAAGATTTCATTGTACTATAACAGAAATCTGAATTTTAACATTAATTTTTAGCTCACAGTCTCCATTAAACGTTGCTGGCTGTTGGAATGTTGCGATGTCTCGTGAACGCAACGTATTGATGAACCTAGCGATTATTCTTTTGATTAAATTGTTGTAATTGTGAATGGTCCGAGAATAAGAAATTGTTCACAACATTTGCTGCTTGATGGAGTACAGTGATCCCTCGCTGTATCGCGCTTCATCTTTCACGGCTTCGCTGCTTCACGGATTTTTTTACAGTGCGGATATTTTTACAGTGCATCTACCGAACTACAGCGCACGGCACAAGAACGGGACCCTTTGACGAGTCGTTCATTGCAGTTCTCAAATATAATCGAAGGTGGCATATCCGTTTATAAAAATCTTCTTGCTCAGAAAAAGAGCGCCAACAACTACCCCTAACCTGCGCCTTCAGTAGAGACAGACGCTACAGCGGAGCGGAGTCAGGACCAAGAGGCACAGCTGGGACATACGCGTGAAATACGCGAGTGACAATGTTTCCAACCTTGTATTACTATATTAAAATTATTGTTTTAAACAAATTTTGGGCTTTAAAACAGGTTTTGGTTTTTGGTTTCATTCCATAGTTCAGTATTGCATTGTAAAATAATAAAAAATAAAGCTGTGACTACTTCACGGATTTCACTTTTCGCGTGTTATTTTTGGAACGCAACTCCCGCGATAAACGAGGGATCACTGTATATTTGAGGATAGAATAGAAACCCTAAATTGACTCTTTCCGTGTGGGTTGTTAATGTAATTCCTGCTGTGTTTTAGTATTAAAACATCTTCTTTCAGCTTTCAGCAGTGTTTTGGAATTTGGGTACAGTTAAGGCGGTCACAAAAATCTCTCTATTAACGATAATATTGAAACTACTTTATGCCTCTGACACAATCTCTTTAAAGCAGGATTATCTACTTTTGTAAACATAAATCATTGTCAACATGAATTGCAACAAATAGGAGAATTAAACATTTAAGCTCGTAATTGGTATCTATAGACTGTCATAAGCATTACTTCTGCCCTCTACAACTCAAATAATAGCGTAGTAAAGAAAAATACCTATGATCTCCCCACAATAGTGAAGAAAATGTACATGCGATAAATACTGAGACCCAAAATGTATTGTTTGTTCAGTCATATATTGAATGATAAGTCCATATATAATTATAGTGATAAGGCTAGGTACAGTCAAGATAACAATTATTTGAGTACTAAATTAGTTGACATTTCTATAATCAATTGTTGCGCAAGCAATGAACTTGTTCCAGTTTTGGGGGGAAAAAAAAGTGGCACTTACTCGGCCAGGTTTGGCAACATTGACAAAAATGAAATTGTCTTTTTATTTCCTCTATAACGGGGTGCACGGTGGCAGAGCGGTTAGAGCTTCTGCCTCTCAGTAAGGAGATCGTGGGTTCGAATCCCAGACCACCCCAACATCGTGGGTTCGAATTCTGAACCACCCTAACATCACACGATCTCTCTGGGTGGAGTCTGCATGTCCTCCCCGTGTTACCGTGGGTTCTCTCCGGGTTCTCCGGCTCCTCCCACCGTCCAAAGACATGACTGTGTAGGTTAATTGACAACTCTAAATTGTCCGTAGTGAGAGTGAATGGCTGTCTGTCCTTGTCCGTGTCTCTGTGTTTGCTGTGATTAGTTGGCCACTGTCCAGGGTGTACCCCGCATAAGGCCCAAAGTCACTGGGATAGGCTCCAGTCACCCGCGACCCCTAACGGGAATAAGCGGTAGAAAATGAATGAATTTTCCCAATAACAGTATATTCTTATTACAATAAATCTGTCTTAATCTAAAATTGAGCCAGATAATGCATTGATTGTGATTTAAGGCACCTATGACGGATTGAACTACTTACTTAACTAAAATGCAGTTAAAATAAATATATTTAAAATAAAAAAAATAAAAAAGCATTACAAGTTTTATCCCATTGTAGCAATTTTTTATGTTCTTATTTTACTCCCTGGTTGTAAATGATGACATCACACTGGGAAATTAAGAAGCAACCATGCTGACTGGGCCGAAACTTATCTAATGTCAGATTTTTTAACTTGACAAATAAAAAAAAATCAACCTGTTTATTTTGTTGAATTAATCTTTAATGGGTCAAAAAAGTAGTTTATTTTTTTGCAAATGATATTATAATTTTTGTCTCCCTAGTGTGATCTGTTTACTTGTAATTTCCATCAGATTTGTTTTCTCCACAAACGGATACCTGATTCATTTAATACTAAAAGGTCTCGATACACCTAATAAAGTCAACATTAGAAAATCATAAAAACCTGTCATATGCACTTTAAGTATTATTGTAAAGGTTAGACTTCCAAATCAATAAAAGTGCAAAATACTGCAAAGTTTTTTTTCTCCTTTTTATTTTGTTTTAAAATTGTATTCTACACACTATTATTGATATTCCAATTATGCATAACAACAATCTCTCTCTTGTAGACAATATTGCCGACCTCTTATAGTACTCATTCACTAAATATCTACAAAAACTATGACAAACTATATCTAATTTTGTCCTAATGCTATTTTAATGTTCTTTTCAATCAACAGTTGGACAGAAACTTTCTGATTCGTTGTCGTCTCTTGGTTGGTGTTCTCTTTCCCACTATGTTTGGGGATGAGTCATCTCCTTTATCCATTATTCAGTGCAGACTCCGACTGCTTCCACACTAATGCCACAAGTGTCCTCATCGGAGAGTTGAGACGATGCATTCGAGGATTAGAAGAACTAGTTTGATGTTTGCTCAAGCTAACATTTCTGTTTGCTCAAACATTTTATTCTCGCTTCTTGCTCTACAGAGGACTTTTCCATCTTCATTTCATAAGCAGAGCAGATAGTAATCTTTGAGCCTCACAATTTTATACTCAAATTGCATGTATCTAAATTGTTTCGGGATCATGTTGGTTAGAAATCAACATCCCATGTTTGAATATGTTGAAAATATGTAAGTCAGATTTTAATAGGTTCTGTGCAACAGTTTCTCACAGCTAATGCTAACTTTTATTACGTGAAATATAAAAACCAACCACTTAAATTTTCAAGCAAAGACTACCTGATTGTTTTTATTGATTACTTCAGTTTATTTGAATTTGTTTAATTGTAATATTTATTATGCATTAAAATTTGCATTTGTTTTAGTATTGATCCACAAATCCCTCTGCTTAACCACACAGAAGTGTCTACCACAGAAGTATTCACCTGATTTGTAAAATCTTGAACATGTCAGTGACATCCACCTCAACTTGCTGTTCACTGCTGGATCTGTCAGGATTTACAGACAGTAGAGCGCCTCCTGGACAACCCCGCAGAGATAGAAGTGGACAGGAAGTAGTTTGCTTACAATGAGCTAGCTTGATGCTGTCGTACACAGAGCCCATTGTCGCCTAATCTTTGTTAATGCAAATAATGCACTAATTTAACTGACGTTTGTTTATATACTGTAAAGAGGTGGGCACATGTTGTTTTGAAGATATGCAAAATTTGAACATTGAGTACGTTCTTTATAATAAAAAATGCTAATCAAAGCAACAGAATGTGACTTTCTGGAGGTGGTACATCACCCTTGTGGTTTCATGGAAACAGAAAGTTAAAACCATACTTCAGAAAATTCTTTACGGAGGTGGATAATTTACATTTTTCTCCCATCCTTTCAGTATCTCTGGGGCATCTTCAGGACCAGTGTGTCCAGATCGGAGTCAAGAATTGGATTTGTTAAATGAGCATCCTACTCATGTTTTAACTTACCACCAACTACTGCTACAAATACTTGCATTACTGCAATTGAGTCGATTTTGGGGGTAATTTCATCAGAGGTGTATCGGTAGTTGATTAAAATTCTAGCCTTGTAATTGCAGTTTGCTCTGTTAAAAATCACAGGAGTTACTGAGTACAAGTTCCAATCTCCTGCCGTCTCTGACCTCCCACAAACATGTAATAACGGCACCTCATCGTCTGTTGTTTGTTTTGATAGTTCAGAGCTCAAACAATATGCAAATTTAAAGCAACTTAATTCTGTTTTCATTTATCAAGCTTTGTAGAAAGACTGATTAACTACTGAATAACTACTTTTACTTCAGACCAAATGATTGTACTCTTTCCACCAGTTTATTTTACCAGCTCCAGGGTTAGTAATAGTATGGGTATGATTTGTAGCAGTTGTAGTTGGGGTTGTCCTTTCCGCTGAGCGCAATGAAAACTCTCCCGGCCTGAGAGTGTATATATAGGAGGCAGTTTGTGAGTGAGCAGCTGCCAGAGCGAGCCGTGACTAGGCCTTCGTCTCGGTCACATGTGGTGCATACCTCCTAATGCTGCTCTGTTAAGGAAAGGCATGCAACCACGACCTTTTTTTAACATGAACGACTCAGGGACAGAAAGTTCAGAGGGCACTGCTGCTCTAGTTGGCAACGCTCCCTTCAAACTAATACCTGGGCTTTGTTTAAATGTTATTAACGAAAACACAGTCTATTGTAGGGCTGGGCAATATGGTGATAAAAATGGAATCGTGAGCTCGTCCCTGTGACAATCTATTTTTGTGAAATCGTATCGGGATTCACTGTCTCTTTAATGCAGCACACTTTTTCTCCTGTTGTTTAGTCTCTGAAGCCTCTGAGCAGATGACTTTATTTACCTCTTATAGACCAGGGCTGCGCAATGACATGAAATCGACACCAAATCACAATTTTAAATGGTGCAATTAGCAAATCACAAAGGCTAATTTCTTCCACAAACAACAAAATGTCTTGCTTTGTACAGTAGTTTGCACTGTAGTTTGGATTTGTTCTGAAATGAGCAACAAAAGCATGGCAAAAAGCAACAGAAATTCATTCAAAACAAAACAAAACGGCACCAACACCAAACAAATGCGCCAAACAATGCACCAAAACTTGACAAAGCGTCAAAAACACGACTAAAAATGACAAAGACAACTGAATGTGAAATAAACGTGAATAAAAGCGACAAAATTGTGTTTTAAAATGTGAATTTGAACAGAACCCTATTGTTAAAATATAAATCGCAGTTCTAATCACAATCCCGCTGGTCAGAAAAATCACAATAAGATAGTTTTTCCTAAATTGTGCAGCTCTATTACAGGCGATGGAAAAAATATAAAGTGAACATGAATTGTGATAACATAGAAATCATGAAAATTTTAATAATTGTTGCCATTTCACTCTTAACTTCAAGACTTTTATGAATAAAACATTTTCAAATAGTTTCAGAGCTGATTATAAACTGTATTGCTGAGATTAGTTAGGCCTATCACAATAATTACTACTATATATCGACTCATTGTTCTATAAATGAAAGCAGGAACAATATTTTGGAGGATTGTGTCTATGGCTGTAACAATTAATTGACAAATTATGAAAAGTCAATCATAAAAAATGATTATTGTAATCATTAACTGGAACAAACAGACTATAAAACACATATCAAAAGACCTTTTTATATCAAAGACGGTGACATTATTACCCTGAAATATAAAAATAAATTAAATTATTGCTGATTTTCATGACTAATGCACTTTATTTGTAAATATTCTTTGTCTATAAGTCTTCAGTCACCTAATATAAATCTTTATTTGGGTGATAATGTGTTTAAAAATTCTAAATATACATTAGATATAGTTCCTGATACTGAAGAGTGCAGACGCTTTTCCTTGCTGCTCCTGCTTGCTACAGCTGTTTTGTTATTTTATTTTTCTTATTTATTTTGCTTTTAAATCAATTTTTTTCCTCTATAAATCTTGGATTATGACTTTTCGAAGGAAACCAAGGATTTTAAGATAATTTTTTCCATTTTTAACAAACTATCTGACGAGCCAGCGACATGTCCGGGGAGAGAAGGCAAACAAACTCTTGTGAACGCTGTCGGAAATATCAACATGAAATAATTGAGCTACAAGCACGGATATTCGCTCTAGAATCTGAAAAAGGACTTCGCGATACAATTCCAGTGTCACCGAGGGGTAAGAAGTCTACATATCTTTCAAGAAAAGCTACTTTCAACTTAAACCGGAGCGACTCTGTGTCTTTCCCAAAACTGGGCAAAGACCAGCCGGCTGCATCTTGGGTCAAACTTGGTGCAAAACCAAAACGATACAAAGCTAATGTAAAGTCGCCTGCTATACAGCTTACAAACAGATTTTTTCCACTATCAGAGACTGAATTTACAGAACGAGAAAACTGTAGCCTCCATGATGTTGATAAAAAGCAGCAGAAAGACAGACAGTCTGTGCCAAACGTCAAGGACAGTGACACACTCTTGATAGGAGACGGTGCTATCAGTGGAGTCGTACATGGAAGAATGAAAACATGTAGCTACCCCAGCAGCACAGTTTCTGAGATTACATCACTGCTTCCCAACGTACTGTCCACACACAGAGGAGTTAAACAGCTGATTGTACACGTGGGTGCAGTGGACATTCGAAAGGAGCAGACTGAAGTTTTGAAAAAAGACTTCATGAAGTTATTTGAGGAGCTTGATAAAGTAGAAATCAAAACATTCATCAGTGGACCTCTTCCAAATATTGACAGGAAGATCAACAAGTTTAGCCGGCTGCTACAATTGAACACTTGGCTGTCCAAAGAGTGTGCACCTAGAGGATTGCACTACATTGAGAACTTCTATCTGTTCTGGAAACGAGAGGACCTGTTCAAGGGAAAGGGCCCACATCTGTGCAGAGGTGGAGTGAGGGCGCTGACAGAGAACCTCCTCCACGCTCTCAGGCATCAGAATGGCCGTGGACAGGGTCATGAACAGATAGTTCGAGAAGAGAGGAATGAGAGAAGAACACCGGATCAATCAGCCAGAGACCAAGTCAATGCTTCAACATCAGCAGTAACAAAACAGCCGACTCCACAAAAGGATTTATCAACAGCAGCTCCACCAGGCCCAGCAAAGGATTCAGCTCCAGCTGCTCCTAAATCACCTACACTGCCTCCAGTAAAGAGCTCATCAGTTGCAGCACCACAACGATCTCCACCGCCGCCCTTGAAGGACTCAAGCTCAACATCCGTCCCCCCTCCCCCGGGGTCCTCATCACAGGTCATGGACCGGTCAGTGACAGGCCCAGCAGCTGCCCGGTCACCACCCCTACCCTCAGACCAGTCCTGGGTCCCCCCTGCAACATCCACTCCCACTCAAACATCACTCTCCTTTTCATCTCCACCTTCACCCAGGGGCCTTCCCAACCATCTTGACAGTCTGATCAAATCAGGAATAAAGATGGTTCCACTCACACCTAATTTAGCAAGATCAAGAGTTCTGATGTCAACAATGATGAACTCTTCCCCGCATAAATCTGTGCCCCCATACCACCCCGGAGCTTCAACTCTCCTGCTTCACCAACAAAACGACCGGCACCTCCACCCTCACCTTTCACCTGGTCCATCACCCAAAGCCCCCAGCTCTCCCACTCACCCTTTGCCCAAACCCCTCCAGGTCTCCCCTCGCCCTCCCCACCTCCCCCAGAACTGTTATCTCCAATAGCTAGGATGCAGTGGGTCTCAGCGTTGGGACTTATGGTCATGAAAATGGTCAAACAAACCCGGGCCCTGTGTTATATCTGTAGTCACGTCACACAGACTGGAGAACAGAAGGACAGCTAGAGTGTCCAATCTTAGAAATTTAATTCATATTCCCTGTGAAAAGATAACGTCCAGTCACATTGAAACCAATCTGAAACTTGCTGTGCTTAATGTCAGATCCTTATGTAACAAATCACTTTTAATTAATGATTTTATATCTTCTTACAATCTTGATTTTATGTTTTTAACTGAAACATGGCTTGACAAAAACACGGGGGATGTAGTTCTAATAGAAGCGACTCCACCAAGCTTCAAGTTTGAATCTGAAACACGCGACGACAAAAAGGGTGGAGGTGTCTGTGCAGTTTTTAGGGATAAAATAGTTACCCAGAGGTTGTCTTTTGGGGTGTTTTCATCATTTGAGTATTTATCTTTTAAAATGGAGCTAAAACAGTCTCCCTCCATACTCTACATTGTCCTGTACAAGCCTCCCAAACACTGCCAAGGTTTTATTGATGATTTTACTGAGATGCTTTCAGTCGTATGCACAGACTTTGACGGTTTGGTCATTACAGGTGATTTCAATGTTCATGTGGATAATGTTTGCGACAGAAACGCTAAAGAGCTTGATGCTGTCCTTGAAACCTTTGGTCTTACTCAGCATGTGAGTGGCCCCACTCACAGCAGAGGGCACACTCAGGACCTGCTAATTACTAAAGGGGTTAATATTTCAAATGTAAGTGTGGTCGATGTGGCACTGTCTGATCATTTCTGTGTTTTCTTTGACATGTCGGTTATTCCCAAATCACCGACTGGTCCTGCAGTTGTTCGGAGGAGACACATAAATGACAGCACAAGTGCACTCTTCATGGAAATGATAAACTTTGAAAATCCTTCATGTTCAAATGTTGACGACTTTTTAAATTCTGTTACATCTAATATCTTGAATGTTCTGGACACCATTGCTCCTATGAAGGTTAAAATGGTTAAAAATAAGCAGAAGGCGCCATGGAGGAATAATGAGACAGTCAGGGCACAGAAAAGGGAGTGCCGCAGGGCTGAGCGAAAATGGCGCAAGTCAAAGCTCCAGATTCATAAAGAGATTTATAGAGAAAGGTTGTACATGTACAACCTAATTTTATGTAAAACAAGGGAAGGATTTTTTTCTGAAATAATTGGAAATTGCAGTAATAACTCGCGTGTTCTGTTTGCAACAGTAAACAGACTAACAAACCCTCCAATTCAGCTGCCGTTAGAACTAATTTCCACAGCTAAGTGCAATGAGTTTGCAGTATTCTTTAATAACAAGGTTCAGGGCATTAAAAATGCCATAAATTCCACAGTGCAAATAATAACTTTAAAACCACCTACACATTTAGAGCTGACTCAGTTTGCACCTGTAACTGACAAAACTGTCCAAGAGATCATCACCAGTCTGAGTTCTACATGCTGCCTCGATGTGTTACCCACCAGATTTCTAAAGTCTGTTCTGAGCACTTTGTTAGCACCACTCACGCACATAGTTAACATGTCGCTTCAATCTGGAACATTCCCAAGGGCCTTGAAAACTGCGGTCATTAAGCCTCTCCTAAAGAAGAGCAGTCTTGATGCCTCAGAACTGAAAAATTATCGGCCCATCTCAAATCTGCCATTTCTTGGCAAACTCCTTGAAAAGGCTGTTTACCAACAGCTCACCGACTTCCTCTTAATAAACAACTCATTTGATGTTTTCCAGTCAGGTTTTAGACCTCATCACAGCACTGAGACTGCCCTTATCAAGGTGACAAATGACATCCGCCTGAACACTGACGCGGGCAAAGCCTCAGTCTTAATTCTGTTAGATCTGAGCACTGCTTTTGACACTGTCGATCATGGGATCCTCCTACAGAGACTAGAAGACTGGGTGGGCATCACTGGCACTGCCCTAAATTGGCTGAAGTCCTACCTTGAGGACAGGGAGTACTTTGTTGAGATTGGTAACTGTGTCTCAGACCACGTGAGCTTGACCTGTGGGGTGCCCCAAGGGTCAATCCTGGGACCCCTTCTGTTCAACCTCTATATGCTGCCCTTAGGTCAGTTAATACTCAGTACAAATGTGTCTTATCACAACTACGCAGACGACACTCAGATCTATGTCTCACTGACGGCAGGTGAATATGGACCAGTGGATTCACTCTGTCACTGCATCCAACAGATCAGCGTGTGGATGCAAAACAATTTTCTTCAGCTAAACTCAGACAAGACTGAAATCATCGTCTTTGGGCCGCAGAAACAGAGAGAAAGTGTCAGCGGTCACCTCCAGTCTCTCGCTCTAAAACCGACAAATCAAGTTAGAAATCTGGGGGTAATAATGGACTCAGACCTGAACTTTAACAGCCACATCAAATCAATAACATCAACAGCCTTTTACCACCTAAAAAACATTGCCAAAATTAAAGGTATGGTGTCTAAACCAGACTTGGAGAGACTTATCCATGCATTTGTCTCCAGTAGGTTAGACTACTGCAACGGCCTGTTCACTGGCCTCTCCAAACGAGCTGTAAAACAGCTGCAGTACATCCAGAACGCTGCTGCTCGGGTCCTGACTAGAACCAGGAAGTACGATCACATTAGTCCTGTGCTCAGGTCTCTGCACTGGCTTCCTGTGGCTCAGAGAATTGACTTTAAAGCAGCTCTGCTTGTGTTCAAGTCTCTCCACGGCCAAGCACCAAAGTACATCTCTGACATGTTAGAGCCATATGAACCATCTCGTACTCTGAGGACCTCAGGGACCAGCCTCCTGCAGGTGCCTAGAGTCAGGACTAAACATAGGGAATAAGCATTTCAGTTTTTTGCAGCTAAAATCTGGAACGGTCTTCCTGAAGATGTGAGACAGGCCTCCACTCTGACAATGTTTAAATCCAGGCTAAAAACAGTTCTCTTTAGACGTGCATACGACTGAAAGATCTATCTGCACTCTTCTCTTTTAAAGCACTTTATTTTAAAATGATTCTGTGTGTCTTTTTGTGTTTTGTGATTTTAATGCAACTTTTCCTGTTTATGTAAAGCACTTTGAATTGCCCTGTGTACGAATTGTGCTCTACAAATAAACTTGCCTTGCCTTGCCTTAGAAATAATCATGTGACTAGTCGACTACATAAATAATCGCTGACTGGTCGACTACTAAAAAACGTTTGGTTCCTTATCTTAAATATATTCAGCTGTAGAGGGTTTAATAATTAATATATATTATACTTCAACATCTTTTACCTGCAATGTCTCATTATCCTCTTTCTGTCTGTGTGTTGCAGGTTTAGCTGCTAGTGTCCTGTGGAAATGCCGCTGAGGTTTCGCTCGGTCGTGCCCTACACGCTGCCCGGAGTCCTCGCCCTCATCGGCTGGTGGTGGTACATCTCCCGAAAGAAAGATCGACCCCTGGCCCACAGCCAACTGAAACGGCCCCCTTCCTCCGCCAGCCTTCGAACGTCCCCGACCGAGGGCAGCAACGGCGTGATCGAAAATGGTACCAACTCTCCCACAGACGACACGGCAAGACCAAACATAACAGCAAAAACGCTTGACCATGACGTTAACTCTCATGCTCAAGACAATGGAGACGCAACTTTAAGAGCAGAAGAGGATGTAGATCAAAGTTTAAAGGATGAGACGCGAAACGAAACGCGCTCGCCTGAATTGGACGTTTGCAAATCAAAACGGGAGATTGTTTTGTCCACGCAGCTTACCAAAGTTACCAGTTTGGATCCCAATATATCGGAGGAAGAACGGCCAGAGCCGGAAGGTGAAGTCGCAGCAGTGTGCACGGTCAGTCCGTTGCAAAGAGTGGCGCCGCGGATCGAAGTAGAAACGCCTATTTTGTTGCAGGATTTCCAACAAAGCGTCCTGACGAGCACACCTTCTTTACCAGTATGTACAGCAGCAAAGCAGGAATTTACCGTTGAGAAGGTAGATCAACAGCCAAAAGAAGTTGAGCCAGATTTGGAGCTCTTAGCAGCCGGTTTGATAACAGAAGTCATCTCCGCAGCGACACAAGAAGTCTTGGGCGACGCAAGCTGCCCGCTGTTGGAAAGTACAAGAATTTGCACGCAAGAAATAGACAAAACGGAGCTCGAATTAATTTCCAGAACGAGCGCCAAGGTTCAAAAATCTGAGAAGGGAGTTTCGAATGGATGTAACGTGGATACAGTTGTGGACAGTGCGTTGCAGAGATCAAACTGTTCAGGGCAAACGAAGCCAAACGTCGAGGAAGAGATTTTGGAGGAGGATTTAGCCGGCAGTACTTGCCACTCGGAGGTCAGCAGCGAAGACCTGCACCCGGCGGATAATATTCAAGTGACGGATTTGTCGGCGCAAGAGGAGGAGGCGCAGATGGAGATGGCGGCGGGAGACGGAGCGGAGCAGAGGGCGCTGAGTGAGGACGGGTCGGTGGAAGGAGTGTGCGACCTGAAGAGGCTGAACGGGATGAGCCTCGGAAACGGAGCTCACGGCACAGACGCAGAGACAGATCAGAGCGGAGGCGAGGGTCAGTGCTGCACATTCATATTCTACATACACAAGATTATTTGGTTAATTCATAATTGTAAGGGGAAAAAAGATAATCATGGCAATTTTAGAAGCAAGATAATTATTTAAATCTTTATTCCAAAAAGGTAAACTGAAAAGTATAGTGCTTTTTCTGAAAATTTCATAAAGCTGGTCACATAGATGTCAAGATTATCTGGGTATTCATCAAGTACATCGTGACCTGAATAATAATGATCGTGACCATTTTAGAAGCAAATAGAAGTTAAAGTAACACTGAATGTAAAATAAAAGCTTTTATATCTGGCTGTTTGTTAACGTACATAATAATAAGTGTATTATTAACTTGACTTAAAAGTTTCATTTCATAAAGACTCGAGAAATTGTGATTTAGGAATGAGGACTGATGCGGATCCTGGACTCTGGAGCCAGAACCACTCAGGAGGAAGGAAGGTGGCTCATCTAGTGTAGAGAGAGTTCCTCCAGACAGATGAGGAACAGTTCATCTAGTTTAGGGAGAGTTCCTCCAGGCAGATGAGGAACTTATGACATGTTTCAGAGTACTAATTATTCCATTACTTAATTAGTTGACAACCACAGTATTTCTAAATGTTTTTTTTAACCATCAATACTTAGAAACACATTTTTCTGCCACAGTGAGGTTTGCTTCTAACAGCTAGAGGAGCAGTTCCTGGGCGTAACGCCTGATGCACACCGACTCCGGTCCGGCTACGGTTCGGGACCCGCGCGGGTCCCGCAAGACTTAGAAAGTGCTTAAAATCAATGCGCCCTGTCACACCGACCTCGGAGCTCTGCGGCCGCGGGTCCGGCAGCGCGGGTCTCCGGAAAGAATCCGCAAGAAGTCTATTTTGCCGGACGCCGCAGCGGTCTGGTGCGGCTTTCATGTCATTTGACGAGTGCTCTCGCGCGAAACCACGTGAATCTACGTGGCTTTCGTCAAAAACGGACCGCAGTTAACCGGAGCTGGTGTGACAGGCGTCTGCAAGAGACCCGCGCGGGTCACGGACCGCGACCGGACTGGACTCAGTGTACACTAGGCGTAAGAGGCGGGTCCCTTTATAGGTGGCTGGATGTGCTGGGCCCTAGCACACAATTATTAAATACAATAAAGACAGCATAGGGGGCTGTCACCTTCCTTCTGTTTATTTAGTTGTTTTCTGTGCACTTTAACCTGTTTGATATTTTACCCCAAATTGCAGTTTGGATATCTTTTAATACTGTAATATAATGTATTGGCCTGCTAAGACTTCCTTCTCAAGAAGTTATTCTGAAATTTAGTTCAGATGGGCTAAATTGGCAGGAATATTAACCAGTGTCAGTGAAACACATGGTCAGTCTTGTGTCAAAACAAACATGGCAGCTTGTGTGCCAAAATGTAGGCAATGATGAATAAGAATCACACAAAGGACTGAGAAACGACACACATTTCTGGCAAATCAACGGGTGAAGCACAGAACCATGTTAATCAGTGAGGGGTTTTAAATTTGGCTATGAATGATGAAATATCAACGCCATGCTGCAAACATTAATTTTGAGGGAACATCTGAAATATTGTTGACATATTTCTGTTAATTTATCTGGAAAATGTTATGCTGTTCGTCATGTTTGTAGATGAAATTGCTGTTTCTATCCACAGGCTCTGACGTGAATAGTATGGACTCTGTGGACAGCGGCTGCATTGGAGAAAGCAACCACAGCTCGTCCAGTTCAGAGGTCATCATCTGGGAGATAGAGGTCCCAAAGGTAATGTGGACCTGGAGCTGCACTGCCCAACAATCAAGCTTTTTAAAGTACAAAGAGAGAAGCGAAGAAGAAGTTAGAGAAGGAATAAGATAATAGTAGAGCCAGGTAAACTTTTGTTCCATCTGGGGAATTTGACCTCTGCGTTTGACCCAAGGTACCAGCGCATATTTACAAAACCATACTGACCTTAGTAATTAAATGTTACTTTTTTGTAGTATACAATTTATCACAAATATTAAAACATGAGTTTAAATGTATTATTTGAGATTTGATAATCAGATAAAAAATAATCATAAAAATGCAAAAATAACAACTTATAGACTTATTTGAAAATTTTTATTTTTAACCAGCTCTTTTTGTGGCCTTTTTCTATATAAATTATATGGTTGATCGAAAAATTGTGCCTATGTTTAAAGCAGCTTTCACAATATTACATTTTTCTATATGGCCTGCCTCTAAAAAAATACTTTAGCTTAAATTAGTATTCCTCTTATAGAGAAATGAACGATTTTGGCAAAATATCTAATTGCACTAGATGTTGTTGCAATAGCTGAAGCTATTGCGAGTGACTGCGCAAATGAATTCGTGTGATGTTGGTCTGGTCCGGGATTCAAACCCACGACCTCCTCATTGGGAGGCAGAAGCTCTAGCCGCTCTGCCACCGTGCACCTGCCAAAAACAGTTTAAACACCAAACTTTCCTGTAGAGGATCAACAGAAAGGCTCCCACTGTAAAAGATAGGGAAAAACTGCTCGGCAAATTATGAAAAAACTACAAAAGGTACATGTGCCAAAAGTAATAGAAGACATTAGAAGACTAGGAAGTATTGAAAAATGAAAAAAAAAAAATTAAAAGAATTTAAAAAAACTGTGGCCTGTGAAACGTGCCGAAAAACAGGAAAATACAAGAACAAATAGTGACTGCCTATGCATAGGCAGTCACTCAAATATTTCATACAAGTTGAGTTTGCCTCGAATGAATAACTTGAGCAGGAGCAGCGCTTTCAGTCACAACACTGGTGCTGGAAAGTTGGCGCCGACTCCGATCGAGTGAATGAGCCATGAATGCGCTCGCGTTTGCATGCATACAGTATTTTCATTTTCTAAAAAAGCCCTAAAATACAGGAAATTTCTTCAGATTTGCCCAAATTTCCAACAACACATTTGACCAGGTATATTACATAATTTTGTTGATTTCATAAAATACAGTTGAAATATAGATTTTCTATTTTTGTCACAGTTTGTCCAGAATGCAAAAAAGGTGATGCGCTGGGGCCGTGTTAAATTTAAAGGTGCTGGGGAAAAAAAACCTATGAGAGGTGCTTGAATTTTATCTTTGAAAAGATTTAAGCGCTGCTGTTATTGAGCCGTGTGTTCTTGTGTTGCAGCACTTGGTTGGTCGCTTGATTGGGAAGCAGGGCAGATACGTGAGTTTCCTGAAGCAGAGCTCTGGAGCAAAGATCTACATCTCCACTTTGCCGTACACGCAGGAGTTCCAGATCTGCCACATCGAGGGTCAGCGTCTGCTTTAGTCTCCTTATTATGTGGCAAAATGTGAACGTACCGACAGTGAAAAATGTATAAAACCAAAAAACAGAAATTCAACACAAATCACCTTTTGAAAGATTTGTCTTGATCCCAAAATCTAGTCCTTTTTCAAGGTATCGCGGCGTCCTTAAAGTCCATAAATAAATGTAGGGTTAGAGTTACTTTATTCAGTGTGTTAATACCTCTTGTAAGTATGTATTATAGTTTTACATCAGTCAGGTCGCTGTTTGTGGAGAGAAGTTGAAAAATATGTTGAAAATTACAGGAAGTAATCAAGTTGATGACATGTCTAGAGCAAAGTTAGGTGTTGTTCTAGTGGTGGCTTTTCTCAAAACTGATCCTAAGTGTCCGTCTGTCATCAGGGATCTGTGGTGTTCTTTGTTAATCTTTGCTTTGTTAATGTTAATTTGTTCATGACACTGAATGTTTTCTCACAAACTCAGGTGGAGCCAGACAACACAAACATCTTAAGTGCCATGTCCAGCAGGTTTGGAAATGTCCCTCTGCTAAAGACTCGTAAAACTCGTCGAGTCGAACAGAGTTGAACATCTCCTTAACAACTGGTTATTATTTGTTAAGTCAGTACTTGGCACTTGGCCATTGTTTTTGGACTGCACCCTCGCTATGCATCAATTATAGTAGTTATTTTGATGAAAAGGAATGGGGGAACTGCACCATCTAGTGAAATGAACGCAAGGCAAGGCAAGGCAAGTTTATTTGTAGAGCACAATTCATACACAAGTGCTTTACATAACAGGATAAGTTGCATTAAAATCACAAAACACAAACACACAGAATAATTTTGAAATAAAGCGCTTTAAAAGAGAAGAATGCAGATAGATCTTTCAGTCGTTTGCACATCTAAACAGAACTGTTTTTAGCCCGGATTTAAACATTGCGATACAAGCAATTGCAGTTTCAGACCGTAAAAAAATGACAAATGCACCGCACTTAAGTCCTAAAAAATATTCTTAAATACTGTGCGAGCTGGGTCAAATGCCAAAAGGACCCCCGGGCCTTAGTTTGCCCCCCTCTGCACTAGGGAGACAAAGGTCGTGCTTAATTTACTCAAAAGAAACTACTTTTGAGCCTTTAAACATTGATTCAACAAAGTAAAGGTTGTTTGCATGTAATTTTCTTCGTCAAATAAGAAAATCTGTGACATCAGAGGATCTTTGAAGCACTGTACGGGATGGATTCTTGGTAATTTAGTTGATGTGTGTGATGTCATCATTTACAACCAGGAAGAAAAAAATATATAAATAAATGGCTAAACTGGGGTAAAATTTGTAAAGATTTTTGTGGAATTTGAAGCTTAACTGCATTTTAGTTAAATGAGTAGTCCAACCTGCCAGAGGCACTTAAGTCTTAAATTATTTGTAAATAAAGTTTAAAATTTTAAAATGACCTAAACTATCTATAATTTCCCCTTCCGCTGTATATTACTGGATCATCACACACAAACTGGTGTGATTATGTTGAAGGTAATGACTTTGGCTGTAGCTGATTGATACAATTAACAAAGCTGGCCATTTCACCAACGTTTGACATAAGTACACTTTACCAGTACTTTTCTGCATAAATAGTGTTTTACATGAACCCCTGTGCAGTTTGGGTTGGACACATTTTTTTCATTTGTACATCCACTTTTAGTTGAAATTGTAAATCCTAAGACCATACAGTTAAATATGAAAAAACAAACCAATAAGAGATTTTTGAAAATAAATAAATAAATACAATCTACATTTTTGGAAAATGGGTTGAGGGCCAGATGATGTCCCCTTGAATAGCCCTGTATTATATAATTTATATTCTTTTGTAATGTTCTTATAAGGGTTTGTCAAAAGTATTTTAAAAAATCCGATACTAATCCATACTGAAAGTAATATGAGCAAGTATCAATATAAAAAGTCACAGAAACAGAACCATTTTTACATTTTCTGAACAATTTTAGAATAATCTTGAGCTTTGTTAGAACTAGCATCAGACCACATGGTTATCTTTTTCTAAATATGGGATGTGTTTGTAGTTCCAAAAATTGCTAGATGTGTTCGATAAGTTCTAAAAGATTTCCATAAGGGTCTTAAAAAGTTTTTAAACTTGACCTTGGGATCCCTGCATATTTTTGTCTTTATTTTTTAAGTACAGTTCGCCTCTTGTTCTGCAATTTTGAATCACGTTTTTTTGCATTGTCGCATTCGCAGCATTTGAAAACTACTGTAGTTAC
This sequence comes from Rhinogobius similis, assembly GCA_019453435.1. Taxonomy (NCBI): domain Eukaryota; kingdom Metazoa; phylum Chordata; class Actinopteri; order Gobiiformes; family Gobiidae; genus Rhinogobius; species Rhinogobius similis. The sequence goes on from CM033625.1 coordinate 32,316,507, forward strand.
TAGTCATGTTAAGTAAAAAGGCTAATGTTGTGTTTGCATTTGTCAACCGAAAGCAAACATGCTAAAAATGACAAATGCAAACACCCATGGAGAAAAACACATTTTACTGTACCGCATCAAAAGGGGCTACATGGTCTTTAAATAATGACTTTTCTTTCTTTTCAGGAACGCAGCAGCAGGTTGACAAAGCTTTAGCTCTGATCGGGAAGAAGTTTAAAGATTTGGACCTGACAAATTTGTACGCACCACCTGCTCCTCCGCTCACTCTGCCCTCACTTCCCATGACGTCCTGGGTAAGAACTTAAATTTCATTATTTTTTATTTTGAAAAAAAGTGAATTAAATTAGTTTTATAGGACACGTACTATGTTATAGTTACTTTTTGAGCATTTAACCATGTTTTAACAATGTTCCATCATCAAAAACATGCCTGGAGTTGCATTTAGCTTCATTCACGAAAGTTTGGTATAAACGGGTATAAAGGATAACAATTAAGTAGTCAACTCAAATATGCACACAGTGGAGACCTTTGGAGTGGTAAAACCTTGAGTTGCTTTATCCATTACTGAGGCATTTTAAACATTTCAGACTCATTATTCACCTTCACTTCTGTGTGTATGAAACTGTGAAAAAATGTATGAGGATTTTAAAGCACTAACTTTAATAAAACACTTAACATTCACTTGCCGTTTCTATACTTAGTAAAATGTCACTTTTGGACGTTCAAGCGTGCGTCTGATTGGTCAAAAGTAAAAGTAAACTCAAACGTGCAAGAAACGCAAGATTAATGCATTTTACCATTATTATTATTGCACATCTTTGCAATAAGAATATCACAGTAATGACAAGTGCTATAACAATAGTTTTTTGATATATTGTGCAGCCCTTGTACACACATGTAATTACCTCTGCAGCCAGTAGTTGGAGCCACAGTTAATATGGCATCTCCCATGGCAAGTGATAAAGTTATGTTGCATATTATTTTTAGTTCTAAAACATGAGATGTCAAAGTAAAGATACTCAATAGAATGTTTAAAGACCAATAACAATACAAACAATGCATAATATTTGTCCTTTAACCCTTTTTTTTTGGTCCAAGCCAGATGCAAACAAAATCTTACAAGATAATTTTCCACATCGGTACAATCGTGTAACAATTTTACATCACCAGATCTTGTCCCATAACCTTGTGCAGAAGTATTAAAAAGCAGGATATTTCCTCCTCAGCTGCTGCTGCCGAGCGGAGTCACGGTGGAGGTGATAGTGGTGAACATCGTTTCTGCCGGTCACGTGTTTGTTCAGCAGCACACGCACCCCACGTACCACGCCCTGAGGAGCCTCGACCAGCAGATGTCGCTGTGCTACTCTCAGCCCGGGACGCCCGCCCTGCCATCGCCCGCCGAAAGTAAGGACATTGACCAATTTGGCACCTTTTCATTTCACTCTTTTAAAAGTTTTTTTTATGTGTTCTGTCCTCAAGTCGTGCTCAGTTTAAATTTAGTTGAATTGAAGTTGGTCTGTTTCACTGAGTTTATTCGTGGAAAGAGAAACAAATGTTATAATTTTTGCTTATTATCCTCAACTAGGGCTGCAACATGATAATTTTGCTATTCAATTAGTCTAGCGCAGGGCTGGACTAAATCATGATCCAGCCCTCAACCCATCTTCCAAAAAATATAGAGGATATTTTATCTCTTGGTTTCGACCTGGTTTAGTCTAGGTTTAGTCCTGCTTTAGACCTGATTTTGTCCTGCTTTAGACCTGGTTTCGTCTAGGTTTAGTCCCGGTTTAGACCTGGCTTAGACCTGGCTTAGTCTAGGTTCAGTCCTGGTTCTGTCCAATTTTTTCGTATTTCAAAAGCGTTGGGCACAAAACCATCCGAAAAATCATTGCAGTTGTTTAGAACACAAAGGTTACGTGATAAAGATTTTTATTAATTCAACTAGGGATCCAACTAACAATTATTTTGGTAGTTGATTAGTTGTTTGGAATGCGAAAGGTCCGAAAATATGAGATTTTGACTAAATTTTGCCCAGACAAAGCTGAAGTGAAGCCGTTTGCTGACGTCCTGCTGGAGAATATTTATGAGCGCTATTATCACGAGCTTTGTTTTTCCTTCTTTGTAACTGTATTTCGTGTGCAGTTGGAGTGATCTGCGCCGCGCCCGCTGGAGAAGGCACCTGGTGGAGAGCTCAGGTCATCACGTTTTACAAAGAATCAAACGAAGTCGAGATCCGATACGTCGACTACGGAGGATACGACCGCGTCAAGATCGACACTCTGCGGCAAATCAGGTCAGAACCCACAGCACTGTCACTTTATTTGCGTTTACCACTGTCCAGACCCGGTTTTCAGTGTTATGGTTCTACCTAAGGGTCTAAAATAAGCAGAAACCCTTGTAGAGTGCAGTTCTGGCCCTAGACGGGGCTCGAGTCTATTGTCAATGTTGCTAGTGTGAACGTCTTGAATCGGGTTAAGACTAGGACTCATTTTGAGTCTAATGGGATTAGAACCCAGTTATTCCTGCCCACGAACTTAGGTTAAGATCTGTAGCATTCTAAATTTTAAGTGGCAGTAAGTCAATGATGAGTGATGACATTTTCTCCTGTAAAAGCTCAAAACACAACTAAAATGTGAAAGACTGATTAAGTTACACACACACACACACACACACACACACACAGTTGAACTCATTACCTTTCTGTACTTAAATAAGATGTTCCTGAGTGGAAATGAATTTTATGGCAGTTGAAGTGTCCTAAATCTCCAACTGCCATTAGCAAACAAGCTAGCTAAGCTCTGCACAGTCGGAGAAATAACGAGAAACTACTTTCAGTTTTACATTTCACTGTATAAAGTTAATTTGAGCTAAACAAAAACTCCATGGACAAATTGAGACCCAAAAAGGAAATGCATTTTACAAGAAATACAAGAGATTAAAAAAAAAGAAATAAAATCTACATTTTTGGAAAATGGGTTGAGGGCCGGATGATGTCCCCTTGAATAGCTCTGTATTATATAATTTATATTTTTTTGTAATGCTCTTTATAAGGGTTTGTCAAAAGTGTCAAAAAATCAGATACTAATCCATACTGAAAGTAATATGAGCAAGTTTCAATATAAAAAGTCACAGAAACAGATCAATTTTTTACCTTTTCTGAACAATTTTAGAATAATCTTGAGCTTTTTTAGAACCGAATCAGACCACATGGGAACATAAAGAAAGTACTCTTCTTCTTTTGTGTTGAAAATGAACATTTTATAGTGTGACAACACTAGCTCCTATGACTTTAGTGTGGCGCCCATAAGACTCTGGGGCCCTCTGGTGGTAGACTTCATGAACAACATACTTTTGTAACCTTTGGCTTTTTTTGTCTTTCTCCAGATCTGACTTTGTAACACTACCGTTTCAAGGTGCTGAAGTTTTGCTTGACAACATAGCACCACTTCCAGGTAAATCATTTTTTCTTACATTATTGCTGTGACAAAGCATTTGAGTTTTCAATTTGACATTGGTGTAAATGTGTTTCAGGCGAGGACCGTTTCTCGGCTGAAGCCACGACTGCGTTAGAGGAGCTGACCAGAGGAGTAGCACTTCTTGCACAGGTTACACTTTTTTATGAACTTCATTTTTTATTTCAACATTTAACAATCAGTAGGCAAAAAAAACAACAAACTAACACTCCTACACAGTGACGCAGTTACTCTCAGCATGTCAAGGAAACTGATTCACTTAGTTTTTTCTGAATATACCCTTCGATACTTACCTACATAAACTTGTACACGCTCTAAAAATGTTATGCTTTATATATTTGGCGCATTTAACTCTGATAATATCCCTTTTAAATAACCTGTGTGTGTTTAGGTCTCAAACTACGACAACAACACGGGGCTCCCGCTGGTGCATTTGTGGAACATGGTCGGAGATGAGGTATGGTTTTGTTTCCTGGAATAAAGAGGAACCTTTATGTACTCAATAATCAGGAGAACATAATCATTGATCCTGTAGAAGTCTGTGTTTTTCAGTCCCTGTATTATTTTTCCCTTTTTCATTTTCCTCATAAGCAGCCATATTTGTTTTTATACGTACGGACCATGCCTGTCCCTGATTGGCTAATCCACCTGTCAATCACGCCCTTCTGAACATATTGATATTGATCTTTATAAAAATACTGAGACATTCTGGACTTTCCAGGCAACTGCCGGCTGGACTCAAAGCAGAATAATTTAATTAAATGTATTTTTGTTACGGCCAAAATCACAACAGCAGTTTCCTTGTGGGCGAACAAATGACCAGTTTAAACATACAACAAAAATATAACTTTCCAAGAAATGCACAGTGCAACTTTCCTGTACACTTGAACATAAAGTTTCTTCTTAATGCAATACAATAACAAATGTGTGACTTTCATGTGAATCGGCTAATTAAGCGGCATTACCCATAAACCAGGTTAAATCAGCATCTTTATTCATCAACAAATTCTACTGTAGAATATTTAAATGTTAAAGATTAGGGTATGCTTGATGAGCTCAATCTTCTGCTGTTTTGAATTGTTTGACTGCAGTGTTAAGTGTTTAGAGGCCTTAAAAATTATTAAATGGATATTGGCAAAAAGTAAGGCCTTAAAATGCAATAAAAAGCATAGAATTCAATCCCCACAGGCATTAAATCTAACAAACATTTTGTCAAAGTTTTATTCAGCAGAACAAGAGTGACAATCGTCATTTCCCAGAGCCGTTACATCAGAAGTGTGTGTTCATGACAGTAGTTCTTACTTTGAAATTTAACATTCAAATATATTTTTAATCCCAGATGTACTGGATTTATTGAATCTAGATGTTAAAAGGTTAGATTAAATCATCTAAAAAGCAAAAGATGGGTTCAAAATATACAGTTCCATGGTGTAACTTTCATGTAAATTAGCTTTTTGAATTTTAAAATAGTTTATCTGCTGTGTAATGGAATGGTTAGAAGTCAGTAGTTTTGACATGATAAAAGCGTAAATGTCTTGTTTTGATGTTGATTCATGCCATTTAAAGAGCGTATGACAGGTTTCTATGTTTTTCTAATTTTGACTTTATTTAGTGTATTAATACCTGTTGTAAATAGAAATTATAGTTTTACACCAATCAGGTCGCTGTTTGTGGAGAAAAGATGATAAACAAGTTGAAAAATACAGGAAGTAAACAAACTGATGACATCACACAGGGGAGACAAAGGTTATGCATGTAATTTACACAAAAGAAACTACTTTTTTGACCATTTAAACATTAATTCAATAAAATAAAGGTGTTCACATTTATTTTTATTTGTCATATCAAAGTAATGTGACATTAGATGAGTTTTGGCCCGGTTTACAGTGTTGTTGCTGCCGTAATTTCCTAGCGTGATGTCATCATTTACAACCAGGAAGTAAAATTAAAAAGCTAAAAATTGTGAAAACTGTGTAAAATTTGTAAAGAATTTTAGCTAATTTTGAAATCTGAACTACATTTTGGTCAAATGAGTAGCCCAACCTGTCATGGGCCCTTTAAAAATCTTGAAATGCTGCATTCACAAGCACGAAATTGACCAAAAGCGCCAAATGACATAAATTTACAGTAGAAAAAGTAACTAAAAAGTTTACTCATGTACGAAAATGATAAATAAACTGACTTCTCCCTCAACTTCCATATCTTCTTCTTGCGTTATATGATACAGTGCCACGTTGGTTTAACCCTGGTCTCTGTTGCAGGTGGTCTCTGTGAACCGCACACTGGCAGAGCGAGGGCTGGGCGTTTGGGTGGACAGCTTCTAAACTTGCATCAAATTTGGACCCACCTTTATTTTTGCGACACCACTGGATCTATGAGGAGATTTTTTTTTTTCTTTTTTTCTTTTTTTTTTTGGCTTTTTGTTTCACCGTTTTGCCCTATATCCTTAAACTTCAAAAAAATTAAAATGATTTGCAGGCATAATCTACACAAACACGACATTGCTTCAGTCTAAGTAAGACAACCCTCCCTGGTTTACTGTACAAACGGAGTGAGATAAGAAGAGATGTACATTTTTAAAAAGAAAAATCTATATTGTAAGTAAATAAAGGTTAGACCGATATTTTTTCCTCCCACATTTTCAACTAATAATTTTACTCTGGGCCCTTTGCACGTTGACTCGATCCTAACACGATATCAAAGGAATCTCCCATCCCATAAAATCATGTTTTTGTCTGCGTCATTTCATTCATTTTGGGTTTCGAACCAGCAAATCCACTCGCTTTTCAAAGCTAAATCTTGTTCTTGACTGATCTGTGACGCCACGACAAAAGTCCTCCAGGAAAACACCAGGATGCAGTGTGTTTTTGGGTTAACAACTGACATAAACCTGGGCATTTTGCAGCTAAGGCACAAGGAAACGGAAGAACGCACTGACAGAAGGATGTTTTAAACTACAACTAAAGAGAAATGAATTGTAAAACTTGAAGTTGCTCAAATCCACGTACTCCCATTTATCATGATTAGACAAGATTTTAAATTTGTGCATCTGTTTCTGTCCGATTGACTCGGCTGCTTTGTCAAAATCAAAACTGAATCTTTTATTGAGCGCAAAAGATTTGATTTTGGATGTTTAATATTTAGAAATTCCACGAAAAGCTTGGCAATTTTGAATTTGACGACGATAATCTCAAAGTTTCAAGGTTTCAGGAATGATCGGGAATTTTGATTACGGTAAAATACTGCTAGAAGAGCATCTCAAAAGAATAATTTAAACTGCTTTATATTTCCTCTGTCAGACCAGGACCTTGTTTGACAGAGGAAATAAACGTGACTAAAGTTAGATAAAACCAAATGAGTCTACTTTGATTGTAGCTGAAGGTGTACAACGTTTACTTTTCCCTCATATTGAGCAGTTTTTGGGTTTGCCTCAGTCCTTTTCATCTAGAGAGGAAGGCATTATTTCACAATCAACATTTTGCGACATTTTCTACAAAGTGTTGTCTCGATACTAAAACTTCAAACTCCATTTCAATGTTAAAGACAAGGCTCAATACTGACTCTTCAATGATAAAAACACTCCTTTTCGACACAGTAATAGTAGTTTCTTTAATGTTACCATAAATTCTGGTAAAGATTAAAATCTTTCTAAAACTGTTCAGAAAAGGTCACATTTTGTCTTCAAATGAGAATGTAGTTTCGACAGTTTTAGTATCAATTAGCATCTGATTTTCGATACTTTTGACAACCGCGGACCATGAAACGGGGCTTGGATTTAGATCTGTTTTGTGTACCGGACCCATTGGAAAACGTCCAAGCTACTACAAAAGGCCCCTACGAGACAAAAAAAGTCACGTCGTTGGGTCAGCCTCCTTCAAATCCTTCGCCTACCATCAATAAAATGTTTCAAATTGTCTCTGCCGTTCATTTTCTTCACGTTTTACCTCAACAAATTCACACGCTGCAGGCTTTAAATCATATTCTCGCTTCGTGACAAATGGGAGTAACATGGATTTCAGCGTCGTTAAAATGAAACTCGTGAAATGCAGAAGCCAGTGTTTTGTAATGTAATCAGTCGCAGGTTAACCTCGATCGGTTGCAGACTGACTTGTACCGTGTAGACATTAATGTGCTCTGAAGTCCTGAAAATCTTGAAGGAAGCAGGTTCTGAAATAACACTATTGCAAGCAAACTAAAGGGGAAGTGTCTTTGTAAAATGTACATCGAAGGTCGAAGTTTTGGACCCTAACCAGCTTTTACTTTCAAACCAGAAGTGTCCAAACGCTGCACATCTTTCAACGATTAGACCCGTTTGCTTATTCTGTCGCGTCGGTTCGGCAGTTTACAAAAACATGCCTCAACTAAGGATGTCAGGGTTTGAAACGCAAGGGTTTGATGAAGAAACATCACCGTAAAAACGATTATTGACACTTTAAATTTCGTACATTCTTACAATTCGTTTCTAGTCTGTGGCCATCTTTATGAAATCTTTCGTCTTGTTACTTTTATGTATCGTTCAGAAAGTTTGATTTCATAAAGATGGTCACACGCTAGAAATGAAATGTGTGAATGTACGAAAATTCAAGTGTCAATCGTTATAATTGTTGGTGTCAATTATGTATCATTCAGAAACAACCAGATGTAAACTATAATGATTATTGACACTATAACAATTATTATGGTGATTATTGAGACTAATTTTCCTACATTCTCACAATTTCTAGTGTGTGACTATCATTATGAAATCAAACGTTCTGAATGAAAAGTTAACGTGACATAAACAACCAAATGGAAACACACATTTTACATTCAGGTTTACTGTTTTAAGAGTATGAAATGAGTTGAAAAAACGTTACTTTGCTTCTAAAACGGTGACCTTGATTATGATTTATTAGTTCTTACAATTATGTTGTCTTGTTTTTGATTAACCAAATATTCTGACAGCTCTACCCACAACAAAACAAGAACAGATTGCTCAAGTTAACCTCAAATATGGCATGATCGGGACTTAAAATGCTTATGAAAGTACAGTTTAGATCCTCAGTACTTACAGTCACCACCATAGAATCCATATAAAATCAGAAAATGTAGTCTTTTTTTAATTCAATTATTGCTCAACTAAATGCTAGAGTGCACTTAGTTTCCCAAAACATCTCAAACAAATTTACTCTTGTATTATCTTGTTTTTTTGGATTTTGAGCGTTATTTGTTTAAAATTGTAGATGTTCTCTGCTGTCACGTCCTTGTTTATTCATTTGAAAAAGCCTTAAAGGGTAGTTTGAGTCGATTTCAGCGAATATTTGGCGTAAATGTTTGACCGTTATCGTTCAGTCTTCTTGAGGCATTTGAAATTTGCGTGTAGGTCATAGGATGATGGGACAAAGAGTAGAAAAGCCACATTTAAGCTAGAAAAAAAGGACGTACAAATTTCACTGTTAAAATTAGAATCAAACCCACAACCTCAAAAGCTAACGACTCTGCCATCCTGTACCTCAAAACAGAGTATTATATTTGCAGACTATACTGTACATCTGCTATTTGGACACTCCTGGTTCAAAGATGCGCTTTGTAACTTTTCTGATAGAACTGCCACCTGCTCGTCTCCTGAGTTGGTTTTGCTTTGCCTGGAAAGTTCTGCAGTACGACATTAAACCTTTCTATGGGATAAGAGCATATGACATCACGAGGCCAAGTTACAGATCGAGGATTTCTTCTGTGAAAAATGAACATGGAATTCTCTCAAACTAGCTGACTTGAAGGCACTGTTCTTGATGTTTGCCATCTTAAAAACAGAATTAGTTCACTTTAAACTTTTTACAACGGTCTAAGGTTGTTCCTCGCGTCCTCTCGGATCAGAGCATCCTAATTATGAGTTCAAATAAGCGCTTTTCACAACTTTCAGAGACCAGAGCGAGTTTTGCCGTCACTGTAAAGCTAACGACTCCTTCGATGTGTGATGTAGATGATGCTGACGTCACTTATCCCAGAATCTTTGGCTGTTTAAGTCCTTAAATCATCGCCACACTCGCTAATCATAACTACAACTTCGCCAGATCCACTCTTTGCTGCAATGTATTGTGGATATATATTTACATGTGTGTGCAATTGCCTCTACAGCCAACAGATGGAGCCACAGCTAAGTCAATGTGGCATCTCCCAACACAGTGATAAAGTTGTTTTTCTTTGTAAAAGCATTTTGTTGTTCTAAAACTTGGGTTAGGGTCAAACTGAAGACACTTGAGCAGGTTTAAAGGCCAAAAACAATATGAAAAATCCATAATATTTTTCCTTTAAGAGATGCTTTTACAACACATCTGTCCAAAAAAAAGACATTTTGCTCAACTGTGAAAACATAAAATTGTGTAGAGCCTCTTTAAGTGAGAATCTTTCCTCTTTGAGTTTAGATCGACTTCTGGCTCATAACTTCAGAGTTTTAGGACTGAACCGGATATTTTCAAGTTAAGTTGTCTTTTTAATCGATTGCAAACAAAATGCAAAGTCTTGTACACGCACTTTATAAACGACATCTATAGAAAGGCAGCCCTCGCTCAAAGTAAGAAATCAGGTTTTTCAATGTGTTTTTGAGCAATATAAACGTGTGTATTTGATTAAATGCTATATAAACTGGTTATAATGCCATACTGTGGAACATTCCGGGCAACGCAACGACATCTCAACGGAGAAAAGCGCCTGAAAAGTTACTCGGAGCACCTTTTCATATCCTTAAACTACAGAAATACTGATCATGACCACGGATCTCACACTAAACCGACAATAATCTGCTGCTATCCCTTTAAAAGAAATATTTATTCAACCCCATTTTCATGTTCTTTTGATCGCTGGCCCCTTAGAAGCATGAACAAACTGCACTGCGTGTCTTGTCACTGTAATATTTCATTGTACTCAACTGTTCAAGGGATTATTTGACTGACATTTTTACATTTTTTTTTTTACAGTCTTTATATCAATAACATTTTTTAACCATCATTGTTACTCTATTAGCAATAAGGCAGCTTTTTTAAGTTGAAGGACAGCATCGAAAATACAAAGGGAACTCGGAAGTTGGTGCCACTCGACAGTAATAAAATAACTCACTGCAGTTCACACACAAAAACAGAACAAAACGACGATATTTTTTAACTCAGGAACGGTTGGAAGGATTTGGGCCACATTTCGGGCGAATAATAGGAACGTTAAAGCTTGAATCTCATGGTATTTTTGGTTAACTGTATTCGAAGTCTGTAAAGAAGGGGCTATATGTACAACTGTAAAACTGTAAAAAAACAAACGTTAAATAAATAGGACCTTGCGATATACACTTGAGCGAAAAAAAATTACACAATATTTATAAAAATGTACAAGATACTACTTCATATTGTGCATTGAATTGATAAAAACGTAGTGATATGTATTTGTCCGTCAAAAAATAACCAAAACGTACGTCAATTATTGTATACGACGTCTTGCTCTATATTTGTATTACCTTTGACCACCATTAAATTACTCTTGACTCCCCCTAGCGACTATATATGTCATTACACTACGATTAAGAGCCTTTTATGAACCGCGTGCTACAAACGTGGTCACGCGGCGCTGAAATCAACATTTAAATACATACATTTCAAAATTTTCAGTCATAATTTACATGTTTTACCAATTACAGCCCATTTCAATACATATAGCCCCTTTTAAGTCATCAATAAAGCGTCTCGTGATGGTACTTGATTGGGAAAAGTAGCCATAACGTAAATTTTTTGTTTGTTTTTTCCTCAGTGGGTTGTCTTCCCTCATTTTGATCACTGTATTATCTGTACTGAACGCATCCTGATCCGTCTTTGATTACGCGCGCACATTTTTGAGGTTTGAATGAGGTACTTATGGATTTCCTGGTGTTTAAAATTGGTAATTAAAGGTTTGTCACCGGTTCGGAGTCGCACACAGGTGTAACAACCTAGAAATAATAGTATATAACTTGATTTCTTCCACTCAGACGACTTTGTGAGTGAGATGGATGCACCTTGGCAAATTTCGGACGCCATCTGCAAAACGTGCCAAGGTAAATGGGTCTCGCGCACAAAGAAATCAAGTTGCGTACGTCATAAACCGGGCCGTAGCAGCAAATTCTGGGCCCCAGGTACAAACTGTCTCGGTGGGCCTCTGATACTTAAGTTTTATATTTTATTTATCCCCACAAATGCACTTATTAATGGTATTTTTTCAGTCAAGAACATACACCCTATGGTTTCTACATGCACCTGACATTTACTTAGTTTATTGTTTGTCCTGCGTAGTTAGCGGCTTATATTATCATTCAGTACTGTTTTTTTTTTTTTGCAATAACTTCCAGACCAATTTCGTATTACAATAAGAAAATACTTGCTAGTTTTATTCATTAACAACTTGGCAAATATGTGAACAATGATTTTTCTCTTTTTAAACGAGTAATGGGGGCCCTCACATCTCATCCACAAGGCATTTTATTACAACAAAAATAGATTAATGCAAAGAAACATGCAACTGAGGAAAAGAAAATCATTCATTTGAGGGCCCCTTCCTGCCCTGGAGCCCGGGAAACCGGTACCCTTTACCCCCCCCCCAGTGCGACGCCCCTGATCATGACAAGATGAACATTACCAAAGTAGAAATCATGTAAATTTACTGTACATATAGGGAAACAAGTTTATATTTTGGTTAAATCATGGTTCTTGAAATTGCTTTTGGTCAACAACAGTATAAACTACGGCTTATTAACAAATTGTCGACTTCAGGAAACAGTTGTCGTATATTGATCATCTTAAAAGTTATCTGGACTAAACAGACTCTCAAACTCTTACGAAACACCATTGAAATAGTAGAAAATAAATAAACAATTCCCGATTTTCATCGAGAACACATTTTATTTGTAAAAAATCTCCATCTAGAAGCCTTCAGTTATCATATTTCATCCCTTTTTATGTTGATAATGTATTTAAGTCTCTGTGTACAATAGAAATAAACTTTTTACAAGTCGACCACTAAAATATTCTTGAGCCGAATGATTGACAGGCAGGTTTAACCAATCACAGTGAACTTTCAAAAGAAGAATATAGCTTTATTTACATCTCAAATATAATATATAAACGATATGTGTGATCCAAATGGTGATCCAGGTTATAAGAGAATCGTGATAGGACTTTTTTGCATCGTCCACCCTTCAATGTAATCAATCTTGCAGCTTTAACCCAAAGACACATGTAAGAATTAGAGGTAATTTACAGTTTAAAATCCTCCTGTTTGACTCCAATCCTTTAAGACACAGCTTTTACTTCAAATATAACATCAAACTTCCATAAATACCTCAAAGAAAACTTGTCCAGACTGAATAATCCTCTTTACAAATCAATTTCATTCAGCTTTTGTTGCTGTAAATAGGACTTTTCTATTTCACTTGGCAAATTTCAAAGGGAACATTATTGCGTCTCTATTTGGTCCATATCGCCTCACGGTTTTTTGTTTTTTTTGTTTTGTTTTTTTCTCTCTCAAGCCGTTGGACTGAACTGACTGAAGTGTTTTTTGCATAGCTCTAGACAAGTCATCTGATTGATAATTTAAATGTGTGTATTTTTCGCTGTTTTTGCCCAAAAGCATTTAACGACATGTACAGATCATATTTTGCTATAGGCTCATCTCTAAAGTTTGATTTCTTGATTGTACAGATCTATTAGGGAAGAATAAAAAGTTATGGAAAGTAAAGTCTGTTGATGTGTAATTATTTTATTCTTTATTCAAAGCATTTATTACATTTTGTACATAAGAAAACACTTGATAAAAATAACCGCAAGCATGAAAACTGTGGTGTCACATTTAAAGAAGTAACATTTAAATGTATAAATGTCATATTTTTTCCCCTTAAATTATTTTATGTTGACCAAAAGAAAATAATTTAGATTTACATTCTAAGAAGGGTCTACATTTCATTTTTAGTGTGTTGATTTAGAATTCTTTTTCACTTTTTGGAACATACAATGCTAAAGTATGTTTGAAAAAGTTTTTAGTTCCAAAATACTACACTCCAGTTGTATTATTTTATACATAATTTTTATCAAACAATTTTGACTTCGATTCAAAGTTAATTATTTCCTAATAAGCTCTGTGCATGGAACTTCAGTTAGCATTTTTTTTTTATGGCTAGCTCATTGGTTCCTGTCAGACACATGACCTGTGCCACCCACAGCCATCTTGATTCTGGGTGCCAATGGAAACATGAAAACTCCAAAGAAAATCTGCAAAAACGCACGAAAGTACAGATTAATTTTAAAACACAAATGGGGCTAGGAAACGCTAATAACTGATTAGCATTGGTCAGTAGCAGCAGGTTAAACATAATGGACTCTTGTAACATGAAATATTGTAACAATATGGCTTTTAAGTGTCTGATACTTCCCCTGTGTGCAGTAATAAAGCTGCACTACATGTTAATTAGATGTTTGAGTAATTTTGAGCTTTGTGCTTACTTTGATGAAGGCCGCTCAAAAGCCTGATATCTGCGCTGACTGCTCAGACATTTTGAAAAAAAAACACCTTTTAGGCAATATTTGTCCTCTACTCGGGCTGCAAAATCTACTCGAGTAACTTCCCGAAACGACAGTAAGGCTGTGGAAATCTATACATTTTATGTAATTGTACTTAACTATTAATGGTGACCATTGTAACATACTTCGAATGATATACAGCCAGTCCCCGTCTCTGCTGCGTCGTGGCTTCTTATCAACCCGACAATCCCGAGGGTTAAGTGGTTAATATATTATATTAGGTGGTTTTCCCACTTTGGAACCGCTGATACAACAAAAATATATAGAGATGTATAAAATTGGTTAAATGGACTACTCGGTTTGTCTCGCTCCTCGAGCCGTGATTGGCTGTTTCTCTTTTCAAAGTGAAAGTGTCGACCGAGTGTTTTTACCACTGAAGATCAACAGAATCATTTAACTTCAAATATAATATTACTAACCACTCAACGCTGTTGTTTAAATGAAAAAAATTGCATTTTTGTCACATGAAGTACATCAGTTCAAGTTTTATCGATGGTGAAGCGACAGGTTCATTTCTAATTTGTTCAGTAAAAATGTAAATGTTTGGAATAAAAATGAAGAAACTATACAACGAAGTTTGAGCAGTTTATTGATCTCTAAATATAACTGGAGGGGTTTGAGTGTTAATGCTAATACTAATGCTAATTTTGAAGCATAATAAAGATAAAAACTAATAAAAATACATAAGTAATAATCTATAAATAAATACAGGTGGTCTTTAATGTCCAGTTATTGTGGACAGAACCCATACAAACAGAGTAATGAATGACAAAGGTGAGTGAAATCTATTTGTCTCGCTTTGCTGTTGCAAACATGTTTTTAAAGTGCATTTCCCTTAAGTGCATTTCCTGGTTTCACTTTTATGCGGTTTTATTACAAAAAAAAAAAAAAAAAAACTCGACAAACATGCATTCTTATTGTGAGCAGCCTCTCCCGCGCTGAACAGTAACTTGACCTGAAGTGTCTCCTGCTTGTGTCTATGGAGATACAGACGTTTAAAGTGGAAGTGGAAGTGGTTAAAGTTTAAACTGTGGAACATTCCTGACAATTCCAGGAGTTACAGAGCTCATTTGAGTTTGATAAAAACATTTCCACTGCCAAATCTGAGCGTATGTATGTAAATGTGTTTGTTTCTCAGCAATGAAGTCATACTTTGTTCTCTGATGTGTGATGTCACCTCTTTTCATTCATGGAGTGATCAGTAAAGTCCAAATCTGGGTTAAAAAGCTACACAAAGCCCAACAGGAAGTGAGAACAAGCCCCCTTCAAAGTAAAAGACGGGAGCGCTTCAGTTTCACGTGATTGAAGAAGAACGTCGCCTTTGTGTTTGTTTATGTAGGTCACACAGCCCTTTGTCCATAAGCTGCTCTTCTGACATGCTTTAGCGCTTTTGTCCGAGTCTAAACGGGGAATTTCCAGTTGGTTCTTTGCAATTGGAAGTTGTTTAGTGCCTGCTTTGAGCTTGTATTAAGTTACAGTTTGACATGAATAGAATTGGATCAGCTGACTAGAATGACACGCAGCCTTTAAGTGTGTGTTATAAAACAATATGAATAAATTAAAGCACATAAACTGTCAAAATACAATAGTAGGGCTGCAACGATTAATCACTGAACTATACAGACTAAAACACATAATAAATGATGTTATATAACAAAAACAAAGGCATTAATAATAAATTAAAATGTCCTCTGTTACCTTAACCTGTTTTAGTCTGGCCAAGTTTTGGGATATTTAATGTACGTTTTGGTTTTCTCATTTTTATTATCCTGACTAAATTATGTGCTTTAAAAAAAAAAAAGAATGGTATTAATTAGTAAAATAACAGATTACAGTAGCAGTATACAGTATCATAAAGAAATTTGTGCTGCTCCGGCAATTTTCTACATGCTTGGACTGGAAAGAATTGCTCTGGAAAAAACAAAAAAAATCTCTGTAAATGTACATTATGAGTTATAACATTTAAAGCAAAAAAACAACAAAAAGTTAACAAAAAACCCCCAAAAACATTTTGTTAAAATCTAAATACCAACACTGAATTTTGAACTTGGCAAAATGTGCAAGTTTAACACAAAAATGAACAAAAAGCTTGTTTTGCTCTTTAAAGCTGGAGTGCCTGATTTTCAAACAGTGAAATAAGGCTCACAAACCCTTTGGCACTTTTTTTTTTCATTATTTTTCACATGCGTGGGTTTTTGGGCCACGAGCACAGCTTTAAACAGCTTTTTCAGACACAAAAGTGAAGCAGGGGTATTATCCCTGCTCAGCCAATCAGCTCTCATCCCAAAGAGTGACCGACAGTGACTCACATGGATCTGTCTGACAAGTTTGAAAAGATAAATGTTATCTTTATTTGATAATTATTAGACGAGGATGGTGTGTAAAGGGCTGATTTTGCCACTGAGTTGTGTTTTTACAAATAAGGGGGAAAAGTTGGGTATCCCAGCTTTAAGATTTAGAATTGCAGATATGTCATCACCACAGATAATACATTTAAACTTTAAAACACATATTTTGACCAAATATTATTAGTTCTGCCTCCCATCAAAATCTGAGAACTCAAAAGGCAAAGGTTTTCATAGAATGAGCTCTGTACTAATATCAAGTCACTTCAATCAATTCAAGACTGATCCTTTGTATAGCTTTAGAAAAACAGCAAAACTTTGAAAATCGGTAAAATTGATAAATTGGACATACTTTGAACCATACTTTAATTTCATTGCCCTTTTTTCTCTGCCATCTTTGCTCTTGTTCACTTCTTTGTGTTTTTCTATGTTTTTAAAAATGTTAATGAAAACTGGAAAAAGAAATAATAAAAAACGCAAACTTTTTTTTTAAACACTAAATGACATTGATGTACTGTAGCTAAATACATAACAGAATTTACAGTTAGCCTTACGTTGAATCAATGGAGAGATGCTAAATACTAAAACTAAGCGTTAATTCAAAAGTACACTATATATTGATAAATGTTAATAATGTTAATAAAATAATTAATAATAATTAATAAAAATGTTAATTGATAAATTGTTAACTTTTTTACATTGTTTTGGCTAATGTTTTTCTTTTATAAGTTTAGCACACCGACAGCAAACATGGCGGATTCCCATGGTAACGGCTCTTTTTTTTATTGTATGAACATTATCCGAGCTTTGTAAAACTTGCGTATGAGAAAATCACATAAAAGTTCATTATGAAGTTCATTTTGTCTGTTTTATTTTGAAGTCGCCCTCTCTGCGTCACTTCCGTCGCTCCATGGCCGCTGTTTCTCGTCTCTCTCCGGACTGTGCCTGTCTGAATCCCGTTATGCTCTGCGCCTTGTCCCGCAGCTTCCTCCCGTCTCCGTCACGTTCGGTGCACTCTCCCCGCACCATCGGACCCGTTCCTCGGCTTCCCGTGAGTAAAACCCTCCGGAAACACGACTTACGCGCACATTTTCCACTCCGACGTTTGACAAGACGCGTATGTTTCTGTCCCGTGTTCGCTTTGTAAACACCTCGACGGGAAAAAAAAAAAAAAGTACCGTTTCCCGTCACGTTTTTGCACTTTATCGCCCGATTTAAAGCTTTTTCCGGGTGTTTTGCACGCGTTTTGGTTTGCGTGCGCCGTTTTGTCCGGACGTTGCCACGCTCCGAACATCACCGGGGCCTTGACGAATCAGTGCCCGCTTTTGGAGCCCTTTCCTCGGCTTGCAGCTGCTGCGTTAACCCGTAAAAACCCCTACAGGCCGCGGTTGTAACCCAGGCCATCTGTCCCAGTGTTACCGACCCCGATCTTCACCGGGATGACGTTGGAATTGGGATTTAAATGTGTCTTTTGGGATAAAAACGTAAAAGTAGTCATTGGAGAAGAGGACAAGGTAAATGCATTGGTCAAAACTCAAACTGGTTGCATAACAAGACTTTATAATTCACATTGTGCAGCATAATAAAATTGGTTTTATTGATCTTGCACAGTGCTCGTTTTAAAGAGATAAGGTGGTTGTTTTAGTTTTATGTAATACTGCTACTAACGATTATTCTTTCAATCAATCGATAAGTTGATTAGAATTTGAAAAGCGTGTGTGAATATGAGATTTTAACAACATTTTACCAGGATAAATCAAAAGTGATGGCGCTTGAGGCTGTACGGTGAAGTATATTTACAGACAAAAGAGCGTTTTCACCAAAAACACAACATTTGCGCACATTTAGTGTAATTTTGATGTAATAACAGTCTTAAAACCTTTATTTTTCAGCTCATGTTATGTTTTTGGAGTATTGTATAGACCAGAAAGCAATAGTTTGGTTACTAAATTTAATCATTTGCAGTTAATTGATTTAGCTTGTTGCAGCCCTGGTTTTATGTAATTTACTAATTCCATATACTGTGATTAATTAATGCTGATAAGAGTGACAATTATTTAACTGGTGATTATAGTCATTGCTTATTGAATATTGAACTGTTTTAACCTTTCATTTTAGATATTGTTAGATTTAAGTCTTTTTTTATGTTGATTTTATTACATGTTTCAAATTTTTCTGCTGTTCTTAAATTGTGTCTCGCAATGTTGGAAATTCCCCATTTTGGGACAAATAAATGTTCTTTTATTGTACTGTCAAATTAGAAGAAATCCTAATAAGTTTTTGAACATTAGACGTTCAATATTTAAACTTGGATGTATGATTATCGATATAGAAAATGTAATGTTGTGATGTGCAAAATTGTAATTGTCTTTAAATTATTTTTTTCTTCAGTTTTTATGAATTTTAACCTTATTTTTATGTCGATTTTTAACTTTCAAATTTGTATTCCTTCTTTAACTTTTAAGAGCGTGTATGAAAAATGCTACACAACTAAAGTTTGAATATGGGACACATCGTTTATGACCAAAAAAATGCAGCAATAAGAGCTTGGGGTGAGCAATAATGAGAAAAATGAATCTTTTTTTTTTTTTTTTTTTTGCGTTAACTTGATAACAATATTCAGATGTTATTTTGACAATGCATCATAAATTATGTGCTAAAATGTGTCTGGCAATGTTTTGGTTGAGGTTCAAGTCTTGCACAAAACCTGATTGAACCATAAAATTAAAAACAATTGCAGAATTATGACTTTATATCTGTGTTTGTGAGCTAATACTTGCCATTTTGTCTGTTTTTTTTATCTATTTTTAATGGTTTTAATTACAGATATTCTACTTTTTCATATCTCCAAAACAACAATTGCAATATTATCCTTAACATCTCCCACCTCTACGTTGGAAACTTTAAATTTAGGTATAAAGCGATATTTCTGAACTTTTGTGGATGATTTTACTGTCAATTCTCATTCGTTTGATAATTAAACCTCAATTAATAAGTTTAAAGACATGTTTTGTTTTATCGTCTGAATATTGTTAACAGGATACTTCAAAAAAATATGCAGTGGATCATTTTTTATCAATTTCACTTTGAACAGTTTGCAATAATTAGATGGTACAACGTAAAAATCTTATATCAAAGTTGATCAGATCTTAAAGTTATAATTCAGTTTTTACAGCTAATGGTCAATGAACTAATGACTTTTGATGATTGTGTTTTCCGGGATGTTTCCCTGTTAATAATTTATTCCCGTTTGGTTTTACATTACGATAAAATGTGCACTTTAACGTAGCGTTCTGCTTTATCCGTTGTCTTATTGATTATAGATTGATATCATGGTTGAGAGTGCAGAGTTCCTTTTGTGGATTCTGTGGAAACCTAAGAATAAGTGTGGTCGAGCGTTGTGTTTGCAGATGTTTTAGAGACGCTGAAGGGATTTTCATATTCTACTTTAAATCAACAAGTTTACTAAAAATAAAAATTGCCAGTAAGTCTTGTTAGAACTTTCATAAATCTCAGCTGCAGTTCCGCATTTTCAAACTGCAAAAGGAGGAAGTATGTATTTCAGTCTAACTGATACCTAACTCTTACAAACCCCTATGAAGTGAACTTTTACTTTCAGGATTACGATAAAATCAGGGCTGCTGCGGAGTCTTAAAAAAGTCTTAAATTCAGAAAGCCAAAAAAGTCTTAAATTTGATAAAATCTTACCATTTGGTCTTAAATGTCTTAAGGAAGTCTTAAAATGTACATCACATATATTTGGTCAAGTTTCTACTTTCTAAGTTTATTTTAAAAGTGTTATTAGGTGTTGGGCGAGTGAGCGAGCAGCCTGAGGTGGCCCTCTGCTTTGAGCGTTCATTTGATTGATTAGCCCATTAACCGTAAACGCTTAACCGAGCGAAGAGCTCCTGGTTACCGGCTTGTTTCATTTTCTGTCGTTTACTGTGTTGTAATACACAATTGCACCACCAGAGGGCGCCCGAGAGAGCACCTCACCTTCGGCGACAACTTCATAACAGTGGATTTAGCTCATAAAGACGGAGCAAACCTGAGACACTGCAGTATTTATGAACTAATATTAATATTACATGGTTTATTTAACTTGGACTTCACAAGTTAAATAAACCATGACAGCGTTTTGCCTGAGATGGAAAACCATCGATCTCTTACCTGCACAAGCCAGGGTAGATGGCTAACGTTAGCGACTTTATAACGTGACTCTTAATAAAAGAGTGCTCTGTTCATTGTTACTACAACAGTGCATCAAAACAGCATTCATTGGCGCTTTCGTTCAGTCGTGTTGTGCTCTGTTTAAACCTGTTGCTGTTTCGCTGCTCTACGTTTCCTCTCATCTAAAATAACTCAATCAGTAACAAAAAAGTACAACAAAAAATTGCTATGTTAACGCAACCGATTAACCGATTATTTACCACAAAGGGCTCCAACGATCGCTTAAAGAAAAAATTGGAAACGTGCATCCCTAGCTTTGAGGCAATTACTGTCATAAATATACAGCCGAGTCCTATTTTACGCCGCACGTTGTCTCCCTCCGACTTCACCCTGAACCCACACGCTCACACCGATGTATAATGGCTCACACACTGGCTAATGTGCTCTCGGTGTTGGATTATGCTTTCTTTTCAGTGACATGGCTAAATGTACGTTCAATAACACTTGGTTTACAGACACTCGGGCACAGACCGTCACCAGGCGACACCGGAGAGACAGGCGATGGACGCAGACAAAGTGATCCATAATAATCCACATGATCCCATTAGGCTGGTAGTTTTACACAAATCCTCAGAGATAGTAAGTTTGTCCAACATTAAAGACTTCAGTGTTGGTTCTTTTCAACTTCAGTGTAACATTTTGTCAAAGATAGAGGCAGCAGTCTTCTGTTTGGAGCTAAAACATGTCTTATAGCAGTACCAACCTGTTAAATTTTGGACAAAAGTATACGGCTAACTGCTAAATAACACAGAAAGTGCGTCTCTAGCAAAACAAACAGTCTGTGCACGGTGCGCCCTCTGCAGGATCAGTGGAGTCACGACACAGAACAGACCGGCGGCTCGTATCAAGGAAGCAACCCCCAGATCTGCGCTCGAGCACTTAGATCCAGTCTGATTTTGTCACCAAGTGCTGCTTTTACAATGTATTCTGTGCAGGAAATACATTTACTAATTTACAAGAATGAAGTCTGGTATTTCAACTGTGTTTTTTCTGTGTCCTCGTGTAAATCCACCTGGAGTGTTTCAGAACTGTTCCTTGGCCTGTCACGATTATTACTTTATCGACTTATCGTTCCTGTGAGTGATAGAATGAGCAATAGTTTTGGGCCTAAGTAATTATTGTACGTACATTTTATGTGAACTTTCTTCTGTTTTTGATAAGATTTGGATTTCAGAGAGTGATTAATAAAAAATAATCAAGTGTTTAATCAAACTAGCACAACCGCGCACTCTCTCTTTCACCGGTCTGTCGAACTCTTGTGCTTCCTGAGCCCCTAGAGGCCGTTCCTGGAAAAATAAATAAATTAGCCGCATCGCTGTATAAGCTGCAGGGTTGAAATCATGAGAAAAAGGTAGCGACTTATAGTCCGCATTTTACGGTTACTATTTACTTAAGGTTAGGTTTAGAGTTAGGGTTTAGAATTAGGGTTATAGTATCAGTTTAGTAGTTACTAATATCATTCTTAATAAACTATTTGTTCATTATGTATTAAATAATTGCTCATGCTTTACTAAGGGAGGAGTAAGTGTAGTTATTATGAAGTGAATTAGTGAATTAAGTAAATTATTTATTGAAGCTCACTTTTTAAAGAATATTTCACATTTAGAATGAATTAGCTTGAGATTGTCCATCTTTAGGGTTACCGGGTCAGTGAAGAACATTAGCGTTTTATTGTGATATTTTCTCTAACAGTACTGTATATCACACTCCAGAATCTGTTCTGGTGACCGGCCTAGTGCTCCCCCATGTTTTAAAAGTCCTTTCACCTTCACCAGACCCATTCTAATTTTTGCAGCGCTATTATTACCTTCACTACGCAGATTTCCAGACAAGCAGCTTTAACTTCAATCTGCACAATGTGGGACAAATCTCTTAACTGCTCTTAGATTTCGGGAGTTCACGTTTTAAATGCGTCCAGAAGAATGGGCCAAACATCATGCATATTTCAGAACATGTTGGTAAACTACAGGGTCAGCCGTTTTAATCAGAATAAAACTGGATATTGTAGTTTTATTGTGTGTGGAGGAAATTATTGTACTTATTACAATCATTCACATTCGCGATTTCAATTTGATTTTGATCAAAGCAAGGCATGTTCATTTGTAGAGCACAATTCGTACACAAGGCGCTTTACACAACAGAAGGAAATGATCACAAACAGATTAAGACATACAGAATCATTCTAAAATTATTTCAAAAGAGAAGAGTGCAGATGAATCAAGTTGTGCGTCCTTTAACTTCGTCAAAATTTTCAGATTTCTTTCTCTATTTTCACGTTCTTTTACCTTCCTTTCTGCAGCTGCTTTTTCCCACATTTCTAAACATTCAAGATGCCGTTTTCATTCAGTTATTTGTTTTATTTGCGCTGTCTTTTTACACAGAATTAGTTTTTCAGCATCATTTATTCTGTTTCTCGATGCCGTCAGACGCTGTCACCCATCCTTCTCTTTCCACTCATCAATTTTATTCACAAAACTTACATTTTCTTCATAAAAATCATTTGTTGGACAACTTTACGGCCCAGCCCAGTGGTCATAACCCTGGTGCAGTCCTGGTTTACTTTTTAAATCTGTCTCTTTACGTGAAAACTTGGCAGATCTGTTGACCATTCCAGCTTCCAAACATATGTCACACAGTCTCAGATCCGTTCTTCCGCGTTTTCTCATGCACTCATTAAAACCAAATCCATGTGTGAACGTCCCTGGTGCGGGCCCCTCCGTCTCTCTGAACGCTGCCGACTGACTGGTCGAGCCACAGGAAGCGCTGCCTTTTGGGCCCAAACCATTCAACGCCAATCATAAAAGATGATTCACGCTTACAGTACGTCCGGTAACGTCTTTAAAACGACAAGCAGCACACGATCCGACAGTTTTACAGGTTGAAGGGATTCGAAAGAAACGTGTCGAGCGCAAACGTGAAACTATGACTGGACCGGATTAAGCCAGGACTATTCCAGGATTAAACTAAATGGAAAAGGACTAAACCATGACTTGAACGAGGGCTTCACAAAGTCTAAATTAGTGCTATACAACTTAAAAAACAGGCCCTCTGCAGATTTTTTTTCAGCCGACGACCCATCTTCCAATTATGGGTCTTGTTTGCTGGTTTAATTCTGAATTCGTCCTTGTTTGATTCTGCTTCAGACCGGATTTGAGTTTGGTTTCCTGGTTAGGGCTGAGCGATACGGTGATAGAAATTGAATCGTGAGTTCGTCCCTGTGACAATCTGCAATTTTTGTGAAATCGTCGCATCGTGATTCATTGTTTCTCTTTAATGCAGCTGTCTGTTCAAACACACTTTTTCTCCTGTTGTTTAGCCTCTGAAGCCTCTGAGCAGATGACTTTATTTACCTGTTATAGACCAGGGCTGCACAATTAAACCAAAACCACGCTAAATCGTAATTTTGAAGCGCAATCATTTCCTCCACAAGCAATAATTAATTCAATTGGTTTGAATTAAAAGTGTAGTTTGGATTTGTACAAATGATAAAAAGCGTGACCAAAAGCGATAAAAATGGGTTCCAAAGAGACAAAATCGCAACAACAAACAAGCACAAACCAAAGAAGAACCAAAACACGACTAAAAACTTCAAAGACATGACGAAAAGTGACAGCATCGTGTTTAAAATGTGAATTTGAACAGAATCCTATTATTAAAACATAAATCACAATCGCACTGGTCAGAAAAATCACAATTAGATATTTTTTCTGAATCGTGCACCTCTATTAAAGGCAATAGAAAAATACAAAGTGAACATGAATCGTGATAAAATCGAAATCATGATCTGACCCCAAGAAAATTGTGCTAATCATTTTTTGCCATATTGTCTTTCAGCAAACTCCAGGTGATTTTACTCCAGTATGATGCTCATGTCTGTGATTTTAACTGTTTTTAGTTGTGCGTTGAAACTTATATCGCCTCAAAATGTCTCTACGTCAATTTCTTTAGCCAAATCTGCTTTGTACAGACTTCAGTAATCTTCATTCTCAGCTATTTTATTTCCTTAAATGGTGACAGACAAAAAAAAATCCTCTGTTCAAATCAGCAACGGCCTTTTAGATCAATATTGCAAATTAAGATGTCCAAAATATAACATAATAATCCACGTTGTAGAACTACATAAAAGACAAAAGTACAATAGGTCTTCTTTAACGCGCACACACACACCTACACACACACACACATCACACACATCACACACATCACACACACACACACACACACAACACACACACACAACACACACACACACAACACACACACACACACACACAAATCTAAATCAAATTTCTTCCTCCTGCAGTTACTTCCTCTCCGGCAGCAGCATCACTTTACAGGCTCTTTTTTTAGCGGCACTTACAAGACAGCGCCACCTGCTGTTCAAGTGTGGAAATATGACTTATAGACTGCATGAGACTTTTTATGTATTGACCTTATTCTGCCCCGCCCACTTTTGCCGTTTTCTGCACTTCCGTCTGTAAACGCACTTCCGTTTGACGAGAACTCCGTTAAAGCTAATGACGAACGAGGGAAAAGTCTGACGCTAAAATGTTACATAAAGTAGATTGATTTGTGTAAAATGTTTAATGAACACGAGCAACAACAAGTCAACAACGCAACGATTTCCTGGTCAGTCTGAAAACGGCTTTTTAGTCCATGTAGAACTTATTTTCTGTTGAGCTCGTCTGCTCCATGTGAACTAATACAACAGAAACAAGACGGCGGCGCGTAAGGCAACCCCCGGAATAAGGTCAATAGGCTTCGATGAAATTAATATAAATTAACAACGTGTAAACTGCTTTTTAATTGTTATGGTTTAGGAACAGGTAATAGAAATGGTTAAGTTTAGTAAAATATCGTCAGCTCTTAGTGAGCGATCTTTATGTATTTTAATCGAAATTATTCATAAATTGTTATTTGTTGGTTTAAAATATGTTAACTTTACATATATTTATGCAAAAACGTGATGATAAAACTTTCGCTCAATCCGATTGATGAAACTGCAGCTGCAACGTGAAACTGCAGTTCCCTCCGGCTCTGCAGTTTTACTCTTTTATTGACAGGATTGGACTAGACCTCTCATTCACGAAGAGACTTGAATTAATTGCCCAGCTTCAGATTGATGCAAACCAGCAATTATCTCCATCCAGTTAAACATCACATTATTTTACTGTTTATGGCACATTTTCCACAACAGTTCCACCTTAAAAACCTGTCAAGCGCGCTTTCGCCCGCCCCGCTCTCCCATTGTTTAAGCCGGGCCCATCTGCTCCTCCTGCACCGGGTTATGATCCGTTTTAATTTCACGTCAGCCGCGTCCATCCTGGACTCAATCCAGATGTGGAAATCCAGACCCAGATCTAGGCCTGGTCTGACAGATGGACCGACTGTCACTGCAGGTTGTGTTGTGTTCAGGGGAGGTGGGAATTTAGATGAAATAGAATGTGAATTTAACATGACCACAGAGAGGATTTAAGCGGGACTATTTTAATACTTGGCGTTGGACGTCTTTGTCAATGGAGCTCATCAGTCAAAGCCCCTGAGGTTCTGGAAGTACAGTTTGCATTCGTTTTTCCCATTGACTCAAAAAATTCAAGCATTTAAATCCAGGACAGAGGTTAATGTGGTAACTATTATGTCCACAATAAGGCTGCAGCTTATTATTTATGATTATTTTGTTGTTGAACAGTCAGTGGTAATTTGTTTGATTAGGTAACGAGTCAAATGTTTTTGTTTTTTTTGTACATATTCAGCCAGATAAAGGTTGAACTATAGTGACTGAAGCCCTCTGGAAAGAGAATATTTATGAATAAAGTGTATTATTCGTGGGGCTTTAGGTGGGCCCCCTGATTTTTTCTTAATCTATTACTTTTTGTTTACCATCAGATAAAAGGAAGCTCCGAGCTGCTGAGCCAAGGCTTTGCAAGTTTATTTGTAGAGAACACAAGGCAATTCAAAATGCTTTACACAACAGGAAAAAACTGCATCAAAACCACAAAACGGATAAAAAAAAATACACACAGATAAAGACATACAAAATCATCAAAGCAAGTGTCGTGTGAAAGCGGACGACCGTGGGAGCGACAACGGGAGTCAAAAGGGCTCGCGTTGTCGCTTGGAAACTGCGTAATGGCAACATCCAGCGTGGGACGCGGCCAAACATGGTCCACAGAAGACACTGTTAACTCTCGATGTGTAATAAAACTCCAAGAATTAAACAAACTATGTGGAAAGAGTGATATTCCAAGACTTGGCACGTGCGGCTGGTCGGGCTCCATGTTGTGACTCTGTTGTCATGACAGTAACTTCGCCGGTCAGCTGAAGTTCCTGGCTCGTAGTGTGGCGTTTGGGGCGAAATGTGAGACGGGCATCTGAACTCGGACAACACTGACAGTGAAGTAAACAAAACTGAATCTAGAGCGCACTGGGGTCGCTCCACAGTGTGCTCTAACACTAAAACGCCCTGAGAGAAAATAGGTCCTAAGCTTAAGGGGTTAATAATAATGAGCTAGTCGACATGTCACAATTGATCCATTGATCGTTGCACCCCTCGTCCATAACGCTGTTGTTTTCAGTCCAGAAAACATGTTTAAAACTAACAATCGGCAAAAGCTGTAACATAATGGTTTATAAAGTTTCAGAAACAGATCAGAAAATGGCCTCATCAAAAAAATCCAATGCACTCTCAATCAACACTTATTAACGAAGGTTTTTTTTTTTTACAAGCAAAAAATGTGGCTTTATTTATTCAATGTATTTTCTGTATTTTTTTTCTAAATCCGTTACATCAATCTGAAATATTAACATGATCAAACTCTACAACATGAACTAAGCGGGTTTGATTCCCTGCATTAAATGAACTTTCATTTTATGGTCTCAAAGTCTCAGTGTAAATTCTGACCTACTTCCTGCATTTCTGCCTCAAGAAATGTTTAATTAGCCTATTTTTACCATATGAGCAAACCAGAATAATAACCACACTAACTACTGAAGCCTCCTAACTATTCTGCACCATAATACTAAAAAAGAAGGTCAGTGGAGAAAAAGTCCCACATTGTGAAATTATTTATGCTTTAAATGCAGCACAGATCTTGTTTTTTACCGGTGAGTCACCTTAAAAAATGTCTTTGGACCTTTTTTTTTATGAGTACCCTCTGAACTTTTTCCTACTGTCTGATGATCCGCCAACTCTAACACTAGGGTAGTAAATCTGATTACTTTTGTAGTACAGGGTCACTTATTTCAAATATTTTATTATGTTCTTGTTTTAAAGGACACATATTATGCTGTAATGACTTTTCTAAATATTAAAAACCTGTCATGCGCACTTTAAAGACATGTTTTAACACATTTCTGTTGGATTGACAGAATATCAGCGGAATTCTGTTATCGATATACTACAGAAAAATATTGATGTACAATTTTGTCACTATCGCTCAACTCTGAATGGATTATTGTGTACTTTTTGTGTATTTTTTGCAGTTTGCCAATTAGCGACCATTGAAATTGTCATTGTATTTGATTGAGGGTGCACGGTGGCAGAGCGGCTAGAGCTTCTGCCTCTCAATAAGGAGATCGTGGGTTCGAATCCCAGACCACCCCAACATCATGGTTTCGAATTCTGAACCACCCCAACATCACACGATCTCTCTGGGTGGAGTCTGCATGTCCTCCCCGTGTTACCGTGGGTTCTCTCTGGGTTCTCCGGCTCCTCCCACCGTCCAAAGACATGACTGTGTAGGTTAATTGACAACTCTAAATTGCCCCTAGTGTATGAATGTGAGAGTGAATGGTTGTCTGTCCTTGTCTGTGTCTCTGTGTTAGCCCTGCGACGAGTTGGCCACTGTCCAGGGTGTACCCCGCCTAAGGCCCAAAGTCACTGGGATAGGCTCCAGTCACCCGCGACCCCTAACGGGAATAAGCGGTAGAAAATGAATGAATGAATGAATTGATTGAGATCTTAAAAACAAAACACTACTCCAGATACGTTTTTGATGAGAAAACCACATTATCATGAAGAACAACAACACTTTTTAAACTACTCAGTGTGTAAAAAAACAATGACGTAAAACCAGTTCACAAACCTGTTTATGATTACAAGTCTCATTGCAAAAACTACCTCATATCTGCTAAACTTGTACATTTTCTGTGTCTTATTAACATTAGCATTGTGCGTTTAACTGTAGTGGCTGAGAGCACAGCGAGGCCTGGATTGAGGTATAAATTTAGCGCGTTCTTAGGTGCAGATTAATATGATGTTGTTGGGAAGATATCGGTCAGAAAACAAGCTGCTACCTGTCCACTCTCATGCACTAAAAGCTTTTCAAATGGACAACAGAAATAACCCAAACTGCTCAAACTGTGAACTGCTACAAGGGGTTAGAAACAGTTCTGTTTGTGTTTTAGGTGTATTTTCTATTTATGTATTCTTTAAATATTGAAATGTGTGAAGTATACATCAGGGCTATTCAACTTTATTTTACAGAGGGCCAGATTTTGTTACTGGTTTTGTCTTCTGGACCAAAAACATGCCCAATATTTTTTAAATAAGAAAGAATTGTAATATGAAAGGCTTTAACAAAATCTGCAGAACTGAAGCATGTCTAAACCAGGACTAAACCAGGACTAAACCAAGACCAAACCAGGACCAAACCAGGACACCAGGACCAAACCAGGTCTAAACCAAGTCTAAACCAGGACCAATCCAGGTCTAAACCAGGTCGAATCCAGGTCTAAACAAGGACTAATCCAGGTCTGAAGCAGGCCTAAACCAGGTCTAAACCAGGACCAATCCAGGTCTAAACCAGGTCTGAAGCACACTTAAACCAGGACCAATCCAGGTCTAAACAAGGACTAATCCAGGTCTGAAGAAGGCCTAAACCAGGTCTAAACCAGGACCAAACCAGGTCTAATCCAGGTCTAAACAAGGACTAAATGAGGACTAAACCAGGTCTAATCCAGGTTTAAACCAAGTCTAAACAAGGACTAAATGAGGACTAAACCAGGTCTAATCCAGGTCAGAACAAGGTCTAATCCAGGTTTAAACCAGGTCTAAACAAGGACTAATCCAGGTCTAAACCAAGACCCCCCCCCCTGTTCATTTTATTATCTTAAATTAAATACACAATATATAGTACTATAAACACAAGATGGAAATGTAAGTTGCCAACAAAAAAATATTAATAAATATCTTAAATAACTAAATAAAACTTAAATATTCAAGTGTAAAACAAATACCACCCAATAAAAGTGCAAATACGAATATAGATAGAATCATCCAACAAGTGAAGTATATGTAAACATTAACAGGCAACTACAAATGTGTACGTCTACATTTTCTAGCTGCAAAGTTGTTTATCAAGTCATCATATGAGAGCTTCTGTTTCAATTGGTGGTGAGTTCAAAGGGTAAAAGAAACGAAATATTCGTAACTGTAAATGATTACTACTACTACAATTTATTTATTTATTTTTTTGCAAAAAATGAATAAAAATAGTTTATTCAGCTTTAAGAAATGCACAGGAACTGTTGTCATTGTGAATGTATCATTGGCATCATATTTATTCACGGATTAAGTGCAATAAAAGCCCACGCACCAAATGTCCCCTAAACGCCTCAGAGTCAGACGTTAGCTGCAGAGCGGCAGGTAATAGGCTCCTCCGCTGACTCTCTCTCGTCTTCATCATTCTCTCAAACTTTGCCTGGGGTCTTGGCCATCCCTGTTATCTGAGGGAGGAGCCGAGGAGGAAAGAGAGAGAGCCCTTGGCGTCGCGGTTTTATTAAATTACGTGCATGCGCTTCACTTTGGCGAGCGCCGGAATGAAATGCGCCGCCGCGTGGGCCGCGCTCGTTTTCGCCACGGCCAGGCGGCCACGGCACAGCCGATGTGGTGCCCCCTCAGAGCACTTGGTGCCCTACGCGCTGTGCGTTACGTGCTTTATGGAAGCGGCGGCCCTGGGTTGAGGGCCAGATCATGTCCCTTGGAGGGCCTGATTTGGCCCCTGGGCCTTAAATTGAACAGCCCTGGTTTACAGTCATCTTTATTATCTTTAAAATGATTATTTTGCTTTCTTCACAGCTCCATTTGATGCAGCGATGAAAGTCTGATCTTCTCTCTCCGACGCCTGACTTCACAAAGCACCTTTATTTCTTGGATTATTTTCTTTTCCTCCTTCTTCCACGTCAGCCATGTTGTATTGAGAGAAACTGCCCTGTCACCGTGGATAAAACACTCTACTTTTTGGTGTTTTTGTTGACAATTCACGGCTGGAACGTTATGATGATGAACTGAGCGCTTGAGTCGTCACGGAGCCGGTAGAAGCGTGTGTTTAAGTGAATTTTAAAGGCGTTTGTTTGGGCTTGGCGCTGGACCAAAGATGACCAGTCTCTTCAGGAGGAGCAGCAGCAATGGAGGGTCCAGAGGAGGAGCCCACCTCAACAACAGCCGGCCCAACAGACAGGTCAGACCAACAGAATACACTTAAAGTACAAATAAATAAATGTAGCTTCTAATGCTATGGTGGTTATGGGTCTGTGCTAACGCTAATGCTAATATTGAGGCACAATAAAGACAAATAAAAACAGAACTAATCTAAGTTACATATAAAAACAATCTTTACATTTGAATTGGTGATTTCCTTATATTTAAGTTTTGATAAACACATTATCTGTGAGAAACGGCTAGCTTAGCCAAATGCTGCCACGCACAGAGCGCATTTAAAGTTGCACTGTTTTTATTTGTTGTTGTTATTTAAAAATGCAGACTCTATGGCTGTGTCCACAAATGTCCACACTCATTCACTAACCCAGTGTTTCCCAACAAGAGGTACGGGGACCCCAAGGGGTACGTGAGGAATTACCAGGGGGGCTTGGAATGGTGTCAGGTTTTAAATTAAGATATAATGTACTTTTATCTGAATAAAAGATGTAATTAGTTGTAAATTTAACATCTTTTGGAGTATCTTAGATCATACATATAATGAAAATAAAAAATATAATGGTAATAATTGACTATATTCGACTAGTAAACCTATTTATTTGCCTGAAACTTAAGTTAAGGGGTGTAAAACAAAGCTTAGGGAGTACGCGAAATAAAAAAGGTTGGGAACCGCTGCCCTAACCCCTCAATCACCACACAGTCCTGCACTCTAGAGCAGACTAAATAGTGCATCCAGTCACTTTCTCCTCGGCGTGGGCAAATTTTGACTTTTCACCTGCTGGACATTTGTACAGCACTAAAAATGGCATGCTCACTATTTACAACACAGCCTAAGTCATACATGTAGGGTTAAAAAATGTCAATTTTTATCGAGAATAATAAAAGAATGATGACAATAATAATAAGACGTGGCATGTCAGCTCTGCTATTTTGATAAAATGTGTTCCTTTGCTTTTCTTTGGCCTAACGTTTTTCTGTGGAGCTTTCCTTTTGCTCAAATCAATTTACTATACAGCAAAATATAAACCGAAAGTAGTTTCTCCTTGTTCCGCCGACTGTGCAGAGCTTTGCGAGCGGGTTTGCTAAGGCAGTTGGGAATTTTAGGACACTTCAACTGCGACACAACAATTCATTTCCTCAATACTTGGAATCAAGAATATGTTATTTAAGGAGAGAAAGGCAATGAGTTCAACTGTGTGTGACCAAAGTTTGTGTCAGCGATTAATGTGAGCGTAGCTGCAGTGTTACTGTTGTTTATTTACCACAACTGTTAGAGTACAAACTAAATATTTAGCAGAGCTGGCTTCTATATTTGTTATCAGACTTTATTAGCTTTTCCACATTTTAGTTTTTGTTTAGAGCATTTACAAGAAAATGTCATCACTCACCATTGACTCTGAGGTGTTTTTGCCGTGATGTCACCTGCATAACCTCTATCATTAAGCCATTTTAGATCGATATTGCGGTTTACAATGAACAAAATGTAAAATAATTTTCTGTGTGCATTATAGTCCAATGCTACATACCATTAAAAAAACCCACCATATATACTTAACTACTGAAGCGAGGTGTGAACCTGCAGATTGGGTACACAAATGAAAAGTTACATCTCACTGGTGAGGAGACCAGATTGACGACATGAAATAAACATTTTATAGAATTTAATGTGGAAATTTTGCCACAACCACTCAGTTGTGAAGGAGCATTCGATCAAACTTAACTCTATTTCTTTACTCTTTACTACAGCTCTAGTTTGAACAGTTGTTTTGTACTTTACTTTTAGTCAGAATTGTAAATGCAAAGACCACACAATTCAGTATGCTATTGATATTGAATACCATTTATTTAATATTTCAAAAAACTAAAATATGCAATATTTTCCTAAATATGGGGTGTTTTTGTAGTTCCAAAAATTGCCATACGTGTTGCGAAGGCCTTAAAGATTACTATAAAGGTCTTAAACGGTTTTAAATGGACTTTGGGCTCCCTACATATACCCTGCAGGAGTACTATTTTCCCTTTAAACACAGACCTCCTCATGTGTTACCCTCGACGATATTGAATTTCTTTCCCAGGTGCGTCGTCTGGAGTTTAACCAGGCCATGGAGGACTTCAAGACCATGTTCCCGACCATGGACTACGAGGTGATCGAGTGTGTGCTCAGGTCCAACAACGGAGCCGTGGACGCCACCATCGACCAGCTGCTGCAGATGAGTCTGGACGGACACGGCTCGGACGACAGCTCCGACTCTGACGACAGCATCCCACCAGAGGTCAGTGCAGAGAGAGAGAGAGAGAGAGAGGAGAGGACATGTCTATACGTTATCTTTACATTTCCATCTTTACATTTGGAACAGCCGTGAAAGGGTTAAGTTGCGTATCTTTGAGCCGCTGCAGTTTAGACTCCTCATGATTATACTTCAGATCTTACCAAACATTTTGCCTATTCGTCCCCAGTTTGACAGTTTTTGTAAAGTTTACTTCCTGGTTGAACATGAGCAGCAAATGTGACATAGGTCGAGGTAATTCCACAACTGTTACCGAGCAACCAGACCGTAAACAAGGACCAAAATCTATATAAATTTCACAATAGTAAGGAATTAACAAACAATAATACCTGATAAAAACCTTTTATGTTGTTGAATGATCGGTAAAACTGAAAAATCTGGTGTGAATTGTCTCTGTATGGCACTCAATGGCACGTCGCATATTGATGACATCACAGAGGTGGTCTGTTTTAGCACTCAGCACTACTTGCAATTGTAATTTTAAACTTTTATTGTTCAAATTTCTTCACAAACTGCAACTTCACAGATCTTAACCAATGATAAATATTTACCACAGGTGCCCTCCCACCAAACTAAGTCATAATTAGAGCAACATTAGAACCTTCATATAGACTTTAAGGGTTATATTAACAATCGTTTGCTCACGTGCTAAATGTGGAGAGAAACGGACGCAGTTGAGGTTAGCGTCCGTCACAGATGCTCGAAGGACACGGCACAGATTTTACTCCTGGTATTGACAAATATGCGTTTTCCGTAAATGTCCAAAAAAGAAGAAAATGAGAAAATGTTCCGGGTCTTGGTTCTGTTTGATTTATCAAGACAACCAGAGCAACAAACCTAAAAATGTAGCACGATATAGAGACAGGTGCTAAGATTGCAACCAGATGCCTTGGTTCTAGTGTTATTGCAAAAGTACATCCATCCATCCGTAGGAGACTTTTAGGCCGAGTCAATACCAAAATAAACACTAAATTAGCAAATGTATGTGGACAGTATTGATATTAACAATCTGCATTTCACACAGAATCATCATGCGTGAACTCTGCCCTGATTTTAACCAAAGTTTTACACGTTTGTTAAAGATGTTCAGCACAGTCTGCAGTTTTCGGTCGGTGGGAAGAGAGTTCCACAGAAACCGGACTGTGCCTGAAAGACAGAAATAAGTGGCACAACTTTTCAGATTGCACTCGTAATTTAGCACCTGGTAAGTATGACCCGAAGTGCTTTGTCAGGATGAACATATATATTTTAAGTTTTAAACAAGAAGGTTTGTGTACTCATCAAAATGACACAAAATAACATACATCAGACTTAAATGCTTTGACTTCTAAGCTTCAAATCGTAATATAATAGTGCTAAGGCTCTAGAATGCCAGAACAATCCATATTATAGGACCTTTTAAGATTTCATTTTGAACAAAAAAGGTGTCACTTGTACAACAACCATTTAATCACATTTTTTGAGGCTACATAAATCTCCTCACATCCGCCGTTAAGCTCTGAACCAAAATAAAGCCATCACGAGGCGCTCTAAATTTAGCTCGTTATATATTTGACTCCCATGCGGCGCGTTTTGTTTTCAGATTCTGGAGCGGACGCTGGAGCCCGACAGTTCAGACGAAGAGCCCCCGCCCGTGTACTCTCCCCCAGCGTACGACTTGCACATCTACGACAGGAAGTACCCCGAGGCCCCGCCCACGCCTCCGCCTCGGTGAGGAAACGCAACACGGGCCAAACCGGGTCAAGTCAAGAGCAGATTAAAGTCCATCTCTGGGTGAAAATATGTCAGAAGAGACTGCTAAATACAACAGGAACGGCAAAAGGTTCCTAAAATGTGAAACCACTTTTGCAGGGATTTTCAACAAAGGTTTTTTGAGGGACGGATCTTTCAGAGGGCCAGATTAAGACCAGGGCCAAATTAAAATTAAGAAATAATTTGGGGTCACACAAAATATCACACATATAACACTAGATTGGTTTCAATAATGATAATATAAAAACTGCTGACCCTAATACAAAAGCCAACATTGTTCTCCAAAATTCCCTAGACCAGACAAATCAAGTGCAAACCTGGTCTGAAACAGGTCTATCCCAGAATTAAACTAGGACTAAACCAGAACTAACCCAGAACCAAAAGAGAATTAAAGCAGAACTAAGTAACTTTGAAGCTCCCTTGTGAAAACACACTGTCCGAGAACAGACCCAAAAGCATTTTTTTCTTCTTCTTGATCATTGAAATAAGAAAACATTTAATTCAGTGTTACCAGATATTTAAAAGAGAGCCAGAAAGAGTCTTCAGTTTGACTATGGACGCTATTAACACCCAGAGAAAATACATATTTGACCATCACAGGGACTTACGAAGATGTTTAATAAGGTAAAAAATGTCCTTTTAACTGAGACTTAACCATGACTAACCTCTGACCAGAGCAGAATTAAACTAAGACTAAACCAGAAGTAACCTATGACCAAAGCAGGACTAAACCAGTAAACATGAGAAATACATTTTTTAATATTTGGAAGATGAAGCGTGGACCAGAACACATCGTTAGAGGGGCCTGATGTGGAATATGCCTGCTCTAATGTCAATCTCTGTGGATCCCAAACATGTTTCTTTTAAGCTGCTTGTACCGGACCCATGGCGGTCGAGCTCATTTTCATTGAATATCAGTGCGATTTTATTTGGTCTATTCAAAAACAAAATAAAAAATGGCTTTCTGGTATGATTTCATGAACATTAACTATAAAGACTTTTAACCTGTGCCATTTAATACAAATAAAATAAATAAACATATTTTTTGTTTCTGAAGTCTGAAGCCTATCCTAAATTAAAATAATTCCTTCTTTAGATGGTCAAATATGGATTTTTTTCAAGTGACATCGATTTCTCTTGCTGTTGTGGCGAACCAATATTTATTGGTAAAGACATCAATCTCTATTGCAAGGCCCACAAATTGATATACAGATGTAGTAAAGTTCTCAGATATTGTGCCTCACTAAATCCCACGAAAAAACTTGTGTGCTAGGTCCTGAGTTTGAATCCAATTTAGGAAGAAAGGATCCTCACTGCAGTTGGTTTTCTTTTTTAGTTTTCTTTTTGCACCGCAGGCGACGCTTTGAGCCACCAGCCTTTCTTCCTCTTTAAAACAACAAGCTACAAAATGACTGAGTTTGACTATCGAATAATGACAATATTATGGTGGATTTGTATTACGGTAAAAGGGCGTCCTGGGTTGAACATTGGTCTCCAAACACTTCAGTGGAGACTTTGATCTTACACTTTTGTTGTGGCTCGAGACTTCCTGCGATTTCTATGAGACTCTGACATTCTCATTCCAGTTTTTTGGGCGTTTGTACTAATGCTACAGTCTTATGTTACTGTAAATGTTAATAGCGATTGTAAATATTGTTAATTGCTGAGAAATACAAGTATGGGCATGTTGTAAATACTATGGTAGCTCACTCAGCTGGCCTTTTTAAACCTTAAAAGTAGCTAGAAATCACACATTGAGATTAGATTTGCAATTTATATTTTCAAATCAGGATTCAGTTAAAATTGCATTAAAATTTGAGTGAAGACTAAAATATGAACAGCTAACTAACAAGAATCACATACATTTTTCAGTTTGAGGTTTTTTTCAGGGCCATGTCCTCTGGGCCGGATCAGGGCACGATGCTCCAACACGTTTTATACAATTTGGTGTTGCACAAAATCCACCCAACACTATATCTGTTTAGATAATGATGAAATACAACAGGGTTGTGTTCACGCGTGCGATTATTTGTTCCTGTTCTGAGCCCAGTTTAATCCTAATATAGATTTGGTTTGGTCATGGTCTAGTCCTGGTTTTGTTCCTGGTTTAGTCCCTATTTTGATGTGATCTAAGTGCAAATGTAAACTCACCTAAACTAAACACTAAACCAGGACTAAAACAAGGTTTAAAGTAGAATTAAAGGAGGACTAACCCTGGACCAAAAAAGTAAACTGTACTAACCCAGAATTAAACAAGTCAACACGACACAAGTTAAGAAGACAGAATATATTTTAACATTACACAATGGGTCGCAGGCCAGATCAGATTACTTGGAAGGCTAATTCAGTGTATTTGAACAATAACTAAAGTCTTTGGTTGTTGCAGGTTTGAAGCTCAGCTGCCCCCGGGGCATCAGAAAGTCAGAAGTTACAAAAACTGGAATCCTCCGTTACTTGGAAATCTGCCCGACGACTTTCTGAGGATTCTCCCGCAGCAGCTCGACAGCATCAAGGTAACTGCGTCAAATCACTGTAATGTTACTGAATAGATACTTGGCTCAATAAAACTGTCAGCTCCTTATTTTAACAATGTTCTATTGCAGCCACGCAGCATATTTTGCAAAAGCCATTTACATTTACAACCAAGCACACAATAAATCACTAAAACATCTCTTAAAGGACAAATGTTATGCTAATTTGACTTTTTTGTGCTTTTAACCCTGTTTTAACATTGTTTCGTCATCAAAAAGATACTTGGAGTTACATTTAGCTTGATTCACGTTGGTTGATGAATCCTGGTTAGATAATTCTCTCTCTCCGACCGTCAGAAACACTCTTTGAATCATTGCCAGACTCGCTCTGATCATTTCTGCCGCCTAATCACGATCATTACATCTCCGTCACAGCTCTGGACTGCTGCATTACAAAGCATTGTGTGCGTATAAATTTGTGTAATTGCCTCTGCAGCCACTAGATGGAGCCAGAGCTATTACTATAATGTCTCCCAAGGCAGTGATAAAGTTATATTGTTCATCGATACTCAAGAGCATGCTGGCTTTGACGATGTCATCTAAAAAAAAAAGACGCAAATACGTCGGCGTAATAGCGGAGACGTGAAGACAGCGCTTTGAAATCATTGCACGCCTGCTCTGTGTGGATGATACACTCCCCTCTATGTGGACAGGGCCTCAAATTGTTCAAGCCTAAAGAATGTAGTGATGAGTTAAAGCATATAAGACAGGTTAAACCACACATTTCATTAAAATGTAGTAAACTTCATTGTATTTAAGATTTTACTTAACATTTT
This sequence comes from Rhinogobius similis, assembly GCA_019453435.1. Taxonomy (NCBI): domain Eukaryota; kingdom Metazoa; phylum Chordata; class Actinopteri; order Gobiiformes; family Gobiidae; genus Rhinogobius; species Rhinogobius similis. The sequence goes on from CM033625.1 coordinate 32,354,911, forward strand.
GCCCATTTGTCCTCATTGTGATGTTTATAATGTTACTTCCTGGTATGGAAATGGGCAGCAAATATAACACAGGAAGAGGTAATTCCACAACTGTTACCTAGCAACCATTTTGAAAACACAGGCGAAAGTCCTTACAAATTACACAATAGTTATGATTTGACAAATAATACCTGATCACACCTTTATTTTGTTAAATGACCGTTTAAACTGTCCAAAACTGTGTCTGTAAATTGTCTCTGTGTTTTCACGGTACGTCGCATATTGATGACATCACAGAAGGATTCTGTTTTAGAACTCCGCTCTACTTCCTGTCCTTTAAACTTTTATTTTTCTCTTTTCTTTCTTGCTTCACAAACTTCACTGATGTAAAACTACTTGGGTTGTAACGATTAATCAATTAATCGTGACTAGTATAAAAAATAATCGATTACTACACAGACTCTAAAATACATGTCAAAAGACCGACATTATTACATAAAAAAATAATAGATTATTGCTGATTTTCATTAATAATACACTTTATTCATAAATATCTCAATCTAGAAGCCGCCAGTCGCCATATTTCAAACTTTATTTGGCGGATAATGCATTTAAAAAGCTTAAATATACAAAGAAATATAGAAATAATCATTTGACTAGTGGACAAATAGAAAAATTGTTGACTACTAAAGTAATCGTTAGTGACAGCCTTAAGAACTATGATAGATACTTACCACAGGTGCCCTCCCACCAGCACAGTCACCTTTCAGACTTTAAATCAGAATCAGAATCAGAAAGCGGTTTATTGCCATTGTAAGTGAAATTCACAAACATAGGAATTTGCTTCGGCGTAGGTGCAACATACAGCAATGGATAAAATATATATAAAAAGGCATGCATAAAATAAAATTAGAATAAAATAAAATAAAATAGACTAAGATAGACTGACTGAGATTATATACAGAATGTACAGTTGGCAGATAGTGCAATGTGCAATTGAGTAGTGCAAATAGATTGTCCTTATATAATATATAGTTAAAGTGACGGGTGTTACAAAGTGTTCATGAGTCCAACGGCAGAGGGAAAGAAACTGTTCTTGTGGCGGGAGGTTCTGGTCCGGATGGACCGTAGCCTCCTGCCCGAGGGGAGGGGCTCAAATAGTCCGTGTCCAGGGTGAGAAGGGTCAGCTGTGATCCGACCTGCTCATCCCCGAGTCCTGGAGACGTACAGGTCCTGGACGGATGGAAGGCTGCAGCCGATCACCTTCTCAGCAGAGCGCACAATGCGCTGTAGTCTCTGTTTGTCCCTGGCTGTGGCTCCAGCGTACCACACGGTGATGGAGGAGGTGAGGATGGACTCGATGATGGCCGTGTAGAACTGCACCATCATCTGCGCCGGCAGCTTGGCTTTCCTCAGCTGCCGCAGAAAGTACATCCTCTGCTGGGCCTTCTTGATGATGGAGCTGATGGTCGGCTCCCACTTGAGGTCCTGGGTGATGGTGGTGCCAAGGAAGCGGAAAGAGTCCACGGTGGTGATGGGAGAGTCTGTCAGGGCAAGGGGGGGCAGGGAGGCTGCGACTTTCCTGAAGTCCACGATCATCTCCACTGTCTTCTGGGCGTTGAGCTCCAGGTTGTTATCGCTGCACCAGGACACCAGCCGGTCCACCTCCCTCCTGTAGACAGACTCATCGCCGTCCGAGATGAGTCCGATGAGGGTGGTGTCGTCTGCAAACTTGATCAGTTTTACAGAGTCTTGGCTGGAGTTGCAGCAGTTGGTGTACAGGGAAAAGAGCAGAGGAGAAAGTACACAGCCCTGTGGAGTTCCTGTGTTGATTGTCCGAGTCTCTGAGACATACTTCCCCAGCCGCACGCACTGCCTCCGGTCCGTCAGGAAGTCAGTGATCCACCTGCAGATGGAGTCAGGCACGTTGAGCTCAGAGAGCTTGTCCTGGAGCAGAGCAGGGAGGATGGTGTTGAATGCAGACCTGAAGTCCACAAACAGGACCCTGGCGTAGGCTCCCGGGGAGTCCAGATGCTGCAGGATGAAGTGGAGGGCCAGGTTGATGGCGTCATCTACAGATCTGTTGGCTCTGTAGGCGAACTGCAGTGGGTCCAGGGCGGAGGAGGTGAGGGACTTGAGATGGGGCAGGACCAGGCGCTCAAAGGACTTCATGACGACAGGCGTCAGCGCCACAGGCCTGAAGTCATTAAGTCCAGTGATCCGGGGCTTCTTGGGGACAGGGACGATGATGGACGACTTGAAGCAGGCTGGGACATGGCATGACTCCAGGGAGGTGTTAAAAATGTCTGTGAAGACAGGAGTCAGCTCGTCCGCACAGTGTCTCAGGGTGGCGGGGGAGACACCGTCTGGTCCAGCAGCTTTCCGGGGGTTGGACTTCCGAAACTGTTTCCTTACATTGTCCCTGTGTAGTGAAAGGCTGGTGGGGGAGGTGGGGGGACCCGGGGTGTGATTGGCAGGAATGTCCATTGTAGTGAGATGGGTGGGGGAGGGGGTTGAGGTATCGAACCGTGAATAGAAGGAGGCGAGCTGTTCAGCCAGTTTCTGGTCGTCAGCAGCATGGGGGGCTTTGGGCTTGTAGTTGGTGATCTGCCTAAGTCCCCGCCAAACCGCCGTAGCATTGTTCGCAGAGAAAGACTCCTTTAGGCGCGTGTTGTACAGAGATCTAGCTCTTGACACCTCCCTGCTAAATCTGTACTTTGCGCCTTTGTAGCTCTCTCTGTCCCCTGCTCTGAAAGCTGCCTCCTTCTGCTGCCTGAGCTGCCTCAGTTTGGGTGTGAACCAGGGCTTGTCGTTGTTATAAATCACCCTGGTGCGTGTGGGAATGATACTGTCCTCACAGAATTGGATGTATGACGTCACAGTGTCCGTGTACTCATCCAAACCATCCGTGGCAGTTTTGAACACATCCCAGTCTGTAATGTCTAAACACGCGTGTAGCTCCTCCACTGCCTCACTGGTCCACTTCTTAGAAGTCCTCACTACAGGTTTGGAGAGCTTCAGCCTCTGTCTGTTCGTGGGGATCAGGTGGATCATGGCGTGATCTGAGAGCCCTAGGGCAGCACGAGGAACCGCGCGGAAGGACCCACTCACTGTAGTGTAACAGTGATCCAGCGTGTTCTGCTCTCTGGTCGGGCATTTAATAAACTGTCTGTACTTTGGTAGTTCCTGGCTGAGATTACCCTTGTTAAAATCCCCAAGGATGATCAACAAGGAGTCCGGGAAGTCCTGCTCCGTATTCAAAACCCCCTCCGCCAACGTGCGCTGTGCGTCTTGTATGTACGCGCACGGCGGGATGTAAACAGCGGCGAGAATGAATGAAGCGAACTCACGTGGAGAGTAGAATGGTTTACAGTTAATGAGGAGATATTCCAGGAGAGCAGAGTTTGGAGATCACAGTCACATCGGAGCACCAAGCGTTGTTGATGAAGAAACAGACTCCACCGCCTTTTGTTTTTCCCCCGGAGAGATCCCTTTGTCTGTCGGCGCGGAGGAGCTGGAATCCCTCCAAATGGAGCGCGCAGTCCGGGATCGACTCGCTGAGCCACGTCTCCGTGAAACACAAAACAGAAGACGAAGAAAAGTCTCTGTTCCTCTTCATCAGCAGCGCCAGTTCGTCCATCTTGTTGCTGAGTGAGCGGACGTTGGAGAGGAAGATCCCAGGTAAGGGCGTACGCGCGCCGCGTTTCTGAAGGCGCACGAGAGCCCCCGCGCGCTTTCCTCTTCTGCGGCGTCTCACTCTTTTGGCCAAAACTAGCGCCAAATCTGCAGCAGACGCTAAAAAAACTGGAAATAAGTCCGTGGGGGCAGAAGTTTTGATGTTTAAGAGCTCTTGACGGGTGTAAGAGCACGCGGACACACGATTAACGCACAAAAACAAACAACATAAATGAAACTCTGTTTGTCTGTTCTTTCCCAGAATTCTCAGAGCAGCCTGTCGCAGCCGTCCTCCTCGTCCTCTGTGTCCTCCGTGTCCTCCGCCGGGAAGTGGACGGTGCCCCCCGGCTCTGGCCCCGGTACCGCGGGCTCAAACGGCCCGTCCGCTCACAGCACGGCGGCCTCCGAGCAGGACAAGAAACTGAAGCAGTACCTGGAGGACGAACGCATCGCCCTTTTTCTCCAAAACGAGGAGTTCATGCGAGAGCTGCAGCGGAACAGGGAGTTTCTCATCGCGTTGGAGAGAGGTAGGACATTTGATTTGTTTTCGTGTTATTTTATTGTTAATTTGACTTTTTATGGATTTACTTACAAGGGCTGAACTTCTTCTTAAGCGATTTAGAAACAATTTGCATCTATTTCTTTAAACCACAGCTCACATTTTCAACATGTGCAGGATAAACCTTTGAGAGAACACAAAAATACAAACTGCTTAACTAGTTTTTGCATTTCGGAACATGTTTGTAGTGGTGTAAACTGCAAGGTTAGAAAGTTTTATACACAGACCCCTTAGAAACAGAATATTTAAACACATTACATCGCTTAAATGTATGCGTTGCAAATGGATTGCCATTTCAATTAGATTTTGTCCTATTTTATTTATGTATTCTGGTTCAGATCACTTTAACCAAACGATATACATATTTTTTTTACATTTTGACAGAATTTATATGAGTCTAGCAGCACTTCAGGGTAATTTGGTTTGACCTGGTTTAGTCCTGGTGTGAACCTTATCTTATCTTTGTGCTGGCTTTTCTCAAAAACGCAACTCAAGCTTTTCCTGTTTGGAATATCATTTGCCCAAGAAAACATGGACTGAGCAATAATAATCTTCCATTTTCACATAAAACAGTTACTTATTTCCATCTAGGTATTTTTATTGCGCTAAAGGTTGAATAGCGGTTGTTTCTTTCTTGGACAAACACATATTCCTGATCTCCATTTGTCGGCGTGATCTCCAGTTAGACATAAGCTTTGGTGTTTGTTTGTTTTTTTTTTACATTTTTGTGCTTTACAGAAATGTGTCTACGGCTCAAAGAGTTATTGTTGATATCAAAGTTTTTACACTCTCAGATTTGTGATATCAAACAAGAGAAAGCTTTTTGACCAGTTTCTGTCTTTTGATGATGACACAAACGTTAAAGGTGCACTAAACAAATTATTTCTAGCATTTATTTCATTGCTTGTTTTTGTTGCTCAAAAATATCAGAAAAATCATGTACGTTTGCCTGACTTATTTCTGTATCAGATTTTTGTTTGAAGTGCGTATGACAGGTTTTTATGATTTCCTAGTTGTGGTGGATAAAACCTGCAAATGTAAATGATAGTTTTACACCTGTCGAGTACTGGTTTATGAAGAAAAGTAGAAAAATATGTTGAAAATGAAAATTCAGAGAGAAAGCAGAGTTCCAACACATGATGACAACACACTGAGACTCCATTCAAAACAATTTATGCAAAACAAACACGTTTTTCTGATCCTTTAAACAATAATCCAACAATATAAAGCTATTCTCATATATTTTTATTTGTAAAAAAATAATGTCTATAGCATTAGAGGAGTTTTGGCCCACGGTTGCTTTGTAACAGTGGCTGAATTTCCTAGTGTAATGTCATGATTTACAACCAGAAAGTAAAATTTTAAATAAAAATAATGGCCAAACTGGGAATTTTTAGTTTAGTTTTGTTTTAGCAAAGTCTCGCAATTATCTTAGTAAAATGAGTAGTTTAACCAGCACGTATGATAGATAGAACAATATTTTTTGTTGCTGAATATTTATCACGTGAACGTTTTCTTTGCACTTGTGGGGAACGTTTTGTTGATATTTTGTACTACGATAAGATTTGAGCTTTAGAGGATTAAAAAAAAATCATTGCACGCCTTTCGTTCATTATAGATACTTACGAACTATTAAAGAGTTTCATTCATTTTTATATTTTTGCAGCTGATGTTCTTAAACAATATTATACATCTAGAAAAGGGTTTACTGGGATTATTGTGCTTTAGGATTATTGTGTCTTTTGCATAAAGTACTTCAAATATTGTCATTTGTCGGGATATTTTCTGAAACATTATTTCGCGCTTTGTTATCTTGACAGACCAAACTGCTTGTCTCCATGGAGATAGATAAGTTTAATGCCTTACTATGAAACATTCTAGACAAAGCAACAACATTACCCAGGAGAAAAGTGATGGACCCTCCACCAGAAAAGTTTAATAATTGCAACTTTAAATGATTTTCCATTTGCAAAAACATGTGGATTTTAATATCAAAAGTCAGTTTTTAAAAAGTGGTGAAAAGTAACATGTACTGCTATGAGAATCCAGTTGCATATATTACTATTATACTTCTATATTTTTACCATTTTGGGAACAGGTCAGCCTATATTACTTTAACTTAAAGTGTAAATTTATTAAGGGTATCGCTGACAGATATAAAAATATAATAAAGTATACCTTAAAGCCTATTCACATTATTCCAGAAGTTGCCATACACGCTGCTATCTTGTTTCTGTTGTATTAGTTTACATGGAGCAGACGAGCTCAACAGAAAATAAGTTCTACATGGACTAAAAAGTCGTTTTCAGGCCGCCCAGGAAATCGGCGCGTTGTTGACTTGTTGTTGCTCGTGTTCATTAAACATTTTACACAAATCAACCTACTTTATGTAACATTTTAGCGGTGAGACTTTTCCTTCGTTCGTCATGAGCTTTAACGGAGTTCTCATCAAACGGAAGTGTGTTTACAACAAAAGTCCGTATCTGGTAAAAAGAGGCAAAAGTGGGCGGGGCAGAATAAGGTGAATATCAAGGTTCTCATGTTTTTCTAATTCTGAATGGATGAATGGAATCCCTCTGTGATGTCATCAAAAAGCGACGTGCAGTTGAAAATAAAGACAGTTAACGCTCAACTGATACATTTTTCTGGCAGTTTAAACGGTCATTCAACAAAATAAAGGCGTTATCAGGTATTATAATTTGTCAAATCATGACTATTGTGTAATTTATATGGAGTTTGGCCCTTGTTTTCAAAACGGTTGCTAGGTAAACATTACAAAAACTGTCAAACTGGAGACAAACAGGCTAAAGCTGTAGTAAAATCTTATAAATGAATAAATATATATACAGTGTATAAATTATATATACTGTAAATATAATCATGCTCACTACGTTTTAGTGAAATGTGACGTCTAATTTGTCATATAGACTTTAATTTTTATATCGTATTTTGGTATTTTTTTAGTGCTTCCCTCGACATGTATTTGACACACTAATAATTATACCGTTCAACACATTTGGTAGATAATCCTTGAAAATGCTGGACTCTGTGTGCGTCTGTTTTGCGTCCGCAGACAGAACCCGGTCAAACGCTGCTCGCTCCATCACATGCTGCGTGCTCATGATGTGCTCTGTCTGTTTTAGATCGGTTGAAGTTTGAATCAAAGAAATCTCGCTCTCATGCCTCTAGTGTCACGGACAGCTCAGGTAGAGACTCACCTGTCGCCTCGTCCTCTGCTTCTGCCGCTGCTGCTGCTTTGTCCTCGTCTCTGTGTCTGTGTTCTCTGTGGTTCAGTTTTCACTTTTTGAGGTGTTGGGGTTTTGCAAGTTGAGCTGTAACGAATCTGTTTTCTAAACTGATCAGTGTTGTCACAATTATAGACGTTCATAGATGCGAAATGCTCCATCTCTGCCATTTGATCAGACATATTAAAGTATTTTTTTCTTTATCTTTTTATTTTTTAGACAATAGAATATAATTTTCAATACAAATTATGTTATGCTAGTTGTAACAAAGCTAAAAATCATTGTAAAACTTATTTGTTTTATTTATCAGTACTTGCTCAAATGAGTATCTGGTTTCAATGCTAGTTTTAGTACAGATTTTCGATACTTTTAGCTACCCTAAAATTTATATTCATCACATCTATGTTCAGAATGAGCCAAATATTATTAGTAGGACATAAATATGTTCAAATTATACACATACATACATACTTTAAAATGTTGCATTACAATTACCAATTTGGTTTCCAAATGTGAATAATTCTTCTTGCAACATTCTTATAAAATACTAGAGATTTAATGTTAATCCTTCATCCAATCCAACAGTGAGTTGTAGGGTAAATAGTAAATTACATTTTCTAAAGCTCTGTGGAGTTGCTAGCAATGTTTTGTTATTTTCTCTCCACATGGATTTGTTTATTTGTTTATTAATTTAGGTTGGGTTTAGATTAAGACCATCTCTTTTGCGTGGGTGACCTGGTAAAGTGGACAAAATGCAAGTTTAAAACTGGGATTGAGCCACAAATCTTCAAAATTCTATTCACATTCACTATTGCACATGGCACTGTCTGCCAACTGTACATTCTGTATATAGTCTATCTTAGTCTATTTTATTCTTAATTTTTATGCATGCCTTTTTATATATTTTTTATATTTTACTCATTGCTGTATGTTGCACCTACGCCGAAGCAAATTCCTATGTTTGTGAATTCACTGACAATGGCAATAAACCGCTTCTGATTCTGATTCTTCTTCTGACCAGACTCTACAGCTCTTCTCCAAAAACCCCAAACCTACTCTTTTTGTGCCCCGTTTCAAACCCGTTTCTGTTCTCCAGGGGAACATTACTCAGCTGCTTCAATGGAGGCCGTTTCAGACGACGCTCTCTTCAGGGACAAACTCAAACATATGGGGAAATGTAAGAAAAATGTTATTGTGCTTGATTCTGTTTTTAACACATTTGCCCAGGTTTTTTCTGTAGTATAACTTAATGGTGTCTTGAATATACCTTAAAGTCTTAGTTGGCATATGTGTCCACAAAAAAGGCAGCAAAGGGCTGCCATCTGTATTAGAGGTGGGTAATTTTGAGAAAAAATTAATATTTCAATATTTTTCAGGCAATATTTTCATATTGCATGAAGAATGTGCAAAAATCTGGGAGTCTGGAAATGTCTTGGTTGAGGTTCAAGTATCGCACAAAACGTAATTGGATCATAAAATTAGCCACAAAACTGCAGAAATATTACTTGTTCGGTAGATAATTATGCTACACGTTTCTGTTTAAACTTTTTTTTTTTTTTTACAAAATCTTTTTGCTGCTATTTTAATAGTTATAACTTAGTTAACTTACAAACAATACAATGGGAGGGGAAAGTAGTATTTATCTTGATTTGAATATATTGAATGAATACTTTCTTAAAATAAGTTGTGCAAATAGTTTTGTGCCTAATTCAATTTCTATACTGTTTTTTTCCTATTTCAAGTTAGAAATGTTTGTCTTTTTCCTTTTTTAAGGTTTGTCCCATTGGCAGTCTTACTTAAAGAATGTCAAAATGTACTCAGAGCAAGATTAGCACTTGTTTTCTTATTTAGGATGGTCATTTTTCCAGACTACAACATTCTCAGTTTTGACATGAATGAAACAGAACTCACAAAAAAAAAAAAAAAAAAGATATTATGATTACTTATGAGGTAAACTAAATTAATCTGTCTGGTGTTTTCTGTGCACAGCGACCAGGAAGAAGCTTTTTGAAATTGCTCGGACGTTTTCAGAAAAGACAAAGAGAAGAAAATCAAAGCGGAGAACACTATTAAAGCACCATTCGTATCCTTTAACTGTAACATATTCACTGAAGATTCATTTCTTACGACTTCACCCATTTTTACCTTCTAGTTTTTGACCAGAAATATATTTACACTTAACTGCTTTCCTCGTAAGATTGGGCACAGCCAACTCCACAGCAAACCTCCTCGACGACGTAGACGCAAATCCCTGTGGTGAGTCACTGGATCATCAAATTAGATTTTTTTTCTTGCTTAAAATTAATATTATTTAGTTTCAGAATTGCCCACAAAGTAGCTTTTACACAATTTAAGACCTTTTCCCATTTTCTGAGCTCCGGGTATTTGCTACATTTGCTTTATATTCTCCCTGATCAAGTCATCACATCTGCTAAATAACATTTTTGATCTGTTGAATAAAAATGAGGAAGAAGACATTACAACATTTACCTTTAATTCATGCTATTGCTCCCTCATCAAAAAAACATGGCTGGAGTTGTATTTGGTTTCATTCAAGATGCAGTAATCCTGTTTACAAGCTTATCTTCTCTGCTTCTTCTATGAGCCTCACAAAAACACTCAAGATCAAATCATACCATATCTGTGACATCAAAGGTAGAGATGTTGGTCTCCTGGGCTGCTTTTAACCCTTGTGCTCTCTTCGTTTGAGCAATGCATATTTGGTCAAAGAGCAATATACATTTTTATATCAGGGAAAATACTTATGTTATGTATGTGTCTTTATTACATGCAAAAAATCAGAAACGCTGACTAGTTCTGTTTTTCATGTTTCAGTAAAAATCAAGTACAGCCCCTTTATGTCCATAAATCATCCCCAGACTTGTTCTGTGCATTTTTGCCTCAAATCCCATTCATTACAACTGTGTGCTATATTAGCATGTCAAGGCAAGCTAGCTTTTGTTTATTTCCCCACGGCAATTCTCTGTCAGTACATGGAGTGTTAAACAAATCCTGATTAGGGAACACCTGACTCATGAGCATGTTTAAAGGCCAATAACAACACAACTAATGCAGAATGTGTCCTTTAAATTCTTTGCGTAGCATAGTTTTATGAAAAAGCTGTTTTAGGATCTGTTTCTGTCTTGTCCTAGAAGAGGGCGCTCAATCGAGACGAGCCGCGACTCAGGAAGAGACAGAGCCACGAACCGAGCCTGAATCATGGTACGTGTTTTATTCGATTTATTCTACAACTTAAAGGTCCTCTATTTTTTTCTACTTCTCTCCATTAAGATGTTTTACCTGGAATTTTACACAATATGGCATTAAACTGATCTATTGCCATGAAAAATGACTAAATGTTATTCTCTGGAACAACATAGTGCACCTTTAAACAATATTATGAGTAGTTTTAAGCAGATCATGTTTTTGAATAGTTGATAGTTCCGTGTGTTTAGCACTTTGGCGTTTCCATCATTTGTTATTGCTGAGGAGGAGTTTTGCTCATGTAACTTCCAGTGTTTTTAAGTGCTCCAAGTTCTCCTCAGATTCTTTCCAGCAGAACCACCCTTTCCTTCCACATAATGACTGAACTACATCGCTGTACACAGCAAAACATGCCCACTGGAGTTAAATATATTCAGAGTATGGATCGTGTTTAGGAGTGTTATTTTGTCCCCCTTTTCCTACTGGTTTAGTTTAGTTTACTAGTTAAGTTTAGTTCATTATATGTGATTTTGATGGGCTAGTTAAAATAATTTACTTAAAATACTTTCAGCGGTTAAAAACTTGAATCTAAATTTAAATTTCCAATATTTCGAACTACAGTCAAATAGTTTGCTTTGGGACATTCTTTTGGCCGCAAGCATAGTGAAAACATCTCAACATTTCAAGTTAAACATGCATCTAAATGTAAGCTTATTGTTTATTTTGGTTCACTGTTATTTAGACCACCCATTTCACTAAAACATACTTGACAATATTTAAGATTTTGTTATAAATCAAGTCTATTTTGTAAAAGTTTGTGATATTACTTCCTGGTTGGACATGGGCAGCAGATGTGACATATGTATACTACTATTATGTGATCATTTGACATACAATATACATGAAAACATGTTTATTTTGTTACTGTCATAAAAATGAATTCATTTTGTGTACATTTTCCTTGCATTTTGGAATTTAGTGTTTTGATAACATTGAAGGATTTCTTTATAAAACTAGCCACCATGTCCTTTAATTAAAAAAAATCCAACTATTCTTGTCAAATGGCCACTAGACTTAAAAAACTATTACAACTATTTACCACAGGTACTGTCCCATTCACATCCAACAAAATAATAGCTGCAAAAACAAAATAATAATAAAAATCACGTCTTTGTTTCAGATCCTTCTTTCTACAGCGTATCAGGGTTATGGACTGGCATCACGACAGCAAACGACCCAAACACCCATTAAACTGAATCCACTCCTCAATCACTGCGTCATGAACTAATATGGAGGCTTTAGTGTTCAGGGGTTGGTCAGTAAATGCCAAAAAAGATCAAATACATAGAACAAAACATAAAAAGAAAAGTCCCCTTACTTTGGTTATTTTTTCCCTCTGAATTTCTACAGTTTGTCTATGTGTTTCAGAAGGATGAGTAATTAGGACTGTTGCAATAGCGATTAGCAACAAAATGTATCTTTTTAACGGAAAGAAATCCTCAGAATTTAGCATAAAACAGGAAGCCGTGAGTATCAAAAATAAGCATCGTAACAAATTTAACAAAACGCAAAAGCGCAAAGCTCTACCATCTGAAAGAAATGTACTGTTTTTAAAGTGAAGATGCTGAAAAAGGCAGATTTTATTGTTGATTTTCCTTATTCAGCCTAAATTAGCATTGATTTAGTCTCGGGTTTGTTTATTTTTACAGATACATTAAGATAAGACCTGAGCATGCAGAATTTGTTTTAATATAACTGAAATGAATGCGTCAAAAAGTGTATTCAAATATCACAACAATACTGATATCATAGTAAGAGTTAAATAGCATATTGCAATCGCTCCCAATAATATACAGCCCTTTTCTCAATGGGGGAAAGTACTCAAAATGGCGTCTAAAAACAGGATAGTGACACCCCTGAATAGACCTATTGTAGATGCCCGTTTTATTTATATGATTTATATATAAAGCAGACGGCATTGAGCCCCAGATTCTCCAACAACATTTCAGGAAATAAGTTCATTTTTCAGTGATCGAGGAGTTTTTCGATGGGGAGTGGATCCGGAGGGAAAAAAACACACACAGCTTGGCCAATATTCCTCCGAGACGGGACACTCTGGGGGGAAATCAGTTGACCTCCCCCCGAAGGTTACTCCCGGCAACCGACGACGACGTGCATTACCCTGGCGACGGACGACGTGTGTGCGTTACCATGACGACAGACGGGTCCTGTCCTGCTTCGTCGCCACCTCAGCTCACCTCCCTCTCCCTTTCTCTCTCCGAAATCCTGATCCAAAACCAGCCAAATGTGTTTCGGAGCGTCTGAGGACTGGACTGGTATAAAAACAATATCTCTGTATGTTATTAGTCTGTTTATATATGATTTTAATGTAAAGGAAACACAGTATTACCGGTATTTCTTAGTAAAGGGTTCCTACATGTTTTTAGTCCTGAGGTTTGATTCATTGTAGTTTGGAAAAGAATAGCCTGGTGTTTTGTTCAAGAGTACTGGCTGGATTACTTCACCCAGACTGGAGCAACAGACAGACATTTTAAGTCTAAAAAATTGTCGAAATTGCACATGTGGGGGACTAGATATGGGAGCTATATCGCAATTTTTATTTTGGAGATATGCAAAATTAGACTATCAGGTATATTTTCTCTAGTTAAAATGACTGAAAATGACCTCAAAAAGAGAACGGAAATCTCCCAAACAAGGATATTAAGGGATATTTCTGCCTTTTTGTGTTTAATTGTAGGTTCCATTCACGTTTTTCAGACACATTTTAGCATATTCCTAATGAATTGTAAAAATTGTCAAAATTAAGCAAAATATCACGATAAACATTTTTGTCTATATCGCCCACTCCTATTAACAACATACAGTATAGATCTGAAAAATGGACAGAAGGTCTAATTTTGTTTTGCTTCATTATGAAAAGAAAATTGCAGCATGGATTTTGGTTTTCTCATTTGGTATTTAAGTAAACTAGATTTTTTTTTTTTAATGGGTACCTCCTGTTTTTTATTTAAAACTTAATAAATCAGGCTTGGAATTAGATCTCAACAAATTCTTCTGTATGTTCTGTCAAAATCTTAAGTACAAGACTGGACGTACAAGAAGTGGTGTGTAGGAGTTACTTTAAGGGCTGATCTTTATGTCTTTGTCCCAGATAAATCTCTCAACCCAAAGTGATTAGCCTATCCAGCTTTCTCATTTAAAAAATAGTTTTGAGAACCAGATCACTAAATGACAACGTAAAGAACTTGTGAATAATGTTAAATGTTTTTATAACAAAGAATAAATCAACACAACATATTTTCAGTCAAATTAATATCTGGATTTGAACATGTTTATGTAATAATCAAGAAATATCCTTCATACCTTACCTTTCCAAACGTGTAAGTATAAATTATTTTCAATTATAAGCTCTACATGTACATCAGTGTTCCGGTCTGCTTCTCTAAATTGGGAATGACGATAATCCAGAAGCCAGTAACTTTTCAAAACCAGGCTATTGCTTTAAAATGGAGAAAGAAATGGTTTGATAAAGATCTGAGTGTTGTGTGGGAACCCGATACTTGCCTCCCCCGTCTCCTCTGTGGGGACTTTAGCTGTAAAGTCATAACAACTTTCTTACTTTTTCCAGTGGTGTACAGTAGCTTTCAGACTCCTATCTTTATAATGATATAGAGGTCACTCAGGCCTGATCAAATAATTAATACAGTATTTTCAATTTTCTAAAAGCTGTTTTCTCAAGAATATCAGACAATACATATTCATATCTTAGACCTGTTGTGCGTCTCTGAGCTTCCCCATGGGCTGTGTTCAGAATCCAGAGGTTCAAGTTTGATTGCAGTTATGAGAAACAAAGAAATACGTTGATTCAAAATGTATTTACCTTGAGCTAGAAGGAATCCTGACACCTTCATAGAGCAAAAAAGACATACTGTTGGACAATTAATGGTTTACTGACCTCTGGTGGCAAGACCTTGCGATGGTGCGAACCCAGCTTGAATTATTTCTGAGTTTTAGATTGACGACTGATTGAATTGATAAAAAAATCTGACTTCTGACCTCTCCATGAAAAAACGCTTACAAGTTTTTTGTTTTTTGAGCTCACAAGTAAATTTTCCATTCATTTTTCTCAATCAAAAGAAGTTCATATTAAATGTTTGAAGTGATTTTATTTAAATTCTGTTACTGAAACGTTATAAACCGCCACGTTATTAGTTGTTTTTTTGTTTTTGTTTTTCAAATTTAAAGTTTTATGTGTGTTTTTTGGGCTGAAAACCACTGCGTTATGAACATTAGTTACCACAGAGCTATGTCGTGCCCTTAAACTTAGAGCTTTGTGCTGTTAATATTTGAATTTTTCCCAAAGGGCTATGGGAAAAATGAATGAGAAATTTACTTCCGGAATTGCAGCAAACCTCGAAGTGGACGGGACTGTTGAGCTCCATTAGATGAATCCTTTGGTCCAAATGTTTTAAAATGTTTTTGATTTCAGTCAGATGAGCCCTGTGCTTACTTCTTTCCAGAAATATTTACTTAAATAGAGTCTGTTTCGACTTGAATACAACTAAATCTCATTCATTTATTTGTCAAATCAGCTATCAAATTTATAACAGCCAAAGCTTAAGCAGAATAATACACAGAACAAAAAGCAGTATTTACAAAAGAATGAAGCTTACTAGCAATATGTCTTTGTTTTTGTACAGCCCAATATTACTTAATATTTACTTCTAGCAAATTCATTTATCTTTTATGACCGTTATATGTGCACTTTTGGGAGAGTTGACAAGTTAATATGCTTCCACATAGGATTACACTTACCAAAACACTTCTATTTCACAATACGTTTATTTGTGCGTGGATATTTGGCAGAGAATTTGTTTTGCAATGTAATCTTTAACGTCTCTACCATGAATGAATTTACGGTAAATGAAAGAAAGAAAGAGAATGACAACAACCTAAAGAAAATATCCTGGTTTTCTTTGTCCAGAATCCACTGAAAAATTAAACCAAACAAATAGAACAACACCAAATGATGCCATTAAAGTACAGTTGTGTTCGAAAATTCAAAGTTTGGTTCGAATTAAAGTTGTATTTGATTCAAAACTACAGTTGAAAAGCTTACAAATATGAATTATCTGTTTGAATTTGGACTTTCACCCTGCAGTCTGAACTCAGCCTATGTTTGTTTTTCAAAAGACAGTGATTTTACTGTGAACCGGAGTTAAACAAAAGTGGGGAGAACGCGAGATTTAACAATCCTTCGGTGCTTTTTGTATGTATTCGTTTTATTTAGCATGATTTAAGGAAACTGTGCGCTTTATAATATGACGAAGAGACGAGATCAAAACGAAAAAAGTTTGCCGTGACAATTTGAATGCTTTCCAAAAAAATCTGAAATGAATGATTTAAAAAGAAGCAGGCCCTTTAATGTTGCATGTATTTTAGTATCAGCCCTGACTTATTTACTGTAAGTTATATTAAATGTATAAGTTATATATATTTTTATTATCATTTAGGGCAAAGGCATAGAATTAAAAGAGCACTGTGTAACTTTCCTGTCGAGGTTCTGCACCGTTTACTAGAAAAGTTACATTGTGCACCTTTAAAACATTATTTTTATATTCAGTTTACATTAGAAAATATTGTATTGCCTTTTTGAACTGTGATTTTTCTTGCCCATATGTTTGGATGAAGATGTTTGATGTTTTTTTAAAGCACCGTGTAAAAGAAAACCATTTGAGTGGCCCAAAAGTATTACCGCGTTTGTCGTTATACTTGAGATCATGATCAGAAATAGAATAATTACTGACTTAACTTACCTAAAAAGTACGTTTGATAAAAGTTTAAATCAACTTAAGTAGGGCTGCAACGATTAATTGACTATTCGTGACTAGTTGCTGATTTAAAAAAAATACACAATCTCTGTCTGGACTAAACAGGCACACATAAAAATACACAATAATGCACTTTATTTGTGTATATTCTGTATCTATAAACCTTCGCTTGCCATATTTCAACCTTTATTTGGATAAAAATGTATTCAAACAAATAAATGAACAATAGAAATAACTGTTTGACTCGTCGACTATTAAATAATTGTAGTTGCAGCCCTAAAATTAAGCAAATGTAGTAATGTAATGTAGTATATATGACAAAAAATATCTAAAAGTTCCAAAAAAGTTAATTTGACCCTGGTGGTGCTAAGTTTTGGCTGTTCTTCTTAAAAGAAATTATGAACAAATGTAGCTAAAGGCCAATAACACAGCGGCTTTTGTCATAGACTCGTTATTTCCAGTCACCATTTTGGAAAAGTTTGTTCCCTTTAAACAATTTCTGAACGAGTTTTGTCCAGAAGACTGTTGAAGTGAAACTTGATTTGAGCTCAGGGAGATTTTGTCCCTTTTTATAAACAACTAATCTTCCATGTACATAGCTGCAGCGATGTAGTAACTATCTAGTAAATGTAACGTATTTTACATTTCATTTTATTTTCTTAAGGTGCACAGTGTCAAAGAACAATACTCAAGTTTCCACTGCCATTTTTGTATTTGTATTTCATAGAGTTGATCAGCCATAATAACAGATTGACCACACAGATGTGCTCTTACCTGTCAGTAGGTAGCAAATGTTCAGCAGAAAGTTAAGATTGTGAAGTTGAAAGACTGAAAATTGGGACTAAAATAGAGACAAAATCTGGACTAGACTATGACTAAAGCAGGACAAAAGCAAGAATACATTTGACTCAAACTGGGCCAAAACTTGGACCAAAAAAGGGCAAATGTGAACGTACCTTTGGTTTAGTCCTGGCTTAAACCTAATGCAGCTTTCTCCAGGTGGGTTTAGTCCTGGGTTAGACTTGGTTTAGTCTGATTTAGTCCTGGGTTAGACTTGGTTTAGTCTGATTTAGTCCTGGGTTAGACTTGGTTTAGTCTGATTTAGTCCTGGGTTAGACTTGGTTTAGTCTGATTTAGTCCTGGGTTAGACTTGGTCTAGTCATTGATATAGTCCTGGGTTAGACTTGGTTTAGTCATTGATTTATTCCTGGGTTAGACTTGGTTTAGTCATTGATTTATTCCTGGGTTAGACTTGGTTTAGTCATTGATTTAGTCCTGGGTTAGACTTGGTTTAGTCATTGATTTAGTCCTGGGTTAGACTTAGTATAGTCTTTGGTTTAGTCCTCGGTTAGACTTGGTTTAGTCTGATTTATTCATGGGTTAGACTTGGTTTAGTCTGATTTATTCCTGGGTTAGACTTGGTTTAGTCATTGATTTAGTCCCTGGTTAGACTTGGTTTAGTCTGATTTAGTCCTGGGTTAGACTTGGATTATTAATTGATTTAGTCCTGAATTAGTCTTGGTTTAGTCCTTGATTTAATCCTGGGTTAGGCTTGGTTTAGTCAAGGCTTAGACATGGTTTAGTCCTGGATCAGACTTACCTAAGTCATTGGTTTAGTCCTGGGTTAGACTTGGTTTTAGTCTTTGGTTTAGTCCTGGGTTAGACTTGGTTTAGTCTTTGGTTTAGTCCTGGGTTAGACTTGGTTTAGCCCTTGGTTTAGTTCTGGGTCAGATTTTGTTTAGTCTTGGGTCAAACTTTGTTTAGTTGTGGTTCAGACTTGGCTAAGCCCATGGTTTTGTCTTTGGTTCAGTCCTGGGGTAGACTTGGTTTAGTCTTTGGTTTATTTGTAGGTCAGACTTGGTTTAGTTCGTGGTTTAGTCCTTGGTTTATTTGTAAGTCAGACTTGGTTTACTCCGTGGTTTAGTCCTTGGTTTATTTGTAGGTCAGACTTGGTTTAGTCCATGGTTTAGTCCTGGGGTAGACTTGATTTAATCATTTCTAAGACTTGAATTAGTCTTTTATTTTGTCCGAGGCTAGTCTTGGTTTAGTCCATGGTTTAGTCCTGGCCTGAGCCTAGTTTAGTCCAGTTTTTTGTTCTCAGTCTGCAGTGGTCACCGTTTTTATGCCTGATTCAAATATTATGTGTTACTTTATTTTCAAAATGAATCAACACACTATCAATAATATCCATTTACAAATCCATATAATCTTATATTCACTTACGCTGGTTGTAATCATTGTCCATTTTATTGGATACACAACCTATTATCATATGTTTTCAAAATAGCAAATACATTTTAATGCTCAAAAAACAATGAATTAGCTTTACACCTTTTTAATTTAATAAAAGATCAAGCAATGAGTTACTTCTTTGGCATTGACTGATTAGTGTTTTTCTTGCACAAAAATTGGAAAAAGTTGTTCCTAATATAATGGACAATGACGATAATGATGTAGCAATGCTGTATCATTCTCTATGTTTTTTTTCTCATTTTCTTGGAAAGAATGTATGCCATATCCACTCCAGGTCCATCCGACTTTACAAAACGCCAAAAACAACAAAAAACATTATTAGTGTTTCCATCGTGTGTCTAAACGTGAAAGTGCGGTTCTCCCCGAAGCAAAACGGTCAGTATAGTTTGATGAAAAGAACTTCTGTGTTGTGTTTTCTTTCGCTGTCTGTTTTGTTTGTGAATTATATTTGTAAAAAAAAAAAAATAACATGACAATTAAAGGTTTTTCTATAAACTACACAATGCAAAAGTGTTGCATTTTGTGTTTTTTTGATTAATCGGTTTCTACTCTTGATATAATGCGTCGTTCACCCGGGAGAGGTCAATATGACAGAGCTCTCAAAGGTGGTCACAAGATTTGTTCTATTGAGTTACTGTTGACACATCTTTTCTTTAGTTTGTACTCAGTCCAAAAGTGCTCCAGTTGCGTTAACCATTGAATATCAAGCTATTATATCTTTTATGTTTTGTGTGGGAATAATGTCTGTGAAAAATGTATCGAATGAGCTACAGAGCAGGGGCTTAACTCTAAATTCTGGGCTCCAGGTACAAACCATCTCGTTGGGCCCCTAATACAGAAGTTTGTATGATTTTTTTTTTTTTTTTATCACAGCAAAAATTATTGTTATTTCTTTTCATTCTCAATTGCTAGAATATACACCCTATTGTTTCTACATACAGCTAACATTAACTTGCTAATTCATAGATAGCTACCGGCCTATTGTGATACACTATTTGGTACGGTTTGTTTTTGCAATAACTACCAGACCAATTTTATAAACATCTTAAAAACATATTACCAATATAAGAAAATTGTTAAAGTGCTAAGTATAATCGATAGTTTTATTTTTTAACAACTTGGCAAAGATGTGAGTAAGGATTTTCCTCTTTTTAAAGGGTAATGTGGCCCCAAGATCTGATGTATATTTGTATTTAGCATTAGCATTTTATTACAACAAAAAAAGATTAAAGCGTAGATAAATGTAACACATAGTTTTGAGGGCCCCTCCCTGCCCTGGGCCCCGGAGAAACCAGTACCCTTTACCCCCCAGTATCCACGCCCCTGCTTCAGAGTGATTGAAAATGAGTTACCAATTCAAAATAAAAGGTTTTCTATTAACCTTTTTATTTTGTTTAACCATCTGATTAAAGGAAACAATCAGGTTCTAGGTAAAACATAAATGGAAAGTTCTAACTCTTAGCAGACAAATCAACCTGGGAAGAAATGGGATCAGTTTGTACTTTTAAACCCACTAAGAAAAATCTAACTAATAGGCCTGAAATTCACACAAGTTAGGTAGTTTGTTAATGTTAATTATCAAGAAGACTCAATAAATGCTCAGTCTACTGTCTGTCAGTCTATATTTCCCAACAGCAGCTTTACTCAAAAAATGTAACGTTTGGGACCACTTATAATTAAACTTAAACAAAAAGAGGAAAACCAGAGTCTATGCTTCTCAATATATTTATGTTCCAGTAACTTCAGAAACAGCTCATTTTAGTCAGAGATTCTAGGAAAAGTCAGCCCTAATGACAAGGGTATAAATCAGGTCTATTCAACTTTATTTTACTTTATTCGAGGGCCAGATTTTTCAGATGGTTTTGTTCTCAGGGCCAGAAACATGTCCACTGCTTTTGAAATACGCAAAAAATGTAATACAAAAGACTTTAGCAACAACTGCAGAACTGAACAGGACCAGGTGCACGGTGGCAGAGCGGTTAGAGCTTCTGCCTCCCAATAAGGAGATCGTGGGTTCGAATCCCGGACCACCCCAACATCGTGGGTTCGAATCACCTCACACGATCTCTCTGGGTGGAGTCTGCATGTCCTCCCCGTGTTACCGTGGGTTCTCTCCGGGTTCTCCGGCTTCCTCCCACCATCCAAAGACATGACTGTGGAGGTCCGTCTGTGGAGGTGTCTGTCTGTGTGTGAATGAATGAGAGTGAATGCGGGACAACAGATGGTAATTAGCCCAAGGCTACAATCTGGTGTGTTTACAGCATGTATATCATGTATGTTCATTAACATGCACTGTCCCAAAAAAAAAAAAAAAAAAAACATAACTAAACCAGGACAGAACAAGATTGAACTAGATCTAAAGCATGTCTAAAGTAGGTCTAAACCGGGTCTAAATCAGATCTAAAGCAGGCCTAAAGTAGGTCTAAACCAGATCTAAAGCAGGTCCTAAAATAGGAGTAAACCAGGTCTAGACCAGATCTAAAGCAGGTCTAAACCAGGACTTAACCATGTCCAAACCAGGATTAAACCAGGACTAAACCACTAACAAAAGATAAAATATTTCCGATATCTTTAGAAGGTGGGTCATGGGACGGATCATTGATTTGGCCCCGGGACTGAGTTCAATGGTCCTCAAAATGGCGCCTAAAAGCAATAAACGGACTGAAACTCTCGAAAGAACACCGGATGTATCATGGCTTTACTGCTTTTGATCAAGAAGCAACATAATACTTTTTCAATCTAACATAATTGTCCTTGAACACGTAAATCCCCGCTAGATGTCAGAAACGTCTTGTTCTGTCCTCCTTCTCAATGAGGGGCAGGCCGTAGTAGTATCACCATGGCAACTGGCGTGACGTCGCCGTACGTAATGACGCTCCTCCCAGATTCTTACGTCGGTGGATTAAAACGGCAGCCACTCCAACAGAAGCGATTGCATTTCGACAACATTCAGCTCTAAGTTCGACCCAAAACGAGGGAATTGTACTGTTGAACCAACGAACTCACGCGGAATTCAAAACATAACGAGTTTAGTTTTGCGAGGATTTGAATTCGACCCAAGTTATTCGACCCTTTTTTGCAGATAAAGGGACCGATTGTTTTATCTTTACCCCAGTTTTTTTTCATTTCGTGCTCGGATTTTTCTCTTAGGTCTCTGCCCTTATTTAGATGGCAAGCTTCCCAGACTCTGTAAACGAAAATGATTTAGGTAAGTAACGATTTATGTGTCTTTTATTCTCGTGTAATAGTTAAACAAATGCACGTTGTCGTCGCGTCGGCATTTTAGTTCCACATTTAACGTGACATTTGTTAGCATAGTATGGCAAAAACCACGTATTATTCACATTGAAAAGCGACAACAGTAATGTTATGTATATTTTTTAATAAGAATGTTACAGTAATATCTTTTATGTTCAGTTTTTTGACCGAAATAGCTGAATATCTGATCGTGTTTTATCCCGGTGCCTGGGGGGGGTTTGGCCAGCGTCCTACTTTCTTAGCGGGTTCGTTCTTTTGCACTTTTTACGTGTTTAATTCGCACAACGGCACATAAACGATGGCTTCATCACAGTTATAACCAGGCAGGTGAGTTTATTATCGACACAACGTGCTTGTTAAGCGTTTATTGTGTCTAAATGGAGTTTTTCAAAGGTAAAACATTGCACCATCCCCCACTGTGAGGTGATTCACGGATCTGCGGGGAGCGGACGACGTGAGCGGCGTCACGTTACGACGACGTGAACCCGCCAGCATCATGGGAAGATTCAAAATAAGACTAAAGCCGTAATATTATACCCATAGTCAAAACAAAACAAGCTGAGCAAAATTTGTTTTTAAAAATGATACTTTTTGCTCGTTGTATTATCATAAAGGTAAAGAAGTAGTAGTATTTAAAGGGGGCGGATGTAATAGAGCGCTAACATTAATCAAAATTGTTAAAAACAATTGACTAATCGTTAACTGAACTATGCAGACTCTAAAACACATGTCAAGAGACCTTTTATAAAGAAGACCGTAACATTATTTCATCAAAAAAAAGAATAAATGATTGCTTGTTTTCGTCAATAATACACTTTATTCATAAACATTCTTTCTCAATACGCCTCCAGTTGCCATATTTCAACCTTTATTATGTTGATAATGTATGTTAAAAGTTTAAATATACAATAGAAATAATCGTTTGACTAGTCGAATAACTGCTAACTATTCGACTGCTTTGACAGCCTTAGTATGCAAAATCAACTTTAAATGAGCTATTAATCATGTCACAAAGGTGATTTCTCATCATTAGCCTACTCATAGTTTGTCATTGTATTTAGATTGATTCATGCTTGTTTGAGTAATTCTGTATTGTCCTGCAAGTGCTCCAGGTTCCACTTACCCCCCCCCCCCCCCATATCCACCCACTTCCCTGAACTAACGTGCATTTATTAAAATAGTTTGGGCTCTCGGTTACTCACGAAAGGGGCAGAAAAGTTGTAAATAAAAATCCACTGCTTGATATGTTGAAATGTCGCTATGAAGAGGCGGGGCATGTCAGTTCTGGATTTTTGAACAGGAAGTCAATGTTCCTTTTTAACCCATCACTATTCAATCTTTAAACAGTTCCTTTTTTAATGTTGTAGTTTCTTTTTTATGTTTGTACAATAATATAACACACAAAAGTATTATTTGTTATACCACTTTATTGTTTAGTTTGTTTTTAGACTATGGGGGGCCACCGTAGTCTCAACTATTAATGGGAAACACTGCGATGAGGCCTTTAAAAATACTAAACTATGAACACAGTGACCCAGATTATGGAGGAAATGTCTCCTGAAAAGAGCGCCTGAACTAATAAAACAGAAAAACACAAACCTTGCACCTGTAAACTAGTTTGTAAAATGGCAAATACTTCTGCAGTCTCGTTTTCTAATGTCAGAATTTGCAGAAGTTGTGTTAGTTTCTTCCACACTGGATCTCTGAACATGCTCTTGATCACATACAAATGAATGTAGACATGCCTGAACATTTTTTTCTTTCCTTGCACGACCCCTGTTTGAATATTTGCTCAACTGCCCTTAAAGGGAAGTGCAGTAGGCAAATTAAGTTTAGGTATTATTCAACAAATTATGATTTATTATCGTTGCAGATCAGGTTTGCATTTGTTGCCAAGGCTTAGGATTTGTCCAATGAGAAGTCTGCACAGTGACAAGCCTGTTCCTGTTTGCTATTGATAGCTTGGTGAAGAATGCCAAGAAGATTCAGCATGATTCATACCTTTTTAGATCACTATAATCTGGACTTGTGCCTTCTACATTTAATTTATTGCGCATCAAGCAGAGTAAAAATAGATTTATGCATTTAAGTGTAGCTTTCTCTATATGATTTATTACTAATATGAAAACCGAAGGGTTCTACTGTAATTTTAGTTAGTTAACGTTTTAAATATAGGAATACTACCCAAGTGGCAAACACAACAAGAGATATATTTGATCATAATATATATTTAACAGTTTATGTCACGATTAGGGCTGTCACTAACGGTTATTTTAGTGGTCGACTAGTCAGCAATTATTTGTATAATATATTTAAACTTTTTAAATATATTATAGAAATAAATGTTGAAATATAGTGTCTAAAAGCTTTTAGATGGAGAATGTTTATGAATAAAGTTGTTTTATTGATAAAACATAAGCAATAATCAAATATTTTGATGTATTAATGTCACAATGTGTTTTAGTCTGTATAGTTCAGTTAACGGTTAGTCGATTATCAATTTTTATAGTCTATTATTTTTTGTAGTCAACTAGTCACGTTTCATCGATTAATCGTTGCAGCTCTAGTCACGATGCAACAAAAACATACCTAATTAGAGCTCGTATTGTGAATGCTGCAAACACAAACTGGAATAAAACTAGAAGCATAAGGATGTTTTAACGACAAAGAACAAAATATTGTCACAAGCGCTACAGAGAAAAAAACTGACAGCACTGTTTTGTAACTTTGATTTACAACTTATTATTATATAAAACAACAAGCCGGCCAAAAGTTTCTGTGTGTTAGATTTTCTCATGTTTTCCAAGGCGGTTACTGTTAACCTCCTTCTAGTGCCACCACGGGCCAATCAGAATTCAGCGTTTGCGACAGGCCCACTCCAGTCTGTAGGTTACTGTGGGACACACTGTTAATGACCGAGTGAATTAGCCTGTTTTTCGTTTTCTCTTCCAGGCCAAGGCCTTAAAGTGCCTCTTACATTGGATTACTCGTTTAACTAAACTGCAGTTAAGATGGATATATTTAAAATTCTGCTAAAATCTTTACACATTTTACCCCAGCATAGCTATTTTTTAGGTTTTCAATTTTACTGCCTGGTTGTAAATGATGACACCACACTGGGAAATGACCATTCTGTACGGTTTTTTATTTGACAAGGAAAAATACATGTGAACATCTTTTTATTTTGTTGAATGTTTAAAGGGTCAAAAAAGTAGTTTGTTGTTGTGTAAATTATGCATACATTTTGGCTCCCTTGTGTGATGTGTGTCAATGTGTTTACGTGTAATTTTCAACAGATTTTTCGTCTTTTTCAACAGTTACCTGATTGGTATAAAACTATGACTTATATTTACAAATCATGATTTTTGAATTAAGTCAAAATTAGAAAATCATAAAAACTTGTCATCGGCACTTTAAAGGCCCTGAAACAAACTGGAATAGGGCTGCAACAATTACTTGGAATAATCATGACTGGTGGACCATTAAAACAATCATTGACTATTTTTACAATCGTTAATCTGTATCTGGAGTATAAATACTCTGAGCACATTAGACTTTGGCCATATTCAGTGCAGATCTTGTGTCCTGCACCTTTTTGAAGCACAATATATTGCTACAGAAAAATATTGCTATTAACGACTAATATTGAGATTAGGTTATGCCACTGACCCAATGATCCTAAAGCAGGAAAATCCCAGTGTACAGTATCATTAAAAAACATGAAGCACAACAAATAACAGCATGAACCATTAAATAGCCATAAATGTTACTTATTCACCGTTCTACAGCTCAGTTGTTTAAAAAAAAAAAAAACGACACCAAATCTCCTCACAATTGCAAGTGAATGTCCACATGATGACTATGTAGCCCCAAATATTTATTCTCCCAGCTAAACTACAATTACAGCTCATGTGGCAGAGTGGCTTACACCCACGTTTCACTGCAAGAAGGCTTCAGGGTCGACTTCTGGGCTTCTCTGTTTGGAGTTTGCATGTTCTTCCCCTGAGTGCCGTGCGGTTGCAGCTCACTGCTCCTGACTAGCTTTGCGTTGTCCTGATACTCAAATAACAATTTAAAGTTAAATTCTATTGTAAGAAATAAATTAGATTCTCAATACAGATTTCGATACAAATACTTTTTTAGATCACTGTTTAAGACAATGGACAGACATTTTCAGCACTAATAACTTTTTATTGGTCTTCTACTAGTCTGATAAAGCGCAAGATCATTCTAAAATTGTTCACGAAAGGTCAGATTTTGTCTTTTTTATATCAATACTTGCTTAATTGAATAGTAGTACTAATACTAGTTTTAGTATCTGATTTTACCTTACCTTATCTTCCTGCAGCACAAAAAAAAACCACCACATTGACCTGATTCCTGTTTTGTTTTCCAGGTAAGGCTAAGTTCATCGGTGAACTGCTGGTGCCGGTCGCTCCCTTCGACCAGAAGTCCGGGCGTGAGGCGTGGACCGTAGCCTTCGCTCCCAATGGTTCTTACTTCGCTTGGTCTCAAGGGCATCGAATCGTCAAGCTCGTGCCGTGGACAAAATGCCTGAAGGACTTGTAAGTATTAGGACTGAACAATATATGGCAAAGGTATCGATATCGCAACATTGGCTGACGCAATAACAATATCACAACAAACAAGATATATGGCATTAACACCAAAGCCTTCCATCTGATAGAAATGTTCTGTTTGTAAAATGAAAACGGTGAAAAGGGAAAAATCATGAATAAAATGTAGCTTTTTCAAATTAAATTAGCCTCGGTTTTGTATTTGTTGGTTTTTAGTTTAATATAACAGACATTATTGCATCAAAAATGGTGGCTGCAACAGTCGGTAGAATAATCATAGTGGACTATAAACAATGATTGCAGTCGTATTTTGATGGCGGCCATCATTTTCTGGACTAAACAGACTAAAAAGACCATAACAAAGACAGAAAAATAAAGAAAAATGGCAAAAAAGAGTAGACCTTTTCTGATTTTCCTAAATTATACACGTTATTCATAAATATTCTGTCTAGAAGCTTCATTCACAATATTTCAACATTTATTTGGTTAAAAATATTTGTTCTAAGTGTCAATCTACAATAGAAATGATCATTAGTTTCAGCTTTAGTCAAAAAGTCTATTCAAATATCGCAATAATATTGAATATCGTGCAGCCCTAGTAAGTATCCAGTCAACTAAGGAACTAACTTGAAAGATGCGTCAAAATTGTATAGAATTACACTTCCTATTTTGGAGATCACGGATAATCCCAAAAGATATTGTACTTTTTTAGTGCTTTCTGTAATTTGTTAAAGATTGTGCAGCTTTGTAAGTCAACAAGCCAGTTTCCAACTTACTTCTTGTTTGTGTGTGGATAAAAATCAATTGGAAACAGTGCAGCGACTATTCAAAGTTCAAGTAAGTGGTTTAACAATACAAGAGGGACTCGTGGATCATAAGACCATCTTCAGCCTGTTCCAGTTCTTTCTGCCTTAATGACATTACGTTGTTTTCCATTAGTTTGGAAAAATCACAAGACACTAATGTTATATAATGTGTTTACTGACATTTGCTGAGTTTGACTATAAAAAATAATGAACTAAAAGGAGCCAAACAAATGTGGTATTTAAATGAAAAAGACATTGCACTGATGGAAAACCACAGAATGAATCCATAATTGCACAACAGGATTTTGTAAATCCAGAGACGTCTAAAAATGAGGCGTGATGTTTTAATTGGCCGATTAACAAAAAGGTAAACAACTGATACAACAGACAATGGACAAGAGCAGTTGTTTGCGTCAATCAGTGGCATGTCTGGATTGCAATTGCTCACTCCACATAAGAACAACTATTAAGACATTCACTTTTAACATTTAACAGCAGAAGATTCTCTGATAAGTGATGTATAAAATCTGAAAAACCATCAGCGATTGAGGGAGTTCCGCAGGAAGTGTTTTTGATGCTCAAAGGGGAGATGATTTTCAAGCCAACATTCCTCAAAATGCCGTGAATGAAGCTAAATGCAGCTTCAGGTATGTTTTTGATGACGGAACTTTCTTAGAACATTTTGAGGAATACTGATTAGAACACCCTCTCATCTCCGACCGTCAAAAACCCTTCCTGCTGAACCCCCTCGATCGCTGACGATGTTTCAGACTCTAAACACGATAACTGCTACTGCTAACCTGATCATAGCGTCTCTTAACGTGATGACCTAACAAAATTTTGTATATCTTTAGGTGCCATCTACTGTCGGCATACACTCTTGCGCCAGGGCAAACTGCTGCAAAACTTGTTCATTTATAAATAATAAACCCTTTTCTTTTTTCTTTTTCTAAACATGAGATGGCAAATTTAAGGTACTGAAAAACATGTTTTAAGGCTAATAACAATTTGAAGCGTTTTAGCACATTTAAGCTAAAATATCACCTGATTTATATGGTCAAAAAAATTTACTCACAAAATATGCAAAGTTGCCTGCATGAAATTCGCAAACTTTGCTGTTGGTTAATTTATTATTCCTTAGTTCCTCAGCTTTTTCTCTGAAATTTCAACTCTGTCAAAACTAAAGGCAGCCTCGTGTAATGTCATCATTTGTCGTTTTTAATTATGTCACGCACTTTATTGCAAAACCAAGGAGTATTTCTCGTTACCAAAATATTATGAGAACTTAATACCAGTCTAATTAAAACACGTGTAAATGAATGGGTGGCTCTTTGTTACATAATCGACTCTTGTCAAAACATCTGCCAGCTCTGTCTGTTTTGTAACTAAATTGCTTTGTCAGATGCCACATGCCATGAATAATATCACTGGAATTTTCTCCAGTAAAACACTCACTTGTACCACCAATATTCTGTGTGTTTTAGAGTCTATTTAGTCCAGATAACACCATAAATATGACTTTACGAATATGCTTCAGAGTTTGAGGTACAGAAAGAGTGCACATATCATTCAGATCAAGTAACTGATTGTATTTTTATAGTAGTAGATTGCACACCCATCAGAAGTTGTAAAAACAGATGATAGTCTGATAAAAGTCAATTACCAGACTGCGGCGTTACCAAAGTCGTTTTTTTTTTCTGAATCCTAAACAAACAGTGTTGTGTAAACTTGAAGAGAGAAGTTTCTGGAAGCTACAACGTCAACTCCAAGGACGAGAAAAACATTTTAACGACTTGTTTCTGCAAAGTCTGTCCTTGTGCCTCGCTCGAAACGGGCGTAAAACAAGCATGCATTGTTCCTAAGAAGTTATTTAGAAAAATATATCTTCAACTCTCAGAAAGTGAGGTTAACTGAACTAGAAAGCAAATTCTGAGAATGGTGGGTGTGCTCTTCAAGAAAGAATGTGCTGTGTTCACTGCATGATGCGTCTTGAAGTATTTCAATTTATGGTTCAGTGAATGTTATGTATGTTAAAATAACAATAATTACAAGCGCAAAGTGAATAAAAACATATTTAAGGGCAAATCTCAAGTAATTAAACAGAAAGAAATATCTATTAATTATGTGTGAAAAAACAACAACTGTAGACTGTGATTTTTGTATTAGTTAAGCAGTTAATATTTCAGTGTGACTGCTAGTGTTAAAATTTGCAACATGAGCAGACTTGTGATTTTGAAAAATTGGCCCAAATCTAATTGCTATTGGATATTTCAATTTGTTCAATCCTATGGCCTTTTTTGGTGGGTATTGTGGTAATATTTAACTTATTACCTAAGCTTTTGGACATAGACACTGCAGATAAAACAGTAATGATTAAAAGAAATATTATAAAAGTAAGTGTAAGGTAGGGCTGAACGAGTTTGACAAATCTTATTGCACTTTTTCTAACAAAGATTCCAATTAGATTTGAAAAGTATGTTTAAATAGTTAGATTCGGTTTGAAGTGCACATTTGTAACGCATCCAGAGAAATGAACATTAATATGAAAGAAGAAACCGCAAAACTAATACAAGAATCAATGCACTTCAGAACATTTGTAG
The DNA here is from genome assembly GCA_019453435.1 of Rhinogobius similis. NCBI lineage: Eukaryota > Metazoa > Chordata > Actinopteri > Gobiiformes > Gobiidae > Rhinogobius > Rhinogobius similis. The sequence continues at coordinate 32,384,919 of CM033625.1, forward strand.
AGTTCTAAACTAGGTTCGCAGCTTTTACACACATAAAGAACTTCAATGATTGCAGCCTTAATGATTTTGCGATCATTCAACTTGCAACTTTGAGTCGATTGAGATCCATCTCACAGCTCTACTCTTCGATAGCTTTAGGTATATTGTCAGTTATACTTTGTCGAAAATGTTCACTTTTATATTTTGTTAAAAGAATAAGGTCATACCGCCTTGCTTTACTTGGGGTCCACAAACTCCACGGACCTCTTACTCGCCCCTAAACCTCCTCTCCCTCGCGCTCTGGTTGCAGTTCTTTGGGGCACAGCGGCGAGCGCACAGACGCAAGCAGCCCCAGACGCCTCTCCCGGCAGAACAGCAGTGAGGCTCTGATCCCCCTGAACGAGCCCCGCGAGCGCACCATCGACTGCGGGGACATCGTGTGGGGCCTGGCCTTCGGCTCCTCGGTGCCGGAGAAACAGAGCCGCTGCGTCAACATCGAGTGGCACCGCTTCAAGTTCGGACAGGACCAACTGCTGCTCGCCACCGGGCTCAACAACGGACGCATCAAGATATGGGACGTCTACACTGGTGAGGAGCTTTTACTTATTTGATCCGTACAATGAGCTGGTTTTGTTGTTGCACATGACAGGTTAGACGACACATTTCACTGAAACGTAGTGAACATGATTGGATTTAAGAATTTGCCAAACATTTTGCCCATTTATGACCAGTTTGACAGTTTTCCTAATGTTTATAATGTTACTTCCTGGTTGGACATGAACAGCATATATGGCATAGTTTGAGGTCATTCCACAACTGTTACCTAGCAACCAGACTGTAAACAAGGGCCAAAATCCATATAAATAACACAATAGTTAGCAGATGGCAAATAATACTGGCCTTTATTTTGTTGAATGACCATTTAAACCGCCTATTAATGACATCACAGAGGGATTCCATTTGAAAACTTCTTCAAAAACTGCCACTTCACGAATGTAAAGCCATGATAAATATTTACCACTGGTGCTACTCTACCAAAGTAAGTAATAATTAGAAAAGTATGAGAATCTGTCATATACGCTTAAAGCTTCTTGATAAAGATTGCCAAAACATTATATAATTCCCTAACACCAAATGAAAAGTGATCGGCATCGCTCACAGCATTTTACAACCCAAACATCTTTGCAACGAAACTTGTAAGGCAAGGATTTTTGTATGCCAATCTCACTTTTTGCAAATATATTTTATGAGGCACCAATAAAACGTGGGACAGTAAACAGTTGAATATGTGAACAATTTCAATACTGAAAGCCATTTTTATTGTTTTTGAGAATAACATTTTAAATCCATAATCAAGATAGATCTATATGAGGGCAGAAAAACTGTAGAGTATTAGAAAAGTTAAATGCCATATTGTGAAATATTCCAGGCAAAGCAACAAAATCTCTAAGAAAAACATGTGAAAAATCCAGTCGTAAATCAACTTGGACCGTGACAATAGCGTATTTTGAAGCATGATTTATATTTTGCTTCAGAAAAATGTTAAACCATAATATTGAAACTATTTTATACCACTGACACCATAATTAAGCAGGATAGTCTCAGTAAACACTTTTTTTAATGTACATTATCGTTAAAAAGTATGAGCTGAAACAAACAAATAGCAGAACGAACCATTAACCACTATTGCAAAGAAAATGTTCACATGATAAATACTGTTCCTGCTATTTTTTATGGAACAAGAAGGCGATAAACTAATAATCCACCTAAAACCCCAATCCCATCTTTCTAAATGTTTCTTATTCCAACGCTGTAGTTTGTAAAAGTCTTCTAATCCAGTGGCTCTCCCTGACTGCACTGTAAAAAGTTTGAGAAAAGTTGGGAGTTGTCCTGTGTACGTGAAGGAATCCAGCGAGGAAATGGCGTCCGGCCTGATTCTAGTGTGTGCAGCGGCGGTGGACACAAAACACGACTCTGAGGATGATTGATGAACCTTCTGCACACTGGAGCGCACTGTTGAATCTTGCCCGAGTTTCCAAAGCAGCAAAGCCATTTCAACTCTAGTTTTATGAAGAAGGAATTAACTGTAGAAGAAAATATGAGCTCCACGGGATTAGAAAGGCATGACTCATTGACTTACCAGGTTTGAAATAACAATAACAAGGTTTTAAATGAATTTTACCATGACCTGCAGGGCCGTAGCACCAAATTCTGGGCCGCGGGTACAAACATTCTCGGTCAGCCCCTAATAGATAATTTTGTTTATTTGTTTATTCCAGAGAATTCTGTTATTATTGTTATTTTTTTCATTCACTTTTGCTGGAATATACACCCAATGGCAGGGCTATTGAACTGAAAGCCCGGTGGTCAAAATTAAACCAAGAGTTTAAATAGTAAAGGTTTAAATAGAAAAAAAAATACAATAAAAAAAAAAAAAACTATTATAAAAAAGTTGTGAGCTGCAGCGTATGGTTGAGCTTTTCCTGAGTTTCCAAAGACATTTCACTTCTAGTTTTATAAAGAAGGAATGAATCGTAAACCAAATATGAGCTCCACAATATTAGAAAAACATGCACCGTTGGGTAACCAGGTTTGGTGCAACAATAACAAGGTTTAAATGAATTTCACATAACCAGGAAAATGCCTTTGGCGACGGCATCCTGGAAGAGGAGAAGCACAACATTTGAACAATAAAGTAACAAGAGGAAGAACAGACTGTGAAAACAAAGTAAAAGCTGTATTCTCTTGTGAAAAAACTCTTATCGAATTACAATAAACTCTCTAAACTATTCGAACATTTTAAATACATTTAATGGCACATTTTAGGCTGTGATAAGATGTTGAAAAATATATTTCAATTATATATTTCATTGGGTTTTTACCTGATTTAAATAAATTATTAATTCAATCCAGTCACCTCTGTTCTATAAAATATGCTATACAAACTATACTACTATATTTTCAAAGTGCTGCACAAAAGAACTAAACAATATCTCTTCCAGTGCTCTTAAAATCAAAGATCAAAATAAAACCATGCATAAAAACCAAGAGAATGTCTTAAAACAATAAGCTGCCCCACACAACTAGCAAACTGTGTTAAAGTTTGCTAGATTAAAAATAAATGGCTTGTCCATTAACCAGTATTCTCTTACAAATGTACTGTTCTGTACCAAAGTCACTGAAGCAATTTCATACCCAGGCGCCACATTCCACACATTCTCGCTGCCCACGAAAATAGCCCGGTACAGAATGAACTGTGACGGCTGCGGAAAAAAATAGCAGGATCATAAATTAGAATTTAATAACGTGGTACAATGCCGTTTACTTCAGACACAGTCGCATGAGCTGGGTACGTCGTTATTAAAGATGTTACTGAAGTATTTATTTTACATTTTTGCATTTCTCAACACACGAGAAACTGTTATAGAAGATTCTTGATATTAGGTTTTTAAAATGGATTGAAATGCACCAACTTTTGTAATAGAAGATTCTTGATATTAGGTTTTTAAAATGGATTGAAATGCACCAACCTTTGTAATACAATATTATATTCCGATAATATTGTGTAAGACTTTGGCAGAGTTGACTGAATCAGGCCCAAGTGTTGGCAGACGTGGTGTTTGCCGACTTCTGAACCTCCAAATAGACTCACCATATTATGTAAGCGGTGCTCTATTTGGTTTTACCGACAGCATTGGTTTACCCTGACGTTTGCTGTGCTGTAGGTCGGGTTTGAGATTTATTGACAGAAATGAGTAGTTTTAAAGTCCATATGACACGTTCTCATGATATTTTAATTATGAATTAGTTTAGTGGGAGGTCACCTGTGGTAAATATTAAGCATAGTTGTATGTTTGTGAAGTTGCAGAAGAAATTTTGAAAAATAAAGTTTAAAATTACACGTAGTGCTGAGTTCTAAAACAGAATCCCACGTGACCTTGAAAACACAGAGACAATTTACACACAACTGACACAATATTGACAGTTCAAACGGTCATTCAACAAAATAAATGTGTACTTGTCCAATCATAACTATTGTGTAATTTATGTGGATTTTGGTCCTTGTTTTCAAAATGGTTGCAAGGAAACAGTTGTGAAATCACCTCAAAAGGAACAAACATTGTAGAAAACTGTCAAACTGGGGACATAGGTAGAATATTTAGTAAAATCTTAAATGAATCATGTTTACTATGTTTTAGTGAAATTTGACATCTTCAGTCACTGTATGAGAAGGGCGTGTTGTTATTACAGCATTGAGGTCAGCATTTGTCAACCCGTGAGAAACTGTTCTAGAAGATTCTACATAATGTTATGGTTTTTAAATGGATTGAAATGCACAAACTTGTTCAATTATTGAAAGTGCAATGCCAAAAATTATGCGCCAAAATGTATCTATAGGATTCCAATTAAGGCGCTTTTCTGTGCACGCGATGTCGAAAGAAAAAACAAAGCAATAACATAAAAAGCAGCACAAATTAGGAGTAAAGGGCCGTTAAAACATTTCCTTTTATTAAAAACGAGTAAATATGACCTTTTAATCATAACGATCAGTGTCGTAGGACATAAAAATAGACAAAACTCTTCCTCCAAAGAGCAAACTCTTCTCTAAACCACATGCTTTTACTCACAAATCTCCTTTTAAAAAGCCCATCATTGACAATTTGAAAGGAATGGATTTCTATTCGATTAATTGCACAGCCCTAACACTTGGCATTAAGTATTTTTAAATCTTCATGATTTGAAGGCAGCTTAACTCAAGACAAAACTAAACAAATTCTAATAAAATGGAATGAAATACAAGTTGTATTTGCGAGATTTTTACAACTGTCTGAAAAAGCAACCCGCCTTCAGTTGAGTTGTTGGTTGGTTTGTTGGTGAGCTGGAAAAGGATGCAGATGGTCGTGTTAGGCAGTGGACCAAAAAAGAAGATGATCGCAACCAGCTGTAGCTGAACTGAACTGAACTGGTGTTAGATAATAATATTGTGTAAGACTTTGGCAGAGTTAACTGAATCAGGCCCAAGTGCTGGCTAAGGTGGTGTTGGTGACTTCTGAACCTCCAAATAGACTCACTATATTATGTAAGTGGTGCTCGATTTGGTTTTACCGACAGCACTGGTTGATCCTCATGACATCTTTAGTGTGCTTTAGTGCAGGGTTTGTGAGATTTATTGACAAAAATGTGTAGTTTAAAAAAAAATCTGCGTACAATCTTCAGATAATTGTGCAAATCCAACTAAAATGTGTTAAAACGTGTCTTTAAAATGTTTAACTAGCGTCAAACAAATGTGAAATGACTGGAAAATGTCCCGCAAAAGTGCAGCAGTGTCAAATTTTACCCTTATTTGGACTTTTAAAACATAAAATTGTCCCATCAGAGCTTTTTTGCCGCATTTTTTATTAAACTATTCAAAACAGCATTCACAGTATATTCTATTTCAGACCTGTTCACTTTTTCATTTTGATTTTATTCATAATTTTACTGTTAGTCAATGTTTCCAAATGAATGTGAACTTGTGAATGTGAACCAAGTGAACTTTGACAATTGCATTTACAGGATCAGTTGTAAGCAATAAAAAAGAAAACAAAAACGCTAAGAAATCTACAATGGCAAATACAACTTTACTATAGTCAAAAGAATTAAAAGGCTGAATGTTGAGTTGATGGATATTTTGAATGGTTAGAAGCAAGAACAACTTATTTTGCTAGATAAAATAAAATCTCTTGCGCCAGATTTGTTTACTTTTTTTTTTACTTCCCTTGAATTTCTTTTTAACAGTGTTTTTGTTTTTTTAGGAAAGCTGTTGTTGAACCTGATGGATCACACCGATTTGGTCCGAGACTTGACCTTTGCCCCCGACGGGAGCCTCATGTTGGTGTCTGCGTCTCGAGACAAGACCCTCAGAGTCTGGGACCTCAAGGACGACGGTACGGAAACCAAAAGCAATAAAAAATACATTGCCAACCTTCCACCAGAAAAGTAACATAAACCACCATAAAACACACATTTCGTTGCTGTTTTGCAGTTAAATGTTCATAATTTGTGAATCTTTTGCAGCGCTGAGACATTTCCGCTTGCTCCTCAGCTCGTTTTCGCTCTTCCATGTGACTGTTTTGACTTTGGTGCGAGGCCAGAGCAGCTGTATGTTAAACTGGCCATTAACCGTGACCTACATTCCTCTACAGAGCGCCCACGTGTCGCAGAAATCAGCTCCACATGTTGTTCTGAATGCAAACTAGACCTTAGTGTAAAGGCAGAACCCTTGTAAGGCGTGCATTTGTGATTTCCTCTTATAAAGTAGATACAGTACAGTAAATTGGGTCGTGTACTTGAATTATCGGATGACTCTTTTGAAAAACCATTGAAAAAACATGCAACAAAAGTGCACGTGACAATAGTTTATGGTTATTTTGATTTGTTACACTTGTAATTTGGCCTTCAAACTAGTTCAGTTACACACTTTTTTTACACCCAGCACCAACTCCAAACACAATCAGGACTAAAATGGAGTCTAAATGGGTCTAAACTTGGACTTAATCATGACAAAACTGTGTGTAAACCAGGAATGTACCGAATTCAATGCAAATACTTTCTGAACTCTGGCCACAGTGGTATCCAGACTACAATTTGAGAACCACTCAGTGTCCAAAGTTGGTCAATCTGTCATTTTCAAGCTTCATTGTTTGACTTTCTAGCTTTATTTGTTAAGTTAACAATTTTGTGAAGCCCATGCGAGGCGACTGCTGCAGTGATTTTGGACTCTAACCTAATAACCAGCCATCTTTATCCATGTTATTACTTTAAAATAGTCTAATTTACAACTATTCAAGTCCTTATTTTTGTTGCTAAAATACCTTAAAACACATATAATCTGGTTTGTCTGCATGGAGATGGATATATTTAATGATGTACCGTGGAATATTCAAGGCAAAGCAATAATGTATTCCTGTGGACTGCATAATCAAATTATTGTGAGTAGTCGACTATAAAAAAAAAAAAAGAAATCATATCAGGACTAGACAGACTCTAAAACACATGCAACGTAATGTAACGTAACAAAGACAGTGGCATTATTAAATCAAAATGTCAAAAAAGAAAATACGATGTCTGCTTTTCATGAATAATGCGCTTCATGTGCAAATATTCTCTATCTAGAAGCCTTCAGTTACTATATTTCATCCTTTTATTTAATTGAAAATGTAAAAAGTCTCAATGTACAATAGAATTCAACGCTTCTGTTGTAGTCGACTACTAAAATAATCATTAGTTGCAGCCATAGTCTTCCTCGAAACAGAAAATTTGCATTGAACACCTTTTTTAGCGATTTTTTTCTTTTTTCTTTTTTTTTTTTTTTAGCGAGTTGTAAAGGTCACTTGACATTTGTTTTATATTAGATTAGATATTTAACATGTCTCAAAATAATAATCGCACATTTTCCTTTGCGTTTTCTTGCAGGTAACATGGTAAAAGTGTTGCGCGGTCACCAGAACTGGGTTTACTGTAGCGCCTATTCCCCGGACTCTTCCATCCTCTGCTCGGTGGGCGCCGGCAAAGCAGTAAGTCTCTCGTTCCCCCGTCCTCTCTCTGAAATGATGTTTATTATGGTCTGCTAGCTCTTGTGTGTTTGCTTATACGGCACGTGACAGTTTTGCAATCAATCAATTTCCTTTTATAATTTCCCATCATTGCTCTGTGTCATGATCGATCAATAGTTTTAAGTCCACTGGATCTGTTTGCCGTGAATTAAAAAAGCTCGGACTTACTGTATGTTTGCATGGAAACAGACTTGTAGACATTGTAAACTCGCTCCGCCGCTCAAACCTCATGACCCCGATGTTTATTTATGTTAAGAATCGAGCCTTGTGTCGTGTGTTAAAACATGAATGCAATCTGAGCCTGTGGACAGACTTGAGATAATTCCACTTCTGCTTATCGATTCTCAAAACTTATCGCAGGCTTATCGTTATTGCAAATGTTGGATGTGGCTTGAATGAAGTTGTTACAGCATTTTGGAAAGTAAACTTCAACAATGTAGAAATAATATTTAAGTTTTGTGTCAAACTTAAAATTTTTGCATCAACATTGTATTATGAACATGTAATGTCCTTGAAAACTTGACTTTTTGGTTCTTTGGATGCATTTAATGTAGGGTAGGATCAAAAAAGTATCGAATCTGACACCAGTTGATATTAAAATATGTTGTTAAAAAGAAAAAAAGTCACTTTTAAAGCCAGAATTTTACTTTTCCTGAACAGTTTTAGAATGATTTAATCAGAACTAGTGGTAATACAAAGAAAGTACCACTATTTTGTGTTAAATTACATTTTATCGTTTTAAAAAATGGCATTTTTAAATCATCATTATGGTATCAAAATTGGTATTGAGCCAATTTCTCAGTTTTAAAATTGAGTTTGAACGTGGAGTATCACAACACTTAATTTACTGTGCAATAATGTATGAGATCTCACTGAAAAACAAAAGTATTTAGAAAAACTGGAATTTAAGTTAAACTTACTACAGAATAATTGCTCAACTTTTTGTTTATTTATTGTCACCAAAGTTAACCTTTTTCAAATTATTTTCAGAGTTAGACATTTTGCTGGTTTTGGATAATAGTTTCTAGCTTTTTAAATACAGCACTGAATATTTGTTTTAATTGCTAAACGCAATTCAACTTCAAACTTCATTAACTCCTATTGGCTAAACTTACTGCGTGCAACAACAGATGGATCTTTGCTCAGTTTTTGAACTTTTGACCCAAAATCGATAAGCAGAATGTGAGTCAGTACTTTTCAACATTGACTAGTCTAGTATTGATGTCTTCTGTAAACTCCAATGAACATGGCATTAATATTACTCTACAGTTAATGCTGAACGATGATTTTTAGCCTATTGGTAGTGATTGTAATAGGCTGGTGGTGATTTTAGGCCATGTCCCTACAGTGTCTTGCTCTCCTGTCGCAGGTGGAGCTCAGGCTCAACGCGACCAAAGGCACCTGACCTGTACGTAGGTGCTCTGTGTCTGTCTCCCTCTGTAATACCTGTAATTATATCTCATTTACTTCAATTATTTAATACTTAGATCAGATTCTAGTTTTTAATACATTCACACATCCTTCACACTGAACAAAATGAACCGTTGACTTAAAATAAATATTCAAATCAAAATCATGTTTGCGTCATCCACACTTCTCATTAATCCTGTTGCCGGGGTGGTCTTCTCTGAACCTCACACACTCAGTTTCAATTTTCCTCATAGTTGCTTCACTGGTCAAAATCAGAACTTCTCCTCTTCAGTTTTAAGTCCATAAACCATCAGTAGACAGTAATGACATTATAGGTGTAGTTTTTCAAACGTTGTAACGTGAAAAATATGAAATACTACTCCCACAGTGACCAAAAGTATGTTGAAAAGCCAATTAAAGCCACAAGGATGCATAATATATCCACTTTGATTCAGGATATGGCAGTACACTGTCTTCAACAGTAAATGGCTTTTACACCACAAAAAGATTTTGTTGAATAAATATAATATATTTACTTTAAGTCAACATTTCTTTTTTAAGTGCACGACCCCTTAAAGCACATGTCTGCTAACTTACACACATTATTGGACTAAAATTAGTAATGCACATAAAGTCAGATGTAAAAAAAAAAGGGGAAAAAAAGCAGAATCACCCGTAGTATTGCAAGTGGGGGAAATCATTGTTTACCTGTATTTTGCGATCCATTAGACACCAATCCATTTTAGTTTGCAATTTTAATTTCAAGTAGTTTTACTGTGACAAACATTTATGATTCCTGCTTGTGCAGACATTTGACTTTTTTACTATTGAACAGGCATCAGTTTTTAGAAGATTATCAAATCTCCCAAACATTCATACCAGTCATTATGATCCAAAAACAAAGTCACATTATTGTCCTATTTGTAACAGACTAACTGGTGCAGCTCATGTTAGGCCTCAGCGTGTCCGTGGTGTGTGGATGTGTGAGTGGATGTATTGTGTACTTTGCCAGAGGTGTAACCCTTTGGCCATAAAATATTCTTTTCTCTTGCAGTATCTGTCTCTCTTCGTAGGCTTCGGCCGGAGGTGCGAGCCTATTGTAAACAGAGCACTAAGACTCTGAAAGGGGAAACCAGTGGAGTAACATTATGTTACCTTAAGTTACTACTTGTTTTATTTTCTCTTTTGTGTAGACCTTTTGTTAAACTGTTAGACTTGTATTGATAACTGATGTTTAAACATGTGTTAGTTTAAGTCACTGTTAGCTTTAGGTTTATTTAAAGCCACTATACTCACACTTACTCCATGACACGCACATAGTACATTTACATTCACACGTAGCCTAGTGTTTCTGTACAGCTGCAGTTTGCTGCCTGTGTAGCATGTGACTTCATTTGTTTGGCCTGATTTAAAGTTACCAAAGTGACACAGAGCATAACTTGAACAAATCTCTAATTAAAGCCTGTGCTTAATTTAATTTGCATATTGAGTAGTTGTAGCTTTAGCCCTCGTGGCGGTCTTTCAGTGTCTATAACCGCGCTCTCTTCACGTTGCAGGTGTTCCTATGGAACATGGACAAATACACTCTGATCCGGAAGCTCGAGGGCCACCACAATGACGTGGTGTCATGCGAGTTCTCACCAGACGGGGCGCTGTTGGCCACGGCCTCCTACGACACCCGCGTCATCGTGTGGGACCACCACAAGGCCACCATCCTGCTCGAGCTCGGGTCAGTCTGCGCTGTCGCTCATTTATTACTATTTTATCTGCAGTTTTGATTTTATCACAATGTTTTGTTGTTCTGGGTAAATTCAGTTTTTTTCCGGGTTCTTGAACAATTCCTGTTTTTTGGTATCTATGCTTGCAGCACATTGTCTGAACCTGCTCTTATTTAAATCATGATTTTTACTTACTTACTTTACTTGCTGACTTACTTTTTCTTCTTTACTGTACGAATACTTTAAACAGACCCAGCCCCATTCATCATGTGACATAGCCCAGAAGACTAGTTGTTATTTGATAGCTTCTAATGTAAACTGCTGTTAGAACTTTCCATTGTCCTTTTTAACTGTGTTTTCCGTGTGTGCGCTGCAGCCACCTGTTTCCTCCCCCGTCTCCCATTTTCGCGGGAGGTTCAAACGATCGTTGGGTTCGCTCCGTGAGCTTCTGTCCCGACGGTCGCCACATCGCCAGCATCACCGATGACAGGTGAGTCCAGCACACTCCAGTTGAAGCCAATAAACATCCCCAAAAGTCAAACAATACATGACAAACTGCTGTTACACAACCGATCGCAGGGCTCTGAAATAACGCATCAGCATATTTCACATCCGCTCGCTACCAAGGCCGAACTTTACTTTGACAAACAGAAGCTCTGAGCGCTCTTACAGTGAGGATTTAAAACAGGAGCTGGCTGGTTTTCTGAGTGCATAAGCAAATTATCCACATGCCAGGATCAGGAGAGATAAAACCATTCAAGTCAGTAGTTCTCACTGTTCATCGGGAGATATTTGCAGAGGAAAAAGTTATTACATTAACTTGCAACGGCTTTACATGTTTATTGACCGTACGGCTTTCCCAAATGTATAGAGAAGTGTGACTTTCTTTCATCTATCAGACTAAAAGGGTCAAAACAAAGTATTAACAAAATATTTCCACTGTGTCATTGTGTTTGCAACAGTACATGCAGTTTTAAATCAAATCAAACTTTGTTTATATAGCGCTTTTCATACATATAATGTAACACAAAGTGCTTTACAGTACATTAAAAACATTCCCACGTGCCGTTTCCCCCACAGCCACCCAGCCCACTTTTTTTTACAGTATTTTGACTTTTTTTTTTCTTCACCATACCTCTTTTATGCAATATACAGCTATTCTGTATTGTAAAACCTAAAATCATTATGTGGAAAATACAGTATATGCAGACCTTATTTGCTGTGAAACAAAATACCAACTGCATCTGATTAAGCTGTGAAAAGTGAAGCACTTTGTAAGAAGATAAAGAAAACGATAGCTGCTAATCAAAGTTGCTAAGATCAAAATGGGTTTGATGAGAGGGTTTGAGCTTTAAGAAATATGGAGGAAGATCTTCATCGATTTACAAATATTTTCACTTGTTCGCTGTGGCAGAAACGGTTCAAGCAATGTTTTAATCATTTCACTCCAGATTCGCTTCCCCGTCTTCTTGTTATTTTCAACTATTTTGGTACATCTCGTTTTTAGTCGTTTGTATAATATAACATAAAATTATTGTATGTGTGGAAAATGCTGTGAAAATTACATATATAAAACGCCAACAGAGGGCGCCATTCCTGCATCTGCTAGTGATGTGAAAAGTGAAGTAGTTTGTATGGAGCTAAAACGACGCCAAAGTTGCTGAAATGAGTATTGGACGTATTCTAAGCACAGACATGATTTAAAATAGGTTTGTTAAGAATGTTTGGACTTTAGAAATGCGGAGGAAGATTTTCATAGAGTGTGTGTTCACTCTCACAATATCACAATAAACAATAATATTCAACCTACTTTACTTTATGCTGCTGATTAAAATGATCATAAAGCAAGCTAAAAACCCATTAAACACCTCTTCTAAGTGAACCATATTGTTAAACATTAGCTGCAACAAATACAAAATGATTATTATCTATAATAAGTCAAAGAAGTTACACGACAGCTCAAATCTACAAAAACAAAACGACTGAATGAATGAGTTCTGGGAATTGTTTTTAATATGTAAATTGGAAAGCACTTTGTGTTACAATTTTTGTACGAAAAGCACTTTATAAATAAAGTTTGATTTGATTTGAATAGCGTAAAGCAACTGTTCAAACGATTAATACTGAGCAAATGAATTGGTCCTCGTCTAGTCCAGGTTTAGTTATGGATTTAGTCCCACTTTTGACGTATGCTCAGGCTCAATCTCCGGAAAAACAAACTGACTAAATATGTGTGAATTAAAAAAAAAATTGTTAAACGCTTGAAAAATTGTATAATCCATTTATCTTGAAAATATTATCTACATAAGTGCGACTCGGGCCTCCTGTGACTTTGTGAGTTCATGTCGACCGAAGCGTAAACAACCGCCGCCGCAGAAAGGCTTCTCTGTCAGCTCTGTTTGTTTGTCCTCTCCGGGCCACTGTACACGCTCTGTTCAAACTGGTCACATGACTGTCACGAGATTAATCGCCTCCCGTCGGATTCTCTGTGGGAAAAAACCCAAACACATTTGAAGGGAAACAGATGCAACAAAATGGCGGCAAAAACCAGTGAAAGCCATTTTTGTAAAAATGAGAAAATCCTTCCTGAACAGGAAGGAATAAACTTAACTTTGGAGGTAATTTAGCCAAAATTTATGACAGCATTTTAACACCTTGGTCCAGATCAATAGACCAGTCAAATGCTAATGAGGCAATCAGTAGTGAGGAGGGAGCAACAGCCAGCTATCAAAATACTTTTTATGTACATCTTAGATTTATATAAATCGCTTCTTTGACTCCATATAGATACAAACTAACAACTTAAAGCTGTGGTACCAGACTCATTTGGGTGTAAATTTGTAAATTTAGTTTTTTTCCATCAAAGAATATCAACAAGATAGACCAATTAATTAAATCCCAGGTGACAAACAAACAATAAAGCTGTGGTACCAGACTCATTTGGGTGTAAATTTGTAAATTTAGTTTTTTTCCATCAAAGAATATCATGTAAAAGCAGCACTTTCTGACAAAAATTATACCTCTGCGCACTGTCTTCAACTAATAATAAAGTCTTTTGTCTGAAAGTAAGAGCTGAAAGCAGCTCTCTGATTGGCTGTGCTCGGGTGGTCCTCCCCAGTTACACTTTATCGTCTGAAAAAAGCTGTTGTAAAGCCGAAAATCAATGCATGTGACTTTGAACAACATGTCAAAGGGTTAGAGAGCGTGAGGAACGAGTTAGATTTAAAAACCTACTTCTGGTTCCACCGTGTGAAAATCAGGACCCCCAGCTTTAAGTGTTTCTTTTTGCTTTTTCATTGTTTTTTATTTTGTTTTTTTATTGATAATGTTCATTTAAAATAATTTTGCGTATAATCCTGCTTTAGGGTTATTGTGTCAATGGTATGAATTATTATATTATCACTTCACTTGTGTTATGACAGGACTTTCACTTGTAATTGAGTAGAACAGAAGCTATACAAGTGTTTTATAGTTAAACTGTACCTTGTAAAACATCCATTCTTACCGTGAGCTGCGAAACCTTGCACCATCCTTCTACAATCTGCACTCAACATCTAAAAAGTAAAGCACAGATGTGTCTAACGTTCTTGTTTTGCGTCCAGGTTGGTGCGTTTCTGGAGCATCGAGCAGCGCGCCCCTCAGGCCATCGCGTCTCTGCCCAACGGCCTGTGCTGTGCCTTCTCTCCTGAAGGGGGCGTCCTGGCTGCCGGGTGAGTGCGCTCGGGTTACTCGGGTTCACACACAGTTTTTATGACGCAGGAAGAGCTCGTAGCGCTGTGACTGAGAGACATGTGGCAGCAGGACGAGGGAGCGGCAGAGGGCGGACAAAGCGTGAATAATAATATTTACAAGCAAACTTTAGCTGCCGTGGAGACTTTTAGCATGCTCACTCGATAAAACACAGTGTTCTGGACCTGAGAACTGGACATGACGTGTTCAGAAGAGTCTCACTGTGTTTACTCTGGGGTTCAAATGGGGTTACGAAACAAAACCTGCTCTAAAATACATAAAGTTAGCTTGTAATAACACTGGTTGAGTTGAAACAACATTAGCCTCTATTCCATTTGAAGCCAATAATGTAAAAATATTTAACTGGGATTTTTCTGTTTGGGTTTTCACGGGGCATTGAAAAGCATTAAAAGTCATTAAATTAAATTCTCACTGGCATTTAAATCAAAAAAAACATTTTGACAAAAATATTTATCCATCAGAACAATAAATATAAACAACATAAGAAAAATAAGAGCAAATTATTATCGTCTCCCCAGAGCCACTGTATCAGCCAATCAGAAGTGTGTGTCCAGGACAGTAGTTTTTACTTTGAAATGTAACATTCAAATATATTGTTAACCCCGGGTGTACTGTATTTATTGACTCTAGAATCTAGAAAAACTGACATCAAATCATTTAAAAAGTAAAAGATAGGGTTCAAAACATACATTTGTATGGTTTAAATTTCATGTAAATTAGCTTTTTGATTATTATAAAGTAGTTTATTATATTGTAGTCATTCTGCTGTCCAATAGAATGGTTAGAAGTCAGTAGTTTTACAAAATAAAAGTGTAAATGTCTTGTTTTTATGTTGATTATGGCATTAAAATGTTGAAATGTGGCATTCAAAAATCATTAAATTTGATTTCCTGAAACCTGCTTTAACCCTGCTATTCTGGGAATTTCAGTTTTAAAATAAACTAGCAGTTCATTGTGCACATTTTGAGAACATCCAGGAGCCTTAAAGTGGGCGTTTATGAGTCATAACCGTGTTCTCTCATCATTTGTTACTGATTCATGCAGGTTTGAGAAATCCATTCAAGGCCTGAGACCTCAGAAAATTTCTGTCTTCAACTTCCACCTAAATATTCAGGCTTCGGGTCACGGGTGTAGGGTTAAAAATTGTCACATTTTCAACAATGAAACAAATAAAAATCTGCTGATTTTTGATTTGCTGATTTGCTGCAGTGAAATCTATTAGTTTTGCAGTTTTTAACAGGAACAATAGACTGTTTTCTATAAGTTTCAGACATGGGTGACTGTTTTGATGACTTGACCTGGACTTCGAGCCGTGTGACTTTAGACCAGGCCTATTCAACTTCATTTCACTTTCACATTTCACTCACTTTTTTGGATGGTTTTGTCTACTGGGCAAGAAACAAGAAACAACAACAACACTTTGAAGCACAAAAAACTTTAAAATGAAAGGTCTGAACCAGGTCTAAACCAGGACTGAACCAGATCTGATCCAGGACTAAACCAGGACTGAACCAGATCTGATCCAGGACTAAACCAGGACTGAACCAGATCTGATCCAGGACTAAACCAGGACTGAACCAGATCTGATCCTGGGCTAAACCAGGACTGAACCAGATCTGATCCAGGACTAAACCAGGACTGAACCAGATCTGATCCAGGACTAAACCAGGACTGAACCAGATCTGATCCTGGACTAAACCAGATCAGATCCAGGACTAAACCAGGACTTTTGTGAGACTTGCAAAGGAAAGGCTTGGTCCCACCTTTGTAGATAATGCAGTTTACAATTAAAAAAAACTTAAATTGATTATTACTTATGTTGTAGTTCAATATTAAATGCCTATAATAAAGCACAATGTGTCTCCTTTAACATTTAATAGAAATCTAAACCAAATTTCAATTTTGAAGGTTTTTTGTTGATCTTAGCAAGTTCAGATCAGAACTTTTTTTTAATCTAATTGCGACCATTCAAATAATCCTTGTTCTAACCTCCCTCCCGTCCCGTCTCTGCCCCCCCCGCAGCACTCGCGATGGCAGCGTCCACTTCTGGGAGGCCCCGCGCTCCGTGTCCAGCCTGCAGCACCTGTGCCGGATGACGCTGCGGCGGATCACCACCACGCAGGACGTCGAATCGCTGGCCATCCCCACCCCGCTGCGCGACTATCTCACCTACAGAGTCATCTAAACCCCAGGAGCCCCGCACCCACCCACTCAGACACAACAACGACCCGAACTCTCCTCTCGCTACCTGTCTTTGTTTTTTGTACATATTTATTTTTCCACCGGAGCCAATCCAAACCGTGGAAGGTCAATGTTCTCGCGGTCGCATCTCTTCCTCGTCTGACTTGAAAAAGGCTGTTGCACTTACTGTATACTTTTTTTATTTTTGAAAATGAGGCAAAAGTGGAGCTCGGGCCAAAGGGAACACTGCAGGGTTTTGTTTTGTTTTTTACTACGGACACTGTTTTTTGTGGTCTGTAGAGGCCGTAAAGAATGAATCACGAGTTTTTGAATGGCAAATTTAGCTTTTATTCCTCTTTTATTTTTGTCATTTTTTTCACTATAACGTTAACTACATCGCCGGATATTGCCTCAGTAGTACACAAAAGCAAACTGCAGATTTAATTTCTGTTTGTCACCTTTAATTTGCCTTCTTGGATGGAAATTCAACTACAATTAATAATAATAAATGTTCTATTGCAGTAAAGCCAAATGTACACTTTGTAGTAGCAACGAATGAGGTAAACATTTGAATTTGAAGTGTTTTTCCCTTTTATAGACTGTAATTATTTCACTATTTTTTTGCATTGGTCTTGTCTAAGCAAAGTTAACACCTGTAAACTGATAGAAAATAGTCCCACGTTTAAAAAAAAATGTTC
Source organism: Rhinogobius similis (assembly GCA_019453435.1). Lineage (NCBI taxonomy): Eukaryota > Metazoa > Chordata > Actinopteri > Gobiiformes > Gobiidae > Rhinogobius > Rhinogobius similis. The sequence goes on from CM033625.1 coordinate 32,402,250, forward strand.
GTTTGCGATTGACAATATGAAACATTTTGTGCAAAACACTAAAGCTGTAGACATTTTTTACATTATAACAAGTAAAAACCATTGTGACTTCACTTTACATAATTAAAGTACCCTTTTGTAGCTTCGCAAATAAAAAAAAATTAAAAACGCTTTTTTTTTTACTTAAATAAATCGACTTCCAGCTAATGTTACTAACCTGAAAAGTATTACGCAATGCTATCGCTAATTTCAGCTTTTTAGCATCTATAATTGCTTAAAGCTTCAAATTTCAATTAATACGATCCACAAATGTTCTTTTTTTGCTTAAATATCTTGTCACAGAAAAACTTGACAACTTTTTAGTGCCTTGCGTCGAGTTTTTTAAAAAATTTATCAAAACTTAAATTCATTCTTAATTTTTTTTTTTTTCTTTTTATAAAAGCTAGCCCGATATGTCTTATGCTGAAATCAAATGCTTAGTAGAAATGCATGTTCAAATTCATTCATTTGTACATAAACATTTTTCCAAAACTATCAATTTTTTTTTCTTCTTTTTTTGAATTTTTTAAAATATTTTGTTCACCTTGTCAATGTGAAACTTCTTTAAACCGCACTGTATCTGTCGAAGCTGGCATCCAATCAAATCCCACGGAAAACGAATGGAAGACTTGCCTTGCGTGAAATGTATGTAAAAATATGAATGATTGACGTTGGTTCCATGGGTCACGTGGATAAACTGGCAATAACTCTACGCTAAAAGCCAAAGTTTGTACAAAAAATGTCAGATTTTCTATGTTTTTCAGTGTTTTTTGTCAGTTTTTTTTTCCCTCAGAAGCTGGACATTGGTGGTTGTTTTTTTTTTTTTTCCGAAATGGCTCACCATGTTCCAGTTTAAATGCAGTACAGAGCGGTGAATATATTGGAAATGCTATATAAATATGAATGTAAAGTTTCTGCAATTGTAATGTTTTTGTCTGTTTAGTTTGAATTAAAAGTTTTGGAGAAAATGAAGCGAGCGTTTTGTCTTTTCAGTGCAACGTGTCCTGGAGATTGCATCATCTTGAGCGACTCCTGAAAACACACTTCTTCAGTTCTTTCCAAAGAGAAAAAAAACACTACTTTCCACGAGTAAAACAAAAATAGATATAATTGTGTGTGAATCATAAAATCTACAAGTTAAGCAGAAGTGGATAGTACTCAGTTACATTTACTTGAATAACTTTTTACTTTTCTGACACCATACTACTTGGGTAAGTACAAGTAAGTAAGTAGAAGTACAATCTCTGTTAGCTCCTGAAATATCAGTTGCTATTCTTTCTGGTGTCTCCTCTAAAGTAAACTTATATGTGTACTTTAAAGAGTGTAAAAGTACTCTTAACTTCCTCTCTCTGTGTGTAAATCTACAAGTGACAAAAACTTCATGTATGTTTCTTACACCTTACCATCAGATAGCGTTTCTTCTCAGTTTTTTCTATTCCAGGGCCGTGGCATAAACCAGTGGTTCTCAAAGTAGGGGAAGGGAACCCAAAGGGGGTCGCGAAATGATTTCCAGGGGTCCCAGATGATGGGGAAAAATTGATGCAATAGTGTTAAACAAGGCTTGACCCCCTTCAAATGCAGTGGTGAATGTAGATTCCTATTTGTCGGCCGATCAAAGTCATTTTTCTAGGTCTATATTCTCAAATTAAAATCAAACATTAGATATAAGGCTAATTTATCACTTTGCGTGTCGCCTATTTTTTGTGTTTGGGTGTTGCGAATGTGAACTATTTTTATTTTCGGGGTCGCGACTGAAAAAGTTTGAGAACCACTGGCATAAACAATGGAAGCAAATGTTTAGGGCCACAACCAACAGGGGCCCCGTACTCTGGTAAAAGACAAGTTAAAACGTAAAGTACAAATATGCTCCACTCTAAAACTCCATCTTATCTTTAAATACAGCATAGAAAATGATAATCATTTAAGATTAAAGATAGATTCAACTAAATATTACATCTAAAATACACGTGAAAATGATGTGATTTATTCAGGTTTTCTTGGCGGATGGAGGGCCCACAAATTCCTGTTTACATTTTCCTATTTCTATCTGTAAAACTTTTCTCACCACTTAACTCTTGATTACTTTCTTCATCTCTATTTTTTATTTTCCATTGTTATGTCCAATTATTTAAACAGTGTGTTTGGTTGTGGCCTTCAAATGCCTAGAACCTGGTCTAGGCATCAAATCAAATCAAATCAAATCAAACTTTATTTATAAAGCACTTTTCATACATAGCATGTGGCACAACGTGCTTTACAGTGTATATTAAAAACATTCCCACACATGACCATTTCCCACCCCACCGCCTCCCACGAGCCAAGCAACCCACCCACAGTCACATACACACACACACACACACACACACACACATACAGATACACACCCATCTATGTGCATACACACGTATTTACACACACATACCCTAAGATACAACAGGCTGAGTGCAGATACACCAGTTGAGGAAGCACCATCAGAGGAGCCGTCTGCACCAGGAGCAGAGAGTCCGTAGCCACAGGACACAGACTCAGGGCCCCGAGGAGAGATGGGGCAAACACCAAACCTCCACCAGGGGCCCATGAGCCGGGGCCCATGAGCCAGGGCCCAGCAACCACAGACGACCGCCGCTCCCAGTACAGAGGGCCCCTCAGAGGAAACACTGGAGTCTAAAATAAATAAAAGAATAAATAAATAAATATGGGTAATTAATAAATAAATAGAACTAGAGTAAAACTTAAATAAATACATATAAAATAAGTAAACACAATAAATAAATATAACAAATACACAAATTAAATATTAGTCAAAAGCTAAACTAAAAAGGTGGGTCTTGAGCCTACTCTTAAAAACCTGAACGTTCTCTGCGGCCCTGAGGTTCTCCGGCAGGCCGTTCCACAGACGAGGGCCGTAGTACTGAAAAGACGCCTCGCCGTGAGTGTGTGTCCTGACTTTGGGAATGACTAGGAGCCGGCTGCCGGAGGAGCGCAGGGGCCGCGAGGGTTCATATGGTAAAAGCAGTTCTGAAAGATAAGAAGGCCCAAGACCATTAAGACATTTATAAACCAGTAAAAGAACCTTAAAATCGATCCTGAAACACACGGGGAGCCAATGCAGTGATTTTAAAACCGGTGTAATGTGGTCCCGCCCCCTGGTCTTAGTCAGGACACGTGCTGCTGAGTTTTGTAATAATTGCAAACCTGAAATACTCTTTTTGGGAAGACCAGAGAGCAGGGCATTACAGTAGTCTATACGACTGGAGATAAAAGCATGCATCAGCGTCTCCGTGTTGGCCCGAGAGAGAATGGGGCGAACTCTGGCTATGTTCTTTAAGTGATAAAAACCTATTTTTGTGATGTTCTTGATGTGCGGGATAAAAGTGAGCTCAGAGTCAAAGATGACGCCCAGGTTTTTTACTTGAGCCGATGGATTAAAAGACTGTGCTTGGAGTTTGGATAAAAGTTTCTCTCTCTGGGCCTCAGGACCGATGACTAAAACCTCAGTTTTGTCCTGGTTAAGCTGGAGAAAGTTTTCTGCCATCCAGGATTTGATGTCTAGAATGCAGTTAAAAAGAGCATCCATTGGCCTGGTGTCATCAGGAGACATGGAGATGTAAAGCTGCGTATCATCAGCTGTGGAAGCTGAGTGGAAGCTAAAATCGAACCCTGGGGCACACCACATGGGATTTTATGGACCCTGGTATATATATAGGCATGGTCTATTCCTTAGACAGATTTTCAAGCTTTTAAACTTTTTTTTTTTAAGTAGTCCAACCTGTCAGAGGCACTTAAAGTAAAAGTACAGCAGCAAAAAATGTACTCAAGTAAAAGTATGACATATTGTCTGCTTAACTAAAAGTTTTGAAGTATGTGTTTACATTTTTTTCCTCTAAAACACGGCGAAGTAAAAGTTCAGTCAGGCTCTCGACAATGTGCTGCATGTCATTCCCCAATTTTGTCCCTTTTTCACGCCAAATAAAGCTTACGGGCCAAAAATCCTTTAAAAACTGTACTTAATAAAGGGCAGATAACTTAAACATTTTACTTAAGTACAGTCAGGGGCGTAGCACCAAATTCTGGGCTCCAGGTACCAACCTTCTCAGTGGGCCCCCAATACACAATTTTGTATTTTTTTGTTCACATTTGCCAGAATAACTACCAGAGCAATTTCACAAACATCTCAAAATGTATTATTACAATAGGAGAATACATTAACAATAAAATTTAAATCACTTTTTTTTTTTCTAATAACTTGGCTAATATGATAACAAAGATGGGGCCCTCAGACGTCAGACATAATTGTATTTAGTCTCTCCACTTTTCTCAACCGCAACACATTTCATAAAGTGCAGAAAAATACAACAGAGAAAACAAAAACATCACACACTTTTGAGGGCCCTTCCCTGCCCTGGGCCCCGGGGAAACTAGCACACTTTGCCCCCCCAGTTCGACGCCCCTGAGTACAGTACTTTGGTGGGGTTTTTTTGTTTTTTTTTACTGCACTGTTAATTTTTCCAGGACAATACCTTTTCATCCTTATTAAATATATCACCGTGGTTACTTTATACACGTTTTTTTCTTTTTATTATGTATTTCTGTGGTGTTTTTGTCCAGCGTTGCATCGGCCCGGCCTGGATTTCCCTGACGACGGCTGTTACGGTGGAAATGTACTGGCCTCGTCTCCTTCCTCGCGGTTTATCATTGACCGCGGCCTGGGGTTAAACATTACCGAGGACTCCAGGACCTGCCCGTTATGTCTCCTTTTATTGGAGCAACTAAAAACACCGAGATCACAGAAATAACGCGAGGAATTCATTTGAAGTTTTTATGATTCAAGCCGTAAAAGTGGTGTAGTTTTCAAAGGTAAGTGTTGAGGGGTTGGAAAAGTCAGCATCTTTTTAGACAATTTCAAGCGCACAAGACAAGTTTTAGTGTTTTTTAATCATTGCCTTGTTTGGTGGAAAGTTACACTGAGTTCTAAAAAAAAATTACGGTTATCATTTTATGAGTACAGTGATCCCTCGCTATATCGCGCTTCATCTTTCACGGCTTCGCTGCTTCACGGATTTTTTTTTACAGTGCGGATATTTTTACAGTGCATTGTGCTCTGAATCCTGATTGGCTCAGGGGCTTTACTGTTGTCTAGAAATAAAATTGGTTGGTTTCATTCCATAGTTCAGTATTGCATTGTAAAATAATAAAACTACTACTTCACGGATTTCACTTTTCGCGTGTTATTTTTGGAACGCAACTCCCGCGATAAACGAAGGATCACTGTACACATTTTTCAGAATGTTTTAACAGTCATTCAACAAAGGTGTTATCAGGTATGTTTTTAGTCAAATACTAACTATTGTGTAATTTAAATGGATTTTGGGCTGTGTTTTCAAAATGGTTGCTAGGTAACGGTTGTGGAATTACCTCTATCTATGTCATATTCACTGCTCATGACCAACCAGGAAGTGACATCACCAAAATATTCAAAACAAGTGGAATTTTTTTGTGCGTTTAAAGGAAGTATGTAGTCTAAAGTTGGACGACTCGTTTTAACGCCGTGAAAATAATTATATTTAAAATGTTTCAAAAAGTGGCAGTTTTTAGGTTTATATGTATTACTTCCTGATTGTAAATTGTGACATCACTTCCTTACATTACACTGGTCCAAAGCAGATGTTTATGTTTGACAAATAAAACATATTAAAGACACTTAATTTATTTTTTAAATGAATGTTTAAATTGTTGGAAAATGTGTTTATTGTGATTAAGTTGAGCCTGATGTTTGGAGTCAAAAGTCAAAATTTAGAAAATATGGACTTTAAGCTCTCACATGTACGGAAGACCTGAGAGGCAAGAAAAGAAAAAAAAGCGTAATCTTCAAAATATTTTTGCTCCACTTTGAGCTCGCAGGTCAAAAGAAAAAATGTGCGATGTTGGTGCTAAAAAAATAAGCCATGTCTCCCGTGGGAAAGTCCAGCACTTTACTCTGAACTGCACTCACAGCACTCACAGCACTCACCGCACTCACAGCACACACCGCACTCACCGCACTCACAGCACTCACCGCACCCACAGCACTCACAGCACTCACCGCACTCACCGCACTCACCGCACTCACAGCACTCACAGCACTCACCGCACTCACAGCACTCACTCACCGCACTCACAGCACTCACCGCACTCACCGCACTCAAAGCACTCACAGCACTCACAGCACTCACCGCACTCACAGCACTCACCGCACTCACCGCACTCACAGCACTCACCGCACTCACCGCACTCACAGCACTCACCGCACTCACAGCACTCACAGCACTCACCGCACTCACCGCACTCACAGCACTCACAGCACTCACCGCACTCACCGCACTCACAGCACTCACAGCACTCACCGCACTCACCGCACCCACTCACCGCACTCACCGCACTCACAGCACTCACCGCACTCACAGCACTCACAGCACTCACTCACCGCACTCACCGCACTCACCGCACTCACAGCACTCACCGCACTCACAGCACACACCGCACTCACAGCACTCACCGCACTCACCGAACACACCGAACTCACAGCACTCACAGCACTCACCGCACTCACAGCACTCACAGCACTCACCGCACTCACAGCACTCACCGCACTCACAGCACTCACCGCACTCACAGCACTCACCGCACTCACCGCACTCACAGCACTCACCGCACTCACCGCACTCACCGCACTCACCGCACTCACAGCACTCACCGCACTCACAGCACTCACCGCACTCACCGCACTCACAGCACTCACAGCACTCACAGCACTCACCGCACTCACCGCACTCACAGCACTCACAGCACTCACCGCACTCACAGCACTCACCGCACTCACAGCACTCACCGCACTCACAGCACTCACCGCACTCACCGCACTCACCGCACTCACCGCACTCACAGCACTCACCGCACTCACAGCACTCACCGCACTCACAGCACTCACAGCACTCACCGCACTCACAGCACTCACCGCACTCACAGCACTCACCGCACTCACAGCACTCACCGCACTCACCGCACTCACAGCACTCACAGCACTCACCGCACTCACCGCACTCACAGCACTCACCGTGACTTCACTCACCGCGACTTCACCGTGACTCAACAAGGCCACCGCGCCACAGCACTCACAGCACTCACCGCACTCACAGCACTCACCGTGACTCAACGCACTCACAGCACTCACAGCACTCACAGCACTCACCGCACTCACAGCACTCACAGCACTCACAGCACTCACCGCACTCACAGCACTCACCGCACTCACAGCACTCACCGCACTCACCGCACTCACCGCACTCACAGCACTCACCGCACTCACCGCACTCACAGCACTCACAGCACTCACAGCACTCACCGCACTCACCGCACTCACCGCACTCACAGCACTCACCGCACTCACAGCACTCACCGCACTCACTCACCGCACTCACAGCACTCACCGCACTCACCGCACTCACAGCACACACCGCACTCACAGCACTCACCGCACTCACCGCACTCACCGCACTCACCGCACTCACAGCACTCACCGCACTCACAGCACTCACCGCACTCACCGCACTCACAGCACTCACCGCACTCACAGCACTCACCGAACTAACAGCACTCACTGCTCTCACCGCACTCACTCACCGCACTCACCGCACTCACAGCACTCACCGCGACTCACAGCACTCACCGTGACTCACAGCACTCACCGCACTCACCGCACTCACAGCACTCACCGCACTCACAGCACTCACCGCACTCACAGCACTCACAGCACTCACCGCACTCACTCACCGCACTCACAGCACTCACCGCACTCACAGCACTCACCGCACTCACAGCACTCACCGCACTCACCGCACTCACCGCACTCACAGCACTCACCGCACTCACAGCACTCACCGCACTCACAGCACTCACCGCACTCACAGCACTCACAGCACTCACCGCACTCACAGCACTCACAGCACTCACAGCACTCACCACTCACTCACACAGCACTCACCGACTCACAGCACGTGACTCAGCACTCACCGCACTCACAGCACTCACAGCACTCACCGCACTCACAGCACTCACCGCACTCACAGCACTCACAGCACTCACCGCACTCACAGCACTCACAGCACTCACCGCACTCACAGCACTCACCGCACTCACAGCACTCACCGCACTCACCGCACTCACCGCACTCACAGCACTCACCGCACTCACAGCACTCACCGCACTCACAGCACTCACCGCGCTCACAGTGCTCACCGCACTCACCGTGACTCACAGCACTCACCACACTCACAGCACTCACCGCACTCACTCACCGCACTCACCGCACTCACAGCACTCACCGCACTCTCAGCACTCACCGCACTCACCGTGACTCACCGCACTCACAGCACTCACCGTGACTCACCGCACTCACAGCACTCACAGCACTCACAGCACTCACCGCACTCACCGCGACTCACCACTCACAGCACTCACCGCACTCACAGCACTCTCCCAACTCACTCACCGCACTCACCGCACTCACAGCACTCACCGCACTCACAGCACTCACCGCACTCACAGCACTCACTCACAGCACTCACAGAACTCACCGCGACTCACAGCACCCACCGCACTCACCGCACTCACAGCACTCACAGCACTCACCGCACTCACAGCACTCACCGCACTCACAGCACTCACAGCACTCACCGCACTCACTCACCGCACTCACCGCACTCACAGCACTCACCGCACTCACAGCACTCACCGCACTCACAGCACTCACCGCACTCACCGCACTCACCGCACTCACCGCACTCACAGCACTCACCGCACTCACAGCACTCACCGCACTCACAGCACTCACCGCACTCACAGCACTCACAGCACTCACAGCACTCACAGCACTCACCACACTCACAGCACTCACCGCACTCACAGCACTCACCGCACTCACAGCACTCACAGCACTCACCGCACTCACAGCACTCACAGCACTCACAGCACTCACCGCACTCACAGCACTCACAGCACTCACCGCACTCACCGCACTCACAGCACTCACCGCACTCACAGCACTCACCGCACTCACAGCACTCACCGCACTCACAGCACTCACAGCACTCACAGCACTCACCGCACTCACAGCACTCACCGCACTCACAGCACTCACCGCACTCACAGCACTCACCGCACTCACCGCACTCACAGCACTCACCGCACTCAGATGCTCGGCTTGTCCTAGTAATCAACGCAATACACAAAGAAAGGGGCTACTTTTGTTTTTGTTCAAAAAAAAAAAAAAAACACAAAATAAATTAAACAAATACATTCATCAGCCTCACAACAGCACCACTGACCGCAAGAGAGAGACAGTAAAAAAGTTTTGTTTGTGTAAACTCTAAACTGGAAGAAAAATAAGAAAAATATTTTGAGCTTTGAACTGCCATTATTATTATTATTATTATCATCATTATTATTATTTGCTATATTATTATTATGCTTATTTATTTATTCATGTATTTTTTGCTTGCCTGTCAGGGCTTCTGTACACATAATAAAAACCTGTATGTATTCTGTTTGAACCTGTTAATGAACATTGATTGTAAAGGCTTGTACATGTTGACATTCTGGAGCTGTCATCACATGATAATTACTCACTCAAACACACATCTGTCATTCTTTATTCTATGTAAATGTCCTCACTTTATCCCAGTTGCGCTTGGGTCAAAACAACAAACTTAATATTTTATTGTCAGAAGTTGCCGAGTAACTGTCCACAGTCACTGCACGGGGCTGTGTTTCCTCTCAGAAGCTGTTCTGTCTCTGCTGAGTTCAACAAATCATGACACGGAGCAGATTCTAGAACAGGAAGTGACTCAGAGCGCGATATCGAGGCCAAAGGACAGACTGGAGAAACAGGACAAAGCCACATTACAGAACATTTCATCACATTTTATTTCAACAATCTCAAATATTGTCCTTTTCTTTTCGACACATTTCTCAGTTTTAGTTATTTATTTGTGTTAGTTAGTTATGCAGTTATAGAATTTGTTATAATTGAGTTTTTTAGTGTCTAGTAGTTTAGTAGGTTTTATGACAAAGTTTAGAAGCATGATCTTTTAGTGTATTTTATATATTTATCATAATATTTTGACTTTACTCCAGCTTTTACTCCTGCCACTTCCTCTTCAGTTCTGTTATCTATTTATAAGTTTGGAGGTTTTTATAGTAAGAAAATGCACTTTTAAGTAAACCATTAATCTGCACAAGATGTCCAGTTCCTCAGTGTTTGTTTGGTTCAGTGGAGCGGAGTTAAAATATCTCAAACAAAACTATCACGAATGTTTGCCCTGAATAATAAGCGCTAAAGATACACCGATAACTTTGCAAATATGAATAACAGATAAAGAAAATGTCAGAATGTTAAATGTCACAGTTAATGCCACTGATATGATATAGTTCCTACTTAAAGGCACTGTACGTAACCTTTTAGATCCTTTAACTGGATAAATGAAAGATAGATGAGTTTATATCACACTGCAGGCAGAGCAAAAACTATTTTATGTCAAAATGAGTCGACGGACCCTCAAAAAACCTAGTGCACCTTAATTTAACTTAAGAAGCACCTACAGCGGGTCTAGTTGATGTGAGCGCCCAAGAAGAATGTAAAAGGAGCACTTTGTAACTTTCCTAGTGGTGGGTTTTCTTTTTCTTTTTTTTTTTTCAAAGTTAGGGTCAAGGTACACTTTATTTGATGTTCTTGCTTTACCCGGAATATTTCAGATAATGACATTAACTTGTCTAATTTATTTGCATATACAATGGGCTCTGTTAGCTAGCGTTAAAGTCCATATGACAGGTTCTCATTATATTCAAATTCTGACTTGGTTTGGTTGGAGGGCACATGTGGAAAATACTCAGCATCGTTTTACGTTTTTGAAGTTGCCGTTCCAGAAGAAATGTCGATAAATAAAAGTCAGGAAGTCGTGCTGAGTTCAAATATGGAATCCTGCTGTGATGTCATCAAAGAGCGACGTACAGTTGAAAATAAAGAAACAGTTAACACTCAACCATAGACCGTACATATCAGTGGACCGCGTTAGCATGCTAGCCGGCGCGTTCCAAATAGGAAGCAGCTATGGAGGCGCTCCTGGCTCCATAAAGCCGAGCTGCCATTCACTTTCTATTGGGACACTGGTGCCCTTAACTCTGTAACTGTTTTGGTCAAACTCACCAGCTTGGAACTAAAATGTCTGTTTTGACACACTCTACATGATCCTGGTGTTTTTTTCTCGTTAGGTTGTTCAGAAATCAAGTTATTAGCAATAATAACTGACCAATCAGGTGCTTCCTTTTCCAGGGGCCGTTTTCGCTCGTGTTAGCAACAGGTTTGATTGATAGCTAGCGCCGCACGTTGCCGCCGTCTCCTCTCGCTGAGGGGCAGAAACCGTTAACAACCGCGCTCCTGATTAGTCCGTGTGGTTGCCACGATACGCACTCGGATTTCCAAATATGGAGTCTGGCTCCGCTTTAGCCGCTATAACTGCTAGCCGCAATGGGCTTCATTTGTCTGGAGCCAAACGCTATGAGTGACGTCACAATCCCATAGTCCACTGATATGTACGGTCTATGCACTCAACTGACACATTTTTCTGACAGTTTAAATGGTCATTCGACAAAATCAAGCTGTTATCAGGTATTATTATTTGTCAAATCATAACTATTGAGTAATTAACATGGATTTTGGCCCTTGTTTTCAAAATGGATTTACCTCTAACATGTCATATTTGCTGCTCATGTTCAACCAGGAAGTAACATTATAAACGTTATGAAAATTGTCAAACTGGGGACAAATGTCAAAATGAGAAAAATGTATAGTAAATTTTAACTTTTATAAAAATGTAAAATATAACGAAACATACTTAAAATGTAAAGTAAAGACTACCTGACTGTTTTTTTTTTTTACATATATAGATTATTTCCTTTCTTTATTCTAATTTGTTTTATTTATTTATTTTAGCATTTACCCACAAACACCTCCGTTTATCACCACAGAGGTGTCACCGGGGAAGTGTTGGTCTCACCTGCAGCTCACTGTTCACTGTGCCATCTGTAAAGATTTATTCATTCAGGGTGACTTTGCAAAAACCTTAAAGAGCTAGAATTGGACAGGAAGTAGTGACGCTAACACTGAGCTAGCTTGGTGCTGTTGTACACAGAGCCCATTGTCACACGGAGGAGATTTTACAATGGAGTTATAGACCGTTTAAAATACTATGTCATCAAAATTCCAGAGTGGAGACGACTGGAGGCAAAATGAAGTTGTCAGTAAATGTTTCAATGATTCTCTCACATTAGATGTAAATTCTACTGGTTTTAAGTGTTTGTGTTGGAAAAAAGCAACACATTTGAATTTCCAGGGTACAAAGGTCAGTTAGTTTGCTTTTCTATAACAAACGATTGATGAAATACAATTTTATAGCCTAAAAACTGTGTTTTAGCTTAAAAAAAAAATCTAGTATGGTATTATGGTATAGTATCTAATGTATCTCAAAAATAAATATATTGTAGGCTTAACATTTCTGTCAGTATTTTTTCCAGTAAAACCTACAAATCTGGATTGTTCCTTCATCAAAAAAGCCGTTTATCATAATTTGCAAAAACATAATGTAAAACGCAATAATAAATGTGTTCTGCAGCAGCTCCGATGTCACTCACATGTGTCTGAGGCTTTTACCTCGACAAAACCACCTGGATGTTTCATATTTTGTGATCTTCTGAGGTTAATCCCAGTTTCTCCAGTGACTGTTTTTGTGTACAAACTAAAGGGTCAGTACAAACAGAGCAAAAAAAAGGGAAATCCCTGTATTCTCCCTGCAGCAGATGGTCGTGGTGTCAGCTGCATAACAACATGCTCTTGTGGTGACTCGCTGTGTCTGAACCGGCTCTAGAGCAAACACAACATGCACTCTGTGGTTCTGCAGGCCAGGGGCGCGGCCCACAGGTTTGGGACCGCTTCAACTCGTGCAGAAAGCTGATGAAAGTAGTCGGACATCGAGGGACGGACTCTAAAATGTAAAGTCATAGATAATAACTGCAATAACACCATATTTTTTCTGTTTTATCAATTATAATGCACAGATGACAGATTGGAAAGCCGGAAAGTCTAGATTTCTTTGCGAGAAAACAAATATATAACCAGTTCTTATACAATTCCGGCTCCCAGGGATTTAAGGGCTACATTTCTGAAGCCTGCCATGGACACAAAAATATTATTATAGCTCTGGTCATGTGGAAAACATTGCCTTCCATTGTTGACTTTAGAGACTTGGAAAAAAGAGCGAAGCTTTTCTGGAGCAATGCTGCCACCAAGAGGTTTCTGTGAGGTATGACAAGGCAGAGGCAGCAGGGCGACCACCTTAAGTAAAAGTGGCACAAACATGATACAGTTAGACATTAAAAGTGCCATAAAAGCGTTTGATTTACAATGTTTATCCCTCAAACACAGTTATAGAGGTTGGAACAGCAGCAGATTACATTATATTACAACCGAGAAAGACAGAACATGAGTATTTATTATTTGTTAGAGGCATATTTATGACTTGGCCCAAATAAAAAAGCTGCAATTATAACATAATTACAAACATTTTGATGTGATGCAGACCTAAAATTCATGTTCCAAGCCATATTAAAAATTATCAAAACTGTTTCACTTCGCTGTCATGCAGGGGCTGTTCAACTTGAGCAGCACAGTCTCTTAACATTTTCAAATTGTTACTGAAGACCAACTTCTTTGCACTGGCCCTCAAGAGCTACAAACTGAGTTCATGCAATAAATGTTGTTTTTATTTACTCTTTGTCCTATTGTATTCTTGTTATGTATTTTATCTTGTTGCTCCTGTGGAGTACTCTGGCACTGCTGGTTGTTGTAAATGCGCTTCACAAAGAAATTTGACCTTAAGGCTCGGGGGCCAAATTAGGCCCTCCAAGGGACAAGATCCAGCCCTCAACCATCTTCAAAAATATAGAAAATATGTTATCTTGTTATTGGTTTAGACCTGGTTTAATACTGGTTTAGTCCTGGTTTGGACCTAGTTTGGGCCTGATATAGTCCTAGTTTAGACCTGGTTTTCATCTGGTTACGACTTGGTTTAGTCCTGGTTTTAACCTGGTTTAGTCCTGGTATAGTCCTGGTTTAGTCCTGTTTCGACCTGGTTTCATTCTGGTTTAGACCTGGCTTCGACCTGGCTTCGACCTGGTTTAGTCCTGGTTTAGTCCTGGCTTTGACCTGGTTTAGTCCTGGTTTTAACCTGGTTTAGTCCTGGTTTCGACCTGGTTTAGTCCTGGTTTAGTCCTGTTTCGACCTGGCTTCGACCTGGTTTTGACCTGGTTTCAACCGGATTTAGACCTGGTTTAGTCCTGGTTTTGACCTGGTTTAGTCCTGGTTTAGTCCTGGTTTTGACCTGGTTTCAACCGGATTTAGACCTGGTTTAGTCCTGGTTTTGACCTGGTTTAGTCCTGGTTTTGACCTGGTTTAGGCCTGATTTAGTCCTGGTTTTGACCTGGTTTAGTCCTGGTTTTGACCTGGTTTAGTCCTGGTTTAGTCCTGGTTTTGACCTGTTTCAACCGGATTTAGACCTGGTTTAGTCCTGGTTTTGACCTGGTTTAGTCCTGGTTTTGACCTGGTTTAGGCCTGATTTAGTCCTGGTTTTGACCTGGTTTAGTCCTGGTTTAGTCCTGGTTTTGACCTGGTTTAGTCCTGGTTTTGATCTGGTTTCAACCGGATTTAGACCTGGTTTAGTCCTGGTTTTGACCTGGTTTAGTCCTGGTTTAGTCCTGGTTTTGACCTGGTTTAGTCCTGGTTTAGTCTTGGTTTTGACCTGGTTTCAGCCGGATTTAGACCTGGTTTAGTCCTGGTTTTAACCTGGTTTAGACCTGGTTTAGTCCTGGTTTTGACCTGGTTTAGTCCTGGTTTAGTCCTGGTTTTGACCTGGTTTAGTCCTGGTTTCACAAATTCTGGTCCAGTTCTGCAGATGTTGTTAAAGCCTTTCATGTTACATTTTTTTCATGTTTCATTTCTGGCCCAGAGGACAGAACCACCTCATAATCTGGCCCTCCGTAAAATAAAGTTGAACAGCCCTGATGTAGTGTACTCTGTTTATCTTTCAAAATGCAGTGTTCGGTGGAAAAAGTGGGACACCCTTAATTTATGTTGCCCTGTTTTCTCTTTAATTCTCACTATTTCACGGCACCAATGACAAAGTAGGACTATAAATAAGTGAGAGCAGGGACAGAGGCCTAAGTGTGTGTGCACGACAAACAAAAGAGGTGCTAACGCTAGCATCTGCTCAAATTACACTTAACTACAATATATGATCTGTATGGCATAATAATTCAATAATTCAAAAGTAAACATTTCTTTGCAATACAGTACTTAGATTGTATTCTCAATTTTACTTTTTGGTTAAACTTGAATTACTACAAAAATAAAGGAAATAAACTAATTACAAAAATATACAGAAATAAATTAAAGGTGCACTGTATAACTTTTCCCCAAGCTTTGGTTGTAATATTCTGTACAAGAATATCTTATTATTTCAAACTTGAATCGTTAAGATTCTGCAATGCATTGTAATTGGTCAGAATGTCACATGGTACGCTGCGTAACCTGTTGTATAAGCTCCACCTGCCTGTTCACCCATATCATTGCAAGCTCCGCCAGTAAAAGTTGGATTATAGCGTGACATGGTCGTACTGACTTTTATTGTACACACGGTACATTAGAACATACAAAACATAACATGGTGTCAGAGTAAAAGGAAACTAAAGACGATGGACGTGTCTGGAGTGCCTTCGCCCCACATGGACTGGGATGCCAAAAACTTGCCCGAAGCATGGCGTAAGTTCAAGCTCCACGTCGAACTAATGTTGTCCGGACCTCTAAAGAAGAGAGGGGAAGACGAAAAATGCAGTTACCTTCTCCTTTGGGTCGGAGAAAAGGGTAGAGACATTTATAACACATGGACGCTAACCGAAGATGAACGTAAGACACTGAAAACATATTATGACCGCTATGAAGAATACGTCATGCCAAAGACAAACGTTATCTTTGCACGTTACAAATTCAACGAGAAAGTACAAGCACAAAACGAACCATTCGAACAATTTGTTACCGATCTCAGGCTACTTGCTAAAGACTGTGACTATGCTAACAGCGAGGAAATGATAAGGGACCGCGTTGTTTTTGGGATCCACTCACCAAGAGTAAGAGAAAAACTACTAAGTATTGGGTCTGATCTAACATTAGACAAGGCAATAGACATTGCTCGTTCCCATGAAATAGCGCAGAAACAGCTGAAAACCATATCAAGTGGCAACAGCGAACAGTCAGTGCATGCAGATAGCCGACAACCACCGAAAACAGTATCAACATGGAAACCGCGCCACTCACGAGGAAATGGCGGCACTTCTAGCTTCACCAAGGTGGACGGAGACAAAAAGCACTACAACTTATGTGAATATTGTGGCAATAAAGTACATCCAGCAAAAGAAAACTGCCCAGCTAGAGGCAAACAGTGCAAATCGTGCAATAAATGGAACCATTTTGCAAAAGTATGTCGTTCAAAGCAAAGAAAAGCAGTCCACACAGTAAGTGACAATGAACCAGACAAGTACGCGGATGTCGAAGACTTGTTTATTGACGCAGTAACACAGGAAAATGACAAAGAACAAGTTTATGCTGAAATCCTTGTTGGCCCTAACAAAAATGTTGTACGATTCAAACTTGACACCGGTGCCTCAGCTAATGTAATTCCTACAAACATCTACAGAAAGCTAGGAATACAGCACACACTGCAACTGTCGTCTCGCCCACTCTATGGCTATGGAGGTGAGCGATTAGCCGTAAAAGGCAAATGCAACATTGAATGCCAATACAAGGACACTAAGCTGCCACTGCGAATCCATGTTGTTGACACTTTAGCACCACCAGTGCTGGGACTCAAAGCATGCCTTGACTTTAAGCTGATTAAACTGATTCTCTCTCTTTCAGATACATCAGGCATGTCAATCATGGATGAGTTTTCTGATGTTTTCACAGGAATAGGACTATTTCCTGGTGAATGCACCATCCACATTGACCCCAAAGCAGTTCCTGTCATTCACCCGCCAAGGCGTGTTCCCATTGCTCTGCGTGACCGTCTGAAAGATGAACTGAAAAACATGGAAAAACAAGAAATCATTGCCAAAGTCACCGAACCGACTGAATGGGTTAACTCAATGGTTGCTACTGAAAAGCCACGCACAGGTAAACTTAGGGTTTGCTTAGACCCAAAAGATCTCAACAAAGTGATCAAGCGACCACATTACCCATTGCCTACACTTGAGGACATCACAAGCAGACTAGCAGGAGCTTGTTATTTCAGTGTAATGGATGCTAGATCTGGGTACTGGGCGATAAAGCTAACAGAGGAGTCGTCAAAGCTAACAACTTTCAACACTGTGTTTGGCAGGTATAGATTTCTCCGCCTGCCATTTGGACTCAAGTCATCACAGGATGAGTTTCAACGCAAAGTGGATGAGACTTATGAAGGCCTGGATGGTGTCACAGCCATAGTCGATGACGTTCTTATCTATGGCAAAAGCAAAGAGGAGCATGACAGAAACCTTCGTGCAATGCTACAACGCTCCAGAGAGCGAGGAGTCAAGCTCAACCCTGACAAAAGCATCATCTGTGCTACAGAAGTTAGCTACTTTGGACATTTGATCACAAAAGATGGAGTCAAACCCGATCCAGCAAAGATCACAGCTGTCAGAGACATGGAGCCACCCAAGGACAAAAGTGAGCTCGAAACCATTCTGGGCATGGTTAACTATTTGTCGAAGTTTGCCCCCATGCTGTCAGACATCAACTTCCCTCTGCGTCAGCTGTTAAAAGAGTCAAGTGAGTTTGTCTGGGATACACAGCATGACAAAGCGTTCCAAAAGATGAAAGAGCTCATAACACGCGAGCCAGGCCCCGTTCTTACTTACTATGACCCGAAGAAGGAGCTTAGGCTGCAAGTCGATGCATCCAAATATGGACTAGGTGCAACCCTACTGCAAGAGGGTAGGCCCATAGGTTATGCATCCAGATCTCTCACTGAAAGTGAAGTTAACTAAGCACAGATTGAAAAAGAGCTTTATGCCATCTTGTTCGGATGCAAGCGGTTTCACCAATATGTGTATGGCCGTCACATCATTGTGGAGAGTGACCACAAACCACTTGAATCCATTCTGCGCAAGCCACTTACTGCTGCTCCTCCAAGGCTGCAACGGATGATCCTCCAGTTGCAAAGGTACAATTTTACAATCACTCACAAACCTGGTAAAGACATACCTCTCGCAGACACCCTCTCCAGGAAGTCACTGCCTGACGCGGACAACAGCCTTAGAGAAGGCATGGACTTGCAAGTACATACAGTGTACAGTAACCTACCAGTCAGTGACACTAAACTGAAACAAATACAATATGAGACTGACAAAGACACTCAGCTGGCCCTGCTAAAAAGGACAATCGAGGACGGATGGCCTGAGGAAAAGAGACAGTGCCCTCAGCGCATTGCAGAATATTGGAACTATCGTGATGAACTGTCTCAAATGAACAACATCCTCTTCAAAGGGGAAAAGATAATAGTTCCAGAGTCGCTACGCCCTGAAATGTTGTCCAGAATTCACACAGGCCACATGGGCATAGAAAAGTGCAAACAGAGAGCCCGTGATATCCTGTTCTGGCCTGGAATGAACAAACAAATAGAGGACATGGTTGGAAAGTGCCCAGTCTGTCTGGAGCACAGGCCGGCTAACACCAAAGAGCCAATGATTAGCCACACAATCCCGGACAGGCCATGGCAGACTATTGCTACAGATCTCTTCACTTGGAACAATGAAAACTACATAGTGACTGTTGACTACTACAGTAGGTACTTTGAGTTGGACAAACTGCACAGCACGACCACCTCTGCAGTAATACACAAGCTCAAGGCAACCTTCGCAAGGCACGGTATTCCTGAAACTGTGGTATCGGACAATGGCCCACAATACAGCAGTAAGGAATTTGAAACATTTGCAAACACATGGGAGTTTAAACACACAACATCAAGCCCGCACTACCCACAAAGCAATGGCCTTGCTGAAAAATCTGTCCAAATAGCCAAGTCTCTGATGGGAAAAGCCAAAGCTGACCACAAAGACCCATACCTGAGCTTGCTTGAGTATCGCAATACACCGGTGGACAACTTCAAATCACCAGCCCAGCTGCTAATGAGTCGACGTCTTCGCTCAATCATTCCATGTACCCACCAGCAGCTCAAACCCAAAGCAGGCAGTCCTCGTGATACTCACAGTAAAAGAACTATTCGTCAGAAACACCAGAAAAAGTATTACGACAAATCCTCAAAGCCACTCTCAACCCTTCACAGTGGACAGACCATTCGCTTCCAGGATAGTGGACACTGGAAACCAGCAGTTGTTGTTCGTACAGCAGACACTGCAAGATCATACCACATTCAAACACCTGATGGAGTTCAATACAGAAGAAACCGTCGTCACCTTATGGACTCTAATGAAACACCCACTGCTCCCTCTGGTGATCGCTCTCAGGTCCAGCAGACACCTGAACAGACTGAATACAACTTACAGTCACCTCCCACTCATCAAACCTTCCACACCCGGTCTGGTCGAGAAGTTAAGCCAAGAGACGTCTTAGATCTCTAAGTGTTCACAAATGCATATTGTTCATTGTATGCTTAGTGTCTATTATATTAATCTTGTGTGTTAGACATTGGTATACTGAGGATGGAGTTACTTAGTCCATTTTCGTATTACCTGGGTTAACCTATTTAGCAGTTCTATACTTGGCAGGTTGTAAATGTTATGCATGCTCTATTATATTGTTATAACAGTTATATTCAATATCACCACTGAACTACAAAGCAAGTTATATTCATACGTTTGTGTTTCTATAAAAAAAAAAAAAAAAAAGAAGGGGGATGTAATATTCTGTACAAGAATATCTTATTATTTCAAACTTGAATCGTTAAGATTCTGCAATGCATTGTAATTGGTCAGAATGTCATATGGTACGCTGCGTAACCTGTTGTATAAGCTCCACCTGCCTGTTCACCCATATCATTGCAAGCTCCGCCAGTAAAAGTTGGATTATAGCGTGACATGGTCGTACTGACTTTTATTGTACACACGGTACATTAGAACATACAAAACATAACATTGGTGGTTAGTTCAATGCTATTCTGTGGAACCTATTTACATGATTCTTATTAAATACCATGAACAAAGTCGCCTCTCCACTGATCTGACCCGTAACTTGACCTGGTGAAGTCGTATACTCGTCATTGATTGTTTTAATGCAATACTGTGGAACATTCCAGGCAAAGCCATAACATCCCCACATTTGGAGGTGATAGATCTTACTTTTAGATTACATTTAAAAGTAGTTTAAGCAGTTATATTACTTTTACTTGAGTAACAATGTGTGCTTTATGTGAAAAAACATTAGATTTTTCAAATAGTTGCACTTCTTTACACCTAACTTTCAGATTTATTTTTGTATCTGGTCTTTAAAAAATATAGAATCAGTACCTTATTTGCCTAAATTAATTCATGAATCAGATTTTACACGCAAACTCAGTCTTAAAGTAGGCTATAGTAGTTTTTCTACATACTTTTTTGTACTTCTATTTGAATCTTATTATTTTGCAGTTACGTTACTCTCACTTAAGTACAATTGGGTAACTATCACCTCAAGTGGTCCTTTTTAACACTTTCAAACATAAGGGTCATGAAGCATCTACATTTACCAACCACCAGAGGACGCAAGTATCTACAACATATTATAGCAATATATACGTCACTCCTAGAAGTAAATAATAGTTTCATTCAACTTTTTTTAAACAAAATATTTATTGACATTGACACACTGAAAAAAAAAAAAGGCATCAGGGCAAAAGCAAAACGCTTTCTATAACCCCGATTAACCCTTAATATTTATCTGTTTTAGCGTTTTAGTTTGGTTAACTAGTGTTTTTTTTTTTCTTTTTTTCCGTTTCGATGTATTTTTCCTTGTTCTGTTTTTCTTCGTTTGTTTTCTGTATATCTTAATTATTGTCCCGGAAGTAAATTTCTCATTTATTTTTGCCATAGGGATTAAAATAAATAAATAAATAAATAAAATATTACGTGTTTAACGGCATGACTAACCAGCTCTGTGGTCACTAATGTACATAACGTGGTTCTTTTTTAGCCCCAAAACAACACACATAAAATTCGGCATAATGTTTTAATAACTAAGCCGTGTAATTTCAGCAATGGTAAATAAAATTACAGGTCTTATGCTCATTACTCACCACAGAGCTGATAAGCTTTGAGCAAACTTTCAAACATTTATTATTTTTTTTATTTTTTCGGAAAATGTACTTCCGGAAACAAGGGGTGGGCGGACTATTCCTATTTATTTTTATTTAGGCTATTTTATTTTTATTATATTTTAGGTTTATATTAAACGTTTAATACAAGAACGTAAAGAATTGCAAACAAATAATACTATTTTCAGCTTTTTAAAAATCAATATAGCACTTTTTCTTTTCTTTTTTTCTTCTTTTTTTTTCTTTCGTTTTCTTTCCCCTGAATTTGTCTTTGAGCTGAAAACCGCGTCTCAAACCTGGCACCCCGGTGTGAGCGTCACTTTGGTGTTGTTTTACTTCTGCTTCTGGTGAGGCTTCAAACGCGACGCGGAAACCTGAATGTACACCGTGCTAGAGGAAACTGCGTGAACCGGAGGAAAGTCAGCTCTGAGCGGCTTAAGGGACCGAGAGAAGCCCGGGAGGAAGCGCGTCACACCGGGGGGAGACAGGTGAGACCGGACGCATTTTCACATTGAGATTTTGATATAAAATGTTAATATTATGACCACCTGCACTTGTTTTTGGCTCTGCAAAGTCATTTAGGCCACTGGTTTGGAGAATATCACACGTTTTCAATGTTTCCACGTGAATTGTAGCGATAAAAAAGATTATATTCATGCACAAAACACAACAATATACATTTCTTGCTTGAAACTTTTTTCCTCCTGACTTTTATGCAGGGACGGTGACGTATATGGCTTTTTTTTTACTGTGTTTTGGCAGACAAAACCAAACTAACCATGGCAATGTTAATCTATAATTGAAATGTATTAAATATCCCATTAAACATCACATTTTAGAGCTGTTGATCTCACTAATCTAACAATGTACGCTATAAGAAGCACCTAAATGTTTTGTTGTGGTCAAAGTGAATAGATGTTTGACATATTTGACTTAAAGGTAATTCCATAACTAACTGGCAACCATTTTGAAAACAAGGGTCAAAATCCACATAAATTACTCAATAGTTATGATTTGACAAACAATAATACCTGATAACACCTTTCATTTTGATGAATGACTGTTAAATTGTCAAAAAAGATGTCAGTTGTCTGTAAATTGTCTCTGGCTGCGTCTGAATGTCCGCACTATTCCCTCTACAGGGCACTATATAGTGGTCATGCCATTTTTAGTGCTGTCTGAATGTCCAGCAGGTAAAACAAGTAGTGCACTCAAAATTTCCGCTTCGTGATTGCGTGCACTATTTAGTCTGCTCAAGTGTGCAGGACTGTGGTGTGAATAAAAGGTTAGGGAGTAGGGAGGACATTCAGACAGTCATATTTAGAGGTAATTCCACAACTTTTACCTAGCAACCATTTTGAAAACAAGGGCCAAAAGCCATATAAATTACACAATATTTATAATTTGATAAATAATAATACCCGATAACACCTTTATTTTGTTGAATGAATTTTCAAACTGTCAAAAAATGTCAGTTTTCTATAAACTGTCGGTGTATTTACAACGGTTTGTCGCCCTTTGACGACGTCACAGAGGGATTCTGTTTTAGAACTCAGCCCTACTTCCTGTAATTTTTCACAAATATAAAACTATGATAAATATTTACACAGGTGCCCTCCCACCAAACTAAGTCATAATTAGAAAATCATGAGAACCACGTTCAGAGGTTCACTCACTGGATGACTGTTCCATTTGTTCGCCATCCTTACTGAAGGTGAGCTGAAGGTCACTGCACCCTGAGCTGAAGATCACTGCACCCTGAGCTGAAGGTCACTGCACCCTGAGCTGAAGGTCACTGCACCCTGAGCTGAAGGTCCCTGCACCCTGAGCTGAAGGTCACTGCACCCTGAGCTGAAAGTCCCTGCACCCTGAGCTGAAAGTCCCTGCACCCTGAGCTGAAAGTCTCTGCACCCTGAGCTGAAGGTCACTGCACCCTGAGCTGAAGGTCACTGCACCCTGAGCTGAAGGTCCCTGCACCCTGAGCTGAAGGTCCCTGCACCCTGAGCTGAAAGTCAGTGCACCCTAAGCTGAAGGTCACTGCACCCTGAGCTGAAGGTCACTGCACCCTGAGCTGAAGGTCACTGCACCCTGAGCTGAAGGTCACATTTACTGCTGTCTGTCCCTCGAGTTCAGCCTGATCTCTTATGCCGTTCCCACAGCTTGGAACTCTCTTCAAACTGAACTGATGTTGTGTGAGCTGGTTTTTCACTTAAAACACAGAGAGCCTAATTCCTCTGAAAATTCTCTGTGCTTTTAAATATCTTCACAATTTATTCATGATATAACAATACCCTTACGTTTAGAGCCTATTTTTCCTAAATGTCTGACTAAAATGAGTCCCAATCCCAACTAAAGCTGTTCTCAAACCCTCTGGAGCACAAACAAATGGACTCTTTATGAAGCTGAGACTCTTTGGTTTTGGCTTCTGACGTGTGATTTACTCTAGTTATAAGTTGGACCAGGCTCTGCACAGAGGAATATTAGATTTAAATCCCTGGCAAGTTTTCTTTGGCAAATAAATAAAGATTAGATTAGCTTTTATTTTTTTCTTATGGAGAAATGTATCTTGGACAAGCAAAGGGCACAGAGACACACACAAACGAGAAAAGACAGTCCAATCATGACTTTCACAAAACCGAGTACATACAACACCCGGCTGTGGCTGTTATTGTGCAAACTTGACAATATCCAATACAATCCCGCTTCCCTAAAATCGTCAAAAAGTCCCGGTCTGAGGCCCAAACTGCACACACTCTAAAAACGCATACTCCACAGAACATGTCTACAACTCTACTGCGCCTGACATCAACCCAAAGTTAGTTACTCTATTGCAGGGGTTCCCAAACTTTTCTGGCCAGGACCCCCAAAATAGCCATGCAACCAACTCGGGACCCTCAAAGCGAAATGAAAAATAATTCTGAGTGTCAAATCAGGTTTAATGTTGGTTATTTGAATAGTTTATTGTCTTATTAGACCTTATTTCACTAAATGATACTGTATTTCATTAGAAAAATAGAGCAAATACAGTCTCATATTTCTTCAAATTATATCTTGAAATCATCTCGCGACCCCCAGCTCACCCCTCGCGACCCCCCGGGGGGTCCAGACCCCCACTTTGGGAACCACTGCTCTATTGCACTGGAATCCATCAGGAGTGAAGGAGTAAAGCTGCTGTTTGGAGGATGCTCTGATGATTCACAGTAGTTTGGGCATTTATTGGGTTTCCTCTTTAAAAGCTGATGCTAATGTAACTAATAATACATTTTAGGGACTCGTAATAAAGTAAAAAGTCCAGGCAGAATCCATATAAAAGTCCGATAACATCTTATTTTTTACTTGTTGTCGTGGTTGACCCTAATCCATCCCAGAATGGTTGAATTGATGGCAAATTCCAGTCAAATCAACCATTCTGGGATGATTCAAGGGCCCATGGATTCTCAGATAGAGTGGAACTTTCCAGCGAAAAACATGCATACATGCAAATAGCTGCCCCCGTCAGGAAAGTGATTTTTATGCATAGTTGTTTTTAAAGAAATTTCTGACCCCTGACTCCCAAAAACACTATTAAACCATCAAAATGTTATTATTGCATTGTGTAAAATATGACCGTTGCTCTTTTGTCAGAGCTGTCAGACAGATGTCGCCTGTTTTGTCGTGGTCACGTCACAGTCGACGGCTCCTCCTTCTTTCCCACACTCTGTTTGTTTTTGAAGAGTCTAAATTTACTTAGTTAACTTTTTGTCCCAGGCCTTTTGGAGAGAGACCCACAGGCAGAGAGCGAGTGAGAGAGAGAGACGAGAGCAGGACGGGGGCTGGACGGGGGCTGAAGAGGGACACAAGTGATGGACAATTCAAAAAGGTGTGTGAATATGATCTGCAACTATTAATGGGACTCACTGTGACACTACACTTCTGACTAATCAACTGTATTTTAATCATTGTAATATACATTTTTATTTCAATATTTTTGCACATCCCTAAAAGTATGTTATAGGTAAACATCTGAGTACATTTTTATCTTTTAGTAATCGTTTGTTCAATTCAACCACATACACTAGGGCTGTTCAACTGAAGGCCCGTGGGCCAAATCAGGTCCTCCAAGGGACATGATCCGGCCTTCAACCCATCCTCAAAAATATTGAAAATATTTTATCTCTTGTTATTGGTTTAGACCTAGTTTGGACCTGGTTTAGTCCTGCCTGGTTTAGACCTGACCTGGTTTAGTCCTGGTTTAGTCTTGGTTTAATGCTGGTTTAGACCTGGTTTAATCCTGGTGTAGACCTGACTTGGTTTAGTCCTGGTTCAGTTCTGCAGATGTTGTTAATGCATTTTACCTGTTTTTTGTATTTCAAAAGCGTTGGACTTGTTTCTGGCCCTGAGGACAAAGCTATCTGAAATATCTGGCCATCAGTAAAATAAAGTTGAACAGGCCTGACATTCACTGTTGGTTGTGACTGTTGTGTGGAAGATGTATGTGTCTTTCCCAAGTATGAGATTTTGAACCTGAAATCTTATAATGGGAAACCCTACAATGTTCCACAGTGTGGCATTAAACATATCTATCTTGCAATTGTTCGATCAAAGGTGTATTGCTAAAAATACATTGAAAACGTTATTTGTTCTCCATTCAGTCTCGCCTCTCCACAGATGTAAATGGTAACTTCACCTGGTCGCGTCACCTGCCCGTTTCCATGGAAATAGATGAGTTTAAGGTGCCTCTGACAGGTTGGACTACTCATTTGACAAAAATGCAGTTAAGATAAATGTATTTCAAATTTGGTTAAAATACCTTACAAATTGTATCCCAGATTAGCAGTTTTTTTGTTTTTTTGTTTTACTTCCTGATTGTAAATGATGACATCACACTAGGAAATTACCTAGCAACCACGCTGTACACTGGGCTGAAACTCATCTTATGTCACAAAAAACAACAACAACCCATTTAGTTTATTTTGTGTAAATTATACTCTTTGTCTTCCTAATGTGATGTCATCAGTTTGTTTACTTCTGGTAACTTTCTACAGATTTTTAAACTTTTCCCCACAAATGGCTGCCTGATTGGAATAAAGCTAAAATGTAGGTATTAATGCACTAAATACAGTCAAAATAAGAAAATCATGAAAACCTGTCATACACACTTTAATGCAATGCAATATTAATAGATAGATTCATAGTACAATAATAGAATATAGTCACTGTGACAAATATTCACATTGTTTCTGTGGTGGTTTGACCGCTCTGACACACTTTTTCGCGGTTACAGTCCTTGCTGTACTGCGTCACAATTTAAAGTCTATTTGACAAGTTAGACTACACACAACAACTACAACAAAATGTAGTGAACATGTTTATATTTAAGATTTTACTAAACATTTAGTCTATTTCTCCCCAGTTTTCGTAATGGTTAAAATTGTACTTCCTGGTTAAACATGAGCAGCAAATATGACAACTGTTACCTAGCAACCATTTTGAAAACAAGGGCCAAAATCCATATAAATTACAGAGTCGTTATAATGTGACAAATAATAATACCTGATAACACTTTTATTTTGTTTAATGATGGTTTAAACTGTCTAAAACGTTTGTCAGTCGTCTGTAAATTGTCTCTGTATTTATAATGATACGTCGCTTTTTGATGACATCACAGAGGATTCTGTTTTAGAACTCAGCACTACTTCCTGTAATTTTAAACTTATTTTTCAAAAGTTCTTCACAAACTGCATCTTCACAAATGCAAAACTATAATAAATATTTACCACAGGTGCCCTCCCACCAAACATAATAATTAAAATATTTTTAGAATCTGTCATATGGACTTTAATGCAATACTGTGGAACAATCCAGGCAAAGCAGTGACATGTTCCACTCAAACAAATGTTCACATTGTTTCTGTGGTGGTTAAACTGTTCTGACACACTTTTTTGCGGTTACTGTTGTTGCTGTAGTACGTCACAATTTAACTGGTGTGAAGTCCCCGAGTTCACAGCGAGGAAGAGTGCCGTTCCTTGTCAGATGTGGGAAAAGTTCCAGTTATTATTTGCCTGGAGCGCACAGGTGAACATGAATCAAGATAAAACTAGGGGACTAGGGCAGGGAACGGCCCTTGATAGCATGTTTTTCTCAGTTACACTTTTCTACGTTTTTGTAAAAAAAAAAAAAATGCATTGTGGACTGGACACAATGCATGTAGACTAAATATATTTGCGTATGAGACTTGAGGGTCCCATCAGCCATTTAAAGGACACACATTCTGCTACAGTGACTTTTTTTGAGTTTTAAACCATGTTCTAGCAAAGTTCCGTCATCAAAAACACACCTGAATAAGCATTCAGTTGCATTCATGCTGTTTTTAGGAATGTTTATCAGAAAATCCTCCCCACTCTGAGCGTCAAACACATGTCTTGCTGAACTTCCATGATTTTTGGTCGTATTTTCAGACTTCACTTATCAGAGAATGTCATCGCCAGACTCGTTCTGAGCATTTCTGCCTCCAAACACGATCACTGCCGCAGCAAATCCGTACAGTGATGTTTTTTCAGCGCTAACTTCACTAGATTGTATACTGCACTGGCGCCATCTGCTGACTGGATGCACTCAGTTAGTGTCATTTCGTAGTGACCGATAACACATGTAGTAGAATGAATAAGAACATGACATGAGATTGCAAATTTAAGGCACTCAAGAAAGGCTAAAAGGCTAAAGGCTAACGGCAATATGAAAAATGCAGACTATTTTTCCTTTAAAAATAAATCATTGCTGACATATTAATCACGTTTTTAGCAAATAAAACTAGTGAATATAATTTGCATTTAGTGTATTCTCTCATTGTAATAATACGATTTGAGATGTTTGTGAAATTGTTCTGGTAGAACTTCATTGCAAAAACAAAACAGTAGTGTATCAGAATATAAGCCGGTAGCTACACAGGCTGTCTATAAATTAAATTCATATAGTAATAATAATAGTTATAGTTATTGTTCAGTGTATGTAGAAATCAAAAGGTATATTCTAGCGATAATACATAAAAAAAAAAAGTAATAATAATAACCATAATTGCTTGGATAAATAAATCACACACAAAATTATGTGTGTGGGGCCCACTCAGCAAGTTTGTACCTGGGACCCAGAATTTGGTGATACGCCCCTGACAGCTACTACCGCTGCTGCCTAAAGAAACCCACTGTTAGACAATGGTTAGGCCCCCAAATATTGTCTGCATGTGGGAGGTATTTCTTGAAATGTGGAGCAGAGTGTGCTGCTGTTTCCTGGTCTGCAGCAGGAGGAAAGCCCCGTGTGGTTTAAGCACCTGCTCGACTCACTCTGTCTCACACTTTCCCACAACAAGTCAATCATTATCCACTACAGAAACCGGGACACAGATATAAACTATTACAGCAGAGAGAGGCTGATCATTTTGGAAGAATTGAAATGTAATAATCAAGATTTAGACTGTAATGAAATGGCAACCGTGAAATGGTATAACTACAGAACCAAATAGAAAGATACCGTCAATACAAAAAATGATATGTTACCAAAAATATAAATAGAATACATACCTTTTTTGATGGCTGGTTGTTCTTGGCAGAGCTCTATAGAAAGTTACTTTACATAAATGGATGATTAAAAACTAAAAACCAAAGTTTATCTTCAAATAAATAGTATATAAAGGTATATATTCATATATTTATTGTGTTTCTAGATAATGACTCAAGCAGGAAAAGGTGGTGGGAAAGTTTTGTTGAAGTAACTGCACTAAAAACTGGACAAACTTTGTGTTAATGTGGAGTTTTATAACCTGCTAATGCTGTAGTTTAGGTCACTAAAAACAGAAATGAAAACATTACATAATCAAAAACTTGCAATACATTATATTTCTTACATTTATGTGAGTAAACCACAGGAGAAGATTCAAATTGCTATCATTGAATCCATTTATTTTTTCCTGTTCACCTGCAGTGCCTCACCATAATAGATTTTTCACAGGTTTTTAGTATTTATCAGCATGCCGATGGAAAGATGTTAACTTGGTCTAAGTTGGTCTCATTCTTCTTCAGTTTTAGACTAATAGACTGTGAACCCAACATAGAAGTGTATGTAGTAGACTGTTTGTGCACCACACCTTTAATCCTGTGTGTCGAGTGAGTCTTGTGTTTTATCGTGGGTTTAAAGTCTTGTGGAAATGTGATTCTGCCCAGTGGACCTCAGTGTAACAGATCTGATCTCAGCCCTGATAAAATGCTATCTTTATCTTTAATGTAAACCTATACTGTGTGCGTGGAGAACGGCCTAGAACAACACAGACACACCACAGAGCAGCTGTCCTTGTATTTGCTTCATTTAGAGTGAGTTTTATCCACATTTTTGTCCTCTTTTGGTTGCACTACTGCAGAAATGGTTTAGTCCTTATTTGGACCTGCCTTTAACCTGGTTTATATCCAGAGAATTCATTTTTAAAGGACACATGTTCTGCTACAGTGGCTGTCTTTGAGCTTTAACCATTTTCTAACGATGTTCTGTCATCAAAAACATACCTGGAGTTGCATTTATCTGGATTCATGCTTTTTTGAGGAATGCTGGTTTGAAAATCCTCTCAGACTGTCAAAAACCCTCCCAGCTCGATCAGTGATGTTTTTTCCGATTTTAGATTTCATTAATTCGAGAATCTTCTGCTGTTTTAAGTCCTTAAATCATCACCAGACTCGCTCGGAGTATTCCTGCCGTCTAAACACGATCACTGCTAATGCTAACCTGATCATCGCCAGTCACACAGTCCCTTAAAGTGATACCATAACTAAATTGTGCAAGCGCTAGGCGCCATCTACTGGCTGCATACACTCAGTAAGTACTGGGGCAGACAGCAGAGAAATTTTACTTCATTTCATTTACTTCATAATAAACTTTTTTTTTTTGTTTCAAAACATTTGATGGATCAAATTTAAGGTACTCAAGAGCATTTAAAGGCTAACAACAATATGAAAAATGCATCATATTTCCCTCTAAAATATGGTTTAGATCTGGTGTGAAAAAGTCTTATTCATGATCAATTTTCACTCTCTAAATTTAAACCCATTGGTACTACTTTATAATAACTACAGCTTAATTTACCTTATAAAGCATGAACTAAGACTTAATTCATAATGAACATTTAGTTTATTAGGCATGATTCAGGATTAGTTACTACCTAATTAAGGTTAAGGTTAGCAGTATTAGTTAAGTAGCTATTAAGCCTAAATCATTCTTAATAAACTATTTGTTCACTATAAAATAAGTCTTTGTTAATGCTTTATTAAGGCAGGAATAAAACCCATTGACGTCTGTTTGTTTTGCTTGATAAAAGTTTTTTTTCATTGTCACTTTGGCTCAGCAGTAATGTTTTGTCTCCCCCTACAGGTGACACATCTCAATTACAGCAGCAGAAACGGCCGTAAATAAAGCCAATGTCAACGACACAAAAGACAACCCAGTAAGTCACCAAACACTTACATTTTCAAAGTTTGTTACTTTAAAATAACTTCCTACAAAGGGAACTGGTAATACATAATGGTTATTATTAATTTATCACGATTTTATGTTGTTTAAAAGTATCACAATAAATACACGTCCCGGTATCGATACGTGTATTGCCATGAAGTCTGAATGTATCATGATACCAATATTCTGACTACTGCACAAAAGAAATGTGTTTATAACAAAGATACAGTGGTACAACGATATGTTTTTGCTTTTTTTCCCTATTTGATGAAATTTATAAAACTCTTTCTATCAAAGGAACATCAATCAAGATATTTTTTATTTATATTTATTTATTTTTCTTTTTAACCATTTTTGGAAATGTACTTCAATGAAAATATGATTTATTTATTTTTATTTTTTACTATTTGATTACATTTATTTGTGAAATTCTCCATCAAAGGGAATTTAATCAAGATTTTATTCATTTTTTTTAGCTATTTGAGGAAATTTATTTATACAAAGGGACTGAAATCAAGATTTTTATTTGTTTATTTATAATATATATAATTTTTTTAGCTGTTAGTGAAATGTATTTATAAAATTTGACCGTAATCTGATAACAATTTCCTTTCATTCTCGATAAACAATATTTACATTAATTAACAACAATCATTAGTAAATAATGAACAGTCCCTAGCAACAAGAAAATACTTTTACCTGATTTCCATTCATCAATTTAACTTCTTAAAAGGTCGAAAAGCGTTTTAAAACACGTGAAAACTGCTGATCGTTGGACTGTTTCACATTTTCCTGCCCCTGGTGCAGAAGAACTTTAGTGCTGCTGGTAATGTTTTGGTCTTTCTCTTTTGAAGTGCTCATCCTTTTAAACCAGAAATGTGTGGAGTCAGCTGCTGCCGGCCTCCGTCTATATTTACACCCGCCCATTTCACTGTGGGACATACCAAAATACTCCACTCCTCACACTGCACTCAGCCCAGTACTGCTCCAAATACGCAGCAGTGGCAGTATTTGTAGTAGTAAACACTGGAGGACAAAAGTACTGCTGGATTTTGGATATAATTTGGGATTTCTTCAATGAGGTACAGTCATTTTTCTGTTTTATTTTTCTTATTAAATGGTAAAATGGCACACATTCTCACCTTCAAATCTTAATAAACAGAGTAATATTAGTTTGTTGTTGTTGTTGTTGTTGTTGTAGATGCAGTAGTTGTTTATTTGCTCTAGTTGTTGTTGTTGTAGTATCTGTAGTTGTAGTAGTATTTGTTGTAGGAGTTCTTGTTGTTTTAATAGTTGGTGTTGTTGTAGTTGTTGTAGATTTTGTAGTTGTTTGTTGTAGTTGTAGTGTTTGTTGCTGTTGTAGTTTATTGTAGTTGTAGTAGAAGTTGTTGTAGTTGTCGTTGTTTTAATAGTTGTTGTTGTTGTGGTAGCTGTTGGTTTTCTTGTAACTGTTGTTGTAGTTTATGTGTTGTAGTTGTAGTGGCTGTAGTTATTGCTCTTTTTGTTGTAGTTGTAGTAGTAGATGCACTTGTTGCTGTATTAGTAGTAGTAGGTGTAGTAGTAGTTGCTGTAGTGTGGTAGTTGTTGTTGTAGCTGTAGCTGTTGTAGCTGTAATTGTTGTAGTTGTTAGTTGTAGTGGTTGTAGTTATTGCTCTGTTTGTTGTAGTTGTAGCAGATGTTGTTGTAGTTGTAGCTGTTGGTTGTAGTAGTAATAGTTGCTGTTTTTGCAGTAGTTGTTGTAGCTGTAGTTGTAGCTATTAGTTGTAATAGTAGTTGCTGATGTTGTTGTTGTAGTTTATTTGTTGCAGTTGTAGTAGTAGATGTAGTTGTTGCTGTTGTTCTAGTAGTAGCAGTTGGTTGTAGTAGCAATAGTAGTTGTTGTTATTGTAGTCTGTTTGTAGCAGTTGTTGTAGAAGTTGGAGCTGTTGTTGCAGTTGTTTATTTGTTGTAGTTGTTGTAGCTGTTGTTGTAGTTTATTTGTTGTTGTAACTGTTGTCATTGTTTATTTGTTGTTGTAGCTCTTTTTGTAGTTTATTTGTTGTTGGTGTTGTTTATTTGTTGTTGTAGCTGTTGTTGTTACAGATGTTGTAGCTGATTTAGTGGTTGTAGTTATTGCTGTATTTGTTGTTGATGTAGTAGTTGTTGTAGTTACGGGTATATTTAAATTAGTAGTTTAAGTGGCCCAAGTTGTTGTAGTAGTTTTAGCAGAGGTGTGCTAAAATATTTAAATATCAATATCTCTTTACACTACAATGTAGTATGTTTATTTATTTGAACAGGGACTGTGCAAATAAGGTGATACCATGGGCTACTGTATCAGTGTATTTCCATTAGTACTTTTTGTTATATTTTACTAATATTTTGTGACAGTGCAACTTATTAAACGTTTTATTGATTGAAATTTGTGTATTTCATATTCAGTTTGTGCAGGTTGTGGTCTAACAATTATTGAATTTACTGTTGTTTTAATGTATTTGGTTCTTTAAAATGTGTGATACTGTATCACAGAATATCATGTGCAATGTGTCATTATTGTATGTGTCACAATATCATAGTAACACGAGCCTTTTACTAGTAGTAGTTGTTGTAGTAGTAGTAGCAGTAGTAGTAGCATTTGTGGATTAATGGTTATTTATGAGCAAGTGGGCTGTGTGTAAGTGTGTTTGTCTGTTTGGTAAGATGAATTCTGTGTTTGCATGTTTCAGCCTGTGGTCCTTTGGCTTCAGAGGGAGCAGGTTTTTCTTGTTTCTGTATTTAGTCAACAACTCGGAAAGGAGAGAGAGAAGGCGAGGGAGGTGGAGAGGGAAAGGTAAGGAGGGTGAGACAGAGCGAGACAGGGCAAAAAGAAGCCGGTGACTGTCACATCTTTAAAGGAGACGTAATATTCTTATTTTTCAGGTTAATATTAAACTATAACATGAGTAGATCATCATTTTACACTGTTCATTGTAAACTGCAATATTTATCTAAAACGGCTGAGTAAATGAAACAACCTCAATGACTTCCTGTTCAGAACTGCAGAATTGATAAGCCCCGCCTCCTTCATAGTGACATTTCACCGTGACAAACAGCAGATTGTAATTTACAGGTTTTTATTTTTGAGAACCCAGCATGTATCGCTCACAGTCTTAATCTTTCATATAATTCCACGAAGTACAAGGATGTGGGCGGAGATGGGGGGTGGGTGAAAACAGGACTTTTCTGAGCATGCGAGTCTAGAGGAAACCCTGCTGTAACAAGATTAAAAGCTCATTAATGCCAATTTTGAATAATATGTCCCTTTAAAAATCAGAATTTATTGAGCTTTGAAAACAGTCAATTATGTTTCGTCAAATTCAAATGTCTTAATTCTTAATTTATCTCCTAAACTACTCAGTGCATTTATACAGAGACTAAACAGCATTATGGTAACAAGGCTCCATAAACCAAAACTGAACATTCAGCCTTTTCCAATTGCTTAAAAAAAAAAAACTTTGTAACTCACTGCCCACAGAAAGAGTATTTATGAGTTTAAAATGTTCACCTCCAAGGCTGAAAATGAACCAAAACTGCCCCTCTTTATAAATAAATACTTTATGCAAGGAGTATAGAGACAGTGCTAACATTTCAAACTCAACTTTGATACTAAATAGAAGAAAATAAATAAATAGAAGATCAATACTCAATACCAATTTTGATATCACATAAAGCAAACTTTTTTTAGACAGTGAACTTCAACACAAAATAATAATACTTTCTTTGTGTTACCATGTGGTCTGATATTAGTTCTGATCAAACTCAAGATCATTCTAAAACTACTCAAGAAAGGTCCAAATTTGTCCTGTTTATGTGAATTTTATTGGTATCAACACTTGCTTAAAGTCTATTTGACAGGTTAGATGAAACATTTCATTTAAACATATTGAACATGATTACATTTAAGATTTTACCAAACATTTGAATCGATTTGTTCCCAGTTTGACAGTTTTTGTTACTTCCTGGTTGAACATGAGCAGCGAGTATGACATAGTTAAGCCGGGTGTCCACTGTACGCTTTTGGCCGTCTGCTAGCATGTCGCGCTAGCCTCCGCTAACAGGTACAAGCGCGATGACTTTATCACACGGAGCCTGAGCCTGATATTCACTCAGATAAACCTTTCTTGATTGATCGTGTGATTCATCGCACAATGTGACTGCGTTCTGTTTATGACTTAATTCATCACATGTTGCAGTGTGACATCTATAAATCTTATAAGACGGCTTTTAGCAATGATTTCATGAAGATAAACTATACAGACTAATCTATTTAACACAAAAAGAATCACATTTATTAGGGCTGAAACTATTAATCGACTAATCATGACTCAACATAAAAAATAATCGACCATAAAAATTGACTAATCGTGGACTAATCATTAACTGAGCTATACAGACTGTGAAACATGTTTAAAGAATGAATTAGAAATGAATACATCAAAATGTCAAAAAAGAACAGATTATGGCTGATTTTAACCAAGGCACTTCATTTATAAATATTCTGTATCTAGAAGCATTCAGTTGCCACATTTCAACCTTTATTTGGCTGATAATGTAGTTAAAGTTATGCATATACAGGAGAAATAATCATTTGACTTGTCAACTAATTGAAAAAATAATCGCTGAGTAGTCGACCACTGAAATAATCGTTAGTGACAGCCCTAACATTTGTCCTCCAAAGTCTGACTTACGTTTCAAACGACTGACGGTGGAAGGAAAGAAGGAAGGAGGGAAGTAGTGCTGAGTTCTAAAATGGAATTTCTCTGTGATGTCATCAAAAAGCGACATACAGTTGAAAATAAAGACACTTAACAACCAACTGACACATTTTTACAGTTTAAACAGTCATGCAACAAAATAAAGGTGTTATCAGGTATTATTATTTGTCAAATTTAATTTATATGGATTTTGGCCCTTGTTTTCAAAATGGTTGCTAGGTTACAGTTGTGGCATTACTTCAAACCATGTCATATATGCTGCTCAGGTCCAACCAGGAAGTAACATTATAAACTGTATGAAAACTGTCAAACTAGGGACAAATGGGCAACATGTTTCATAAAATCTTAAATATATATGTTGATTTTGTGTGTGTGTGTGTGTGAAATGTTGACGTCTAACCAGTCCAATTAGCACCCACTATATTCTCCGTGTGCATCGCATCAGCGGCAACAAGCTTTGTTTCGTAACCATGTCTTACTGCTTTGTCCCTGCTGAATAAATAAAAAGAGTGAATAAGGGAGAGAGAGAGAGAGAGGGAGAATGGGCGAGCGAGCGAGAGAACGAAGGAGGTGAGGTCATGTTGGTGCAGCATGTGGTTTACTGACAACAAACATTACGCATTTACGCTTGTATTCGTTTGTCTCCACGGCGACCGATATGCCAGCATTTCAGA
Organism: Rhinogobius similis; assembly: GCA_019453435.1. Taxonomy (NCBI): domain Eukaryota; kingdom Metazoa; phylum Chordata; class Actinopteri; order Gobiiformes; family Gobiidae; genus Rhinogobius; species Rhinogobius similis. The sequence continues at coordinate 32,438,571 of CM033625.1, forward strand.
CTAAGCGATAACATGTACGTTCAGACCAGCAGTCCGGTCGAAAAATGACGTAGTACACCTTTAAACGCTGTTATTTACCCAGTTATTCAGAGCAGCAACCTGTCTCTCTTTTGGCTTTGACATACCTGGGTTGGAATGTTACAATATCAGATTTCAGCGTTACGTTATTGTGAGAAGAAACATGAAACAGTCAATCAAATGTATTTATACAGCACACTTCAGGCAAAAAGCAATTCACAACCATAAAAACACATTAAAACGATACAATACAAATCGCACTGCATCAATAAAAACAAAAACAGTTTACAATGATAAAACTTCTGAAGTTGAGTAATAATCAAGCCTGTTTTGGACTCGTCAGCACTATTAAACTGTATTCTGTGAGTCAAACTATATAAAAATATAAGAGACCAGCACTATTATCTGTTTTTAGTCGCATTTCTCTACCTGCTTTTTATTGAATAGTAAAGCAATTTAATTTAAAACTGCAGGTGAACAGGAAAAAATCTTAAATTTAAAGATATCAATTTGAACCTTGTGTTATAGTTTATTCGCATAAATGTAAGAAAAAAATATATTACAAGATTTCCATCATGTACTGGTTTCATATAGAAATTAGGCATTTTATGTGTAAAAACGGCCAAAATTATACATATTTGGGACATCTGAAAAATGGGCAGAATGGTTCATGTTGTACACATATTAGTTACAAAAAAAACTTTACAGAGGCTATTTTGCATTTCTTGTTTAGTTTCATTTTTTCTGACTGAAAATTGTCCAGAAAAATTCTAATTTTGCTTCCTTTTTTTACTTACAACTTTAATAAATCGGTTTTAGGATTAGATATGAAAAAAATCCCTTTGAACATTTTATCAAAATCTACAGTTTGGTGTTTTTTCAACCTACTTTAAGGCTGATCTTTATATCTCTGTGGGAGAAAATGCATTTTAAGAAACCTTAAGGAAGCTTTGAAGTTACAATGTCCTGCAGAAATCTATGGATGAAGTGGATTCAATGAAATAACAAAACATCTTTAGGAGCAGATTGGACAAGTGTGTTGTTTCCACATGAAAGCTGAAATGTTGAGAAGGCAAACTGACCAAAAAACAAAAAGGTAATGAAAACAATTTTTGCTTGTAGTGTCGCCTTAAACAAAATGAGTTAAACATTATAAAGATGACGCATGATTATTGACACATAACAAATTCAAGTCATTTTAATTCTAATACTGTGATGTCCCAATAGACATTATGCAGATTCCTTTATTCTGAAAATCCTTCTCAACAGTGGCGTAATTATTGGCAGCACAACTTTTGTTGCTGTTTCTTTGCTTTTCTTTGACCAAATATTTGTCTGTTGGAGATTTAGCACACTTCAACTGCCACACAATAATTTATTTCCTCAACACTTCCTAACACATGTTTCCTCAAACATGTTATTTAAGAAAATAAAGATAATGTATTCAACTGTGTGTGATCCAAAGTCTGTATCGGTTATAAATGTGAGCGTAGCTGCTGTGTTCCTTTTGTTTATCTGGTTTTCTACTACTGTTTACTTGATTTTATTTTATTTTATTTTTTTACATCAAATACAAACTAAATATTCAGCAGAGTTGTAGACTTTTATATGTGTTATCGGACTTTAGCAGTCTTTTCACATTGTAGTCGTGTTTTGAGCTTTTACTTGAGCAAATGTATTTTTTTTTTTTTTTTTACCGCTCACTGCTGAAATTCAGAATGTGGTGATGTTATCTGCATAACCACTACTGTATGTGGCCAGTTTCATGAAATCATACTTTCTGAATGCAGTTCAAAGTAAAATGATTGTGATATAAACAGCCACATCAAAAGCGTTATCGATTTAACTGTACTTTTTTTTGTATTACTCGTTTTTAGTTCTTACGATTGCACTGTCACCTGAATGATCATGATTATCAATTATCCCTGTACCTGGTCGCATCTGTTTACATATTATTAAGTTTTTTATTTTTATTTTTGTTACAATAAGTGGTCATTTTGACAAATATTTCTCTAGCTAGCTTTTGACACGCCAATTTGGGACCCATTGAGTTATAATAAAGGCTAGAGAGAACGTGGCGTCTGTTGTAGCGGCAGCTGCGGCGGCAATCTTGTGAGTGGAGAATGCAAAATTGTAATAGAAAATAATTGATATAATAATAGATTGATAGAACAACAGATAATAAATAATGGTATATTTGTGTCCTTATAATGCTGAGAACTCTACCTGTGTCTGTTTTCTCTGAATTATGAAGATGAATATTCACCCTAAAAACAGTCCATAAGATCTATATTTTATGCCAAATTAAACTATGTTTCTGTGTCCGTTGCTGGGTTTCAGATGACATCATAACATTCCATCAGCAAATAAAATGGGGGGCTATAAATACATATTGTTGGATCTAGTCACTGAAGTTGCTGGGTTGAAATTTTGTGAATTTACTGTTTGAAAATTTCATGCTAAAGTGCAATGTAATCAATATGAAAAAGTGGCTCTTGCCCCCGTCTGGTAGTATGACATCCTCACATTCTACAATCTGAAAGCCACCATTACACCATATGGACACAACCACTGATGATTATTCTGTTTGTGTACAGGCAGATAGACAGAAGTACAAATATAAAAAAGTCATTATCAGTGTATATATAAGTATTTATTACAAAATGATGATTTAAAAGTCCAGCTTGTATGTTCTTTAGTAGAAATTGACAACACAAGATGGAGCTGGAACTGGACATTGGGCACTAAATGGTAGCATGGCAACATTCTCTCTAGCCTTTATTATAACTCAAAGATTTAACCAACTAAGACATGTTACTTGTGCAGTTCAAAGGACAGAAGGACTGTTAAGGCTAGAGCAGACCAAAGCGCTGAGGCGGGTCAAGAAATTAGGCATTAAAACACCTCTGGGGCATTATAAATATTACTTTAATGTACAGAATACTGTTAAAATGAGAGCAAGAGCACGAGGCTGTGTGAGAAGAGGAAGGACGGTGGTTTGAGCATGTTATAATGAGTTTAGCGAGAGACGAGAGTGTTCTGTGTCTCTGTAGCTGCCGCAGCCCTCGTCCTTTAATTTGGAAGTTTTTAGCGCCGTTTCTGTTGTCACTGAACAGAGACCTGCAATCACCTCAGAAGTACAAAAAGCATGCCCGGTGTTTGCACGCTCACAGAAAATACTGGAAACGACTATTCTTCCGCGCAGCGAAGCGTGTGCGGTGGCCTTTAGATTGTGTGAAATTAGCAGTTTTGTTTTTATTATCACCATGGAGACCGTGCAAGGAGCTAGCGGTGGACCTTAATACTAATACTAATACTAATACTAATACTTTTTACACCGAATGCATCAGACGATCTTCAAGAGGAATTGAAACTGAAACCCCAGAGGGAGGGCAATTAGGAATTTAGAATTGAAATCACAATATGAGTGGACTCAATATGCATATGGCAAAGGGTGCAATTTTTGAAGTGTAATAAATGGGAATAAATAAAGTCACAAAAAGGTGACTAAAATTGACAAAAACTCGACTATAAGCAACAAAAACTACACTGAAAGTGAAAAAAAACGTGACTTAAAACGACAAAATTGTTACTAAAATAGTAAACAAAAAAAAAAAATACAGAAAATGACAAAAATGCTACTTAAAAAACACCCAAAAGGCTACTAAAGGGAAAAAAAGCTACTAAAATGAACTATTTGGTCAAAAAGCGACAATAACATAACTAAAAGCAACAAACACATTCTGAAACATGTCATTTTTTAATTAGTTTTTCAGTTCATTGCCAATTCTACTGATTGTGTTTAAAATGTAAACTTCGAACATAATCCCATCATTAAACCATAAACTGCAAATCTAATCTCAATTGCAAAACTGACTGTGATGACGCTGTGGAGTGATTTGTCCTGAGGGCTGTTACTCTCCTCAAACCTGATGAATCCTCCTGGTTAAGCTGCACTGAGGCACAAAGGAAACAGAGAAGTGAAGTGACAATGTTTTTGCAGCTGAATTTGATTGTATTTCGCCTACTTTTCTAGTGGAGGATTAACCGTTGCCACACCATGTTATTGCTTTGCTCGGAATGTCCCACCAGAAAAGTTACACGCCTCTAACTTTCATTTTGTGGCAAGTGCAGGTCACTTTTGAACCACAGTCTTGCCAAAGCCACACTTGAGACGGCTCGGCGCTTGTGTTGATATCTAACCTAAGTAAATAAAGTTTATAACAACATGGCAGCAGGGAATGGCCTTTTGGTGTTTGGTTGAGTCATGCCACTTCACTCTGCCACCAGTAATCCAGGCACGGCGGCTTTCAGAGGTAGTAGTAGTGGTAGTGGTAGTAGTGGGCAGGAAGTACTCGGTCGTACAATGAGCTGGCCATGTTAAAAATAAATGGCCAACTGAAAGTCCACGCACAGAGCCTATGGGATTGTTAAGTGATGACGTCACACCCGGCGTATTTTCTCGCTTCCGGGTCCTTTACATCTGCCACTGATTGTTTTTCATGTACTAAAGTGAAATCCGTGTTGTCCCAGTGCAGAAGCAGCTCTGTCAGACCGTTGTGTGCCGTTTAATTAATGAGCATTTTATTGTCCGGAAAAAAGCTGAAGTGCGCCGTTAGCGTGATAGTTGTTGTTAGTTTTACTGTAACGGTAAACTCTGCTCTGAAAGTTGTGGAAAGCGCTTACAAACTCAGAGTGAATCATTTGGATGTTTGCACTGAAGGAAGTGAATGAGCAACAACTTTGGACTGGTGCAAACAGTTTATGTAAGCTCGCTCTGTTTTTTATGTCTTTAGCCACTAAACAGTAGCTAACTATGCACCTTTCAGGAAGCCGTCTGCCTAATCCTTTCTTTTATATAACTTACCTGTGGCATATCCTCTCTATCCAGGCCTTTGTTCCGAGAGTAAAAATAGTTTTTAACGTTACCACAAACTAAACAGCTGTTAGCCTAACATAAACTCACTTTATCAATTCAAGCCACTTCTTTTTTTTATTCTGATCTGATCAATGAAAGGAAAGCTTCTCTCTTCTGTTTGTATTGTCCTGTGCAAACTTTTTTGTCTATAGTATCGGTTCCTGCCAGACATATGACCTGTATGCGTCCTGCGGCCATATTGGTTCTGCAGGGCTCTCAAGTCTCACGCATTGACCGTGAGACACACGCATTTGGGTATGTTCACACGCCACACTTCATATTTCTCACGCTCAAAACACACTACTACACGGAACTGTGTAAGGCAAGACTTTTGATTACTCCAAAATGGTAATAATTGTGGTCTTTCTTACGTTTTGGAAACATGAATGCTAAAGCTATCATTAAAGAGGCCAAATCTGCAACCAACAGCTACAACAGCGCACATAAACATGTTTAAAACAAATAACTAGGGCTGCAACAAGTTAATCGATTAATCGCAACTAATCAATTATAGAAATGGTTGTCAACTAATTAAATAATGGAGTAATCGTTAATTGGTCTAAACACAGACTCCAAAACATTGTCTGCTGAAAGAAGAGGTTTTATCACACAGACGGAGCAGGAATGACAAAAACACACAGGAAACATGTCAATTGTGTGTTTTTGATTAAAATTCTTGTTCATCTATCTATCATCTATCTCCACCAGGACGTTGTCAAACCCCTTCACTTTAGCTTTGTCTGGGGAAAATTTAATACAATTCTCCTCTTCAAGGCTCTTTTGCGTCTAAACAACTAATCTATTAATCGAAGGAGTAATCGCTAGACTAATCGATTACCAAAATAATCGTTAGTTGCAGCCCTACAAATAACCACCAGGTACATTTACATGTTTTAAGTTCAATTTAAACCTATTTAGTAGTTATTAGTAAATTAGTCATGTATGACAGGTTAGGCTACATATTTCACTAAAATGTAGTTAACATTATTATATTTATGGTGGGACACTACAGGTGAATTGGAAAAAACCTTACATTTAAAGATATAAGTTGTAAACTGTAGTAGTCCACATAAATGTAAGAAAAAAGTTTTTCACTGTAATGTTTTCATGTAGAAATAAGATATTTTATGTGTAAAAATGGCTTTGCACATTTTTGGGACAAGGTTTACATTTCTTGGATAATTTTTTTTTACACATATTAGTTACAAAAAATTTACAGAGGGGATTTTGGATTTCTTATTTAGTTTTTGAGTAAACTAGATTGGTTTTGCCTGTAGTGTCTGATTTGACTAAAGATTTTGCCTATTTGTCCCCAGTTTGACAGTTTGTGTAAAGTTTATAATGTTACTTCCTGGTTGAACATGAGACAAATATGACATAGTTAGAGGTAATTCCATAACTGTTACCATAGCAACCAGATGGAAACGAGGGCCAACTGTTACCTAGCAACCAGACTGTAAACAAGGCCAACATCCATATACATCACACATTTGTTATGATTTGACAAATAATACCTGATAACACCTTTATTTTAAAGGTCAGTTTAAACTGTCAGAAAAATGTGTCAGTTGAGTGTTAATTGTCTGTATTTTCAATGGTACGTCGCTTTTTGATGACATCACAGAGGGATTCCATTTTAGAACTAAGCACTTAGAGCTTTTAGGTTGTTTTTTTACTTCTTCACAAAATGCAGCTTCACGGATGTAAAATGATAAATATTAACCACAGATGCCCTCCCACCAAACTAAGTCAGAATTAGAAAAACATGAGAACCTGTCATAGACTTAAAGTTTGCTTTTACCTAAGTTATAAAAGATGTGATTTTTATGTGTTTTGAGGCACTAATTGGTGCTCTGCCTTATCTTAACACAAATAAACGTTTGAATTAATTCATTACATTTGTTTTGTCTTTCAGTGTTCTTTTTGATTTATTACCCTATTGTTCGGGTAAGTTAGATCATGCAGAAAAAACGAAGAGTCTGTTCTATGCTCCAAGATACTTTTCAACTCACTTTACCCCGCCTCCAGCCAAAATCTCACTCTAATCTCTGATCAAAACTTGAGAGCCCTGGTTCTGGCACATTTGGTCCTAGCAAATGCAAAAAAGAAAATCTGCATAAACTACTCAAATATCAGAACAGTTCTAATATTTACTGTCGGCAACAACAAAATACACAAAATACATTGGCATAAACCAATTAAAATGACCTCAAAACCAGACAAACGTCTAGTGTAATCTCTCAAACAAGACTACAACGTGATATTTCTGCACTTTTCTGGTTCATTTTCTGGTCCATACACAAGGTTACCAAGTTTTAAAAATATTAGGCAACGTAGAAAAGATATTGTGTTATTTGCTTGAGCATACTGCAGCCTTTGTGATATGCTAACTATGACTTGAGTAAAGTTACCCCCAAACTTTATTTTTTTGCCTTTCTTGGAACCTTTACTTTGCACTTCCAATTGAGTAAAAGTAACAGTTTTTTTGTTGTTGTTGTTATTCTTCCCTTATTTTGTTGAGTCAATACAAAATATTGCAAGTCTTTATGCTCTATTTATAGTATTACAATGAACTTTGCTCTAGAACGGGAAAAGATGAGTCACGGTGGACATTACGTGCACCAGTGATCAAGAATAGTGAAAACTCAGGCATGCATGATCGCTATTGAATGGTCATTGCAACTGACAGTAATTGTTTGAGTTACACAGTTTTGGTCTGTATAAAGCACTGGCTCATATTTAGTTTGTTTGTCATGCCTGAATTGAGACTAAACAATGTAAAAGGGAGTTTGTTCATATCAGTTACACAATGTTGGGCTTTACCAGTGCACAATATGAGTGTACGAGTTAAAAAATAATAAAAATATGTCTTCTGTACAGCTTGCGTTCACGTTGTACAATTTGATGATGTAATATTGGAGGGCTTATGTAACTCTAAGAACGATTTACTGCTTTTGAAAGAAATATCCAAATTTATTAACCAAAAATGTTGAACTTAAATTCTATATGACAGGTATTCCAAATTTGTAATTATGACTGTTTGATGAGAAGGAACCTGCAGTAGTTTAATTAGTAGTTTAATATAGTTTTATGTCTGCGAAGTTTCAGTTTATGTCGACATTTTGAAAAATATAACTTTAAAATTATAGGAAGTAGAGATGAGTTCTAAAACGGAATCCCTCTGTGATGTCATCAAAAAGCGACGGGCCATAGAAAGTACAGACAATTTACAGACACATTTTTCTGACAGTTTAAATGGTTACTCAACAAAATAAAGGTGTTATCAGGTATTATTAGTTGCCAAATCATAACTGACGTGCAATGGAAGCATCCTGGGTCAAAGTTCAGAGATAATGATTGAAATAGCTCATGGCAATAAAAAAAAATCCTCCTCCTCTTAAGCTCCGTGAAGATACAAATAAAACTGTACTGTACTAAAAGCCCGAAAGAAGTGCTATGAATAATATTATTAGCCTATTATATTGATTTTAACAATTGGCAGATTCATAGCACAAAAATCAGTATCAGAAAGTGAAAAATTGAATTGGTGCTTCCTTAAACAGAACTAGTTCATTTGAATGAGTTTACAGGAGTCCAAATGTATTCCTCACATTCTCACACATTCCTAACATCCGAATTATTCACTACAATGAGTTTATAAGCGCTTTGCACAACTTTCAAACGTCATAGTTGAGTTTTGCCAAGCCGCTGAATGAGCTAACAACAACTAGCATGCTAACAGCGCTCTTCCTGGTTTTTGGATATTAAAACACTATAATGAGATGCAGAACTCACTCAGTTGTCTCATTTTGAACCTAAGAGATGCTTTTACAATATTTCTGTGCTGTATATAAGGCAGGGGTGTCCGAACTTTTTCCATCGAGGGCCACATATTGAAATATAGACCAAGCAAGGGGCCACAAATCAATCATGAAACATTCAAAAAAGCTGTATTTATCTGATGTTTTAAGTACCACCACATCTACATTCAGTATTAGTGTCTTAATATCAGGTTTGTCTTGCACCAAAATATTAGTTATTTAGGTTAGTATTGCAGAAAATGTGAAATTTGCTGTAAAAAAGTACTTCTCAGGACAATATGGGCCACTTCACCAGGAAGCCTAAGGGCTAAGAGAAATTGGTCTGAGGGCCGCATTTGGCCCCCAGGCCTTAGTTTGGACATGCCTGATATAAGGTATATGCTCAACTACATGGAAAACAAATGCATGTCTTTAAGGCTAAAAGTCCTTTAAACTGACAATGATCATGTGTCTTTGGGGTTGAATAATGACACCACTTTCTGAAGCTATTGTGAAAAAAGTGATTTGATCATTTTATCTTTGTTTATTTACACTGACAGAGAGGAATTTGAACTTTGTGCCAGTTTTGTTTCATGCAGATAGGCCCAGTAATTAAACGAGATATTAACCATAAACCAAGTCAATAATCTTTGAAACTGTGCCAGAATATGACGACGCAAACTAACACTTACATTACAAAACTGGGACTAGACTGGGACTAAGCCTGGAGCGAAACTTTGACTTGACTGGGGCAAAACCAGGACTAGAACAAGACCAAACCAAGTCCAGACTGGGACCAAACTGAGCCCAAACCAGGACCGAAGCAAGGACAAGTAAGAGGCGTTTTCTGCTACATAATGTTTTTATTGAAGACCCATAAATCAAGGCTTGCATCTGCAGCTGTGCCTTTTATGAAGCGCATTTCGTGAATCGGATTCCTGTCCGTTCCTGCGCGCCGATTATGAAACGGCGAAAACTCTAAATGGGGCCAAAGACGTGTTTCCACAGAGTTTAAAACAAGACCAAACAGTGCCGTCACATTTATCAGAAGAGACTCGGCGTCAAAAAGGCGTGACCTGGACTCGCTCCCGTTCGCCTTCGTAGCGTCTGTTAGCTTTTTTAGCCTCGGCAAACATGGCACCCGTGAAATGCTATGTCAGCAATTTCAGTGTGGATGATTTGTTCTGGCAGCCACAAAGGAAAACTGTCAGAAGTGTCTTTCACAATAGGACTTTGATTCAACACTTAAGCAGCTTTGTGCAACTTTCACTTCGCCAGGAAGAACGTTAAGAACAAACTACTGCAAATTAGGCCTTTTATTTATTATGTTGTTGTCATAAATGGAATGTTATGGCTAAATCTTTTCGTAAGCATGGAAATCTTTTAGTTTTTACGTTTATATTACGATTAAACTTGATTAAAGCATAATTATAAATGAGGCTGCCTTTCACACTATGGAGTCAGAATACGTTTTCAATGAAATCCAACATCTGAAATGATTGGTTTAGAGCTGGAAGATGTATTGATAAATGTATAATATCGTTGTTGTTTTGGAGATGTGCAAAATTAGAAAACTGGGGAATATCGTCTATAATTAAAATTATTAAATAGACCTCAAAAAGAGACAGAAACGTCTCCGAACATAAAGTTATATTTCTGCACTTTTGTGGTTAAGTAAATAAACGGATAAATCACAAAGTGCATTACAGAGGGCAAGTAGACCAAAATTACAGCAACAGTAAGAGAATAGGAGAATAAATTAACAAACGAAAATATAAAATAAGTCAACCAAAAGCTTTTCTAAACAAATATGTCTTCAGCTGCTAAGGGTTAGCGTCAGGTCTAAGTTCACGCTGCTTTCACGTTTTGCGTAATACTTAATCCTCGACCAAGACATTTACAGGCACATTTTGGCACATTACTGATGCATCGTTTAAATTTGATCTGAATAAAATTTTTTATCTGAAATCCTTGAAAATGCTTGATTTCTACTTAGTCGTTTTCAAGGTTGGGAAAGTGCTTGGATTTAGGAAAAAGTGCTTGAAAACGCTTGAAATTTAAACTCGGATCCTATGCATTTTGACACTAAAGAGCGCTAATAGTTGTTGTTTTGAAGTGTTCTAAATGTGCGGACAGAATATGCTTTGTGCTGGTGTTCTAACGTTGTATGTGACCCTTCTAAATAATATTTGCACGGCACCGATGTTTGTTTGTCAGTGGAAAGTTGGTCGCTGACTCCGATCAAGTGAATGAGCCATGAATGCTCTTGGGTTTTTATATCGAGTTACGTTATGCAACTTTCTAAAATGCCCTAAAATACAGGAAATTAAAGTGCACACTCATACTCAAACTGCATACTGGGAGAGAAACATTATTTTGATCGTTTCAGAAACTACAGTTGAGAGGGTTGAGTTTGTTATTGTCGTGACTACAAAAAACTAACTATAAAGGTGCTAGAATTAACCTGTGAGTCTACCTTGAAGGTGCTTGAATTCTATCTTTGAAAAGGTGTATTGAACCTTGAATATCACTCTTTGCTAAATAAGCAGGGCTAAGTAACATTTTTACCTTATCAAATGTCTTTGTAAGTCCGTGTGGTGGTTGCAAATGTATTTTTGGGGGTGTTTGAAGCGTCCATCGTTGCCCCCTGCTGTCTCGGGGCGAAAAACCAGCCTTGCAACATCGACCCGAAGACAACTCTCCAGAGAAACCCTGGCTCTTTTTAAATATTCATCAACGTGAAATGCTTTTGTATGTGATTGCGCTTTCTTGTTTCAATTAACAAGAAGGAAAAAAATGTTTTGCGTCTTTTCGCCAGCAGTGTACTTTCATTAGAGAGCTGCAGGGGGAGCTCTGTCGCTAAAGTTACTTAGTTCTAAACACAGTAGAAGAGCTATTTGAGGATAAATACTTGCATTTTGTCTATTTCCTTTAAATGTTAGTTAGTTACAAATGTTACAGGTGCACAATGTAATAATTCTTGTACCTTTTTGTCTCCGTGGTGATACTACGGCTTTGGAATGGTCCAAAGTATGGCATTAAGGGTATCTATCTTGCACATATTTAATTACAGATAGTTTTATTACTCAAAAATACCTTGCTGTGAGCGAAGTTGCCTGTCCACAGATCTGATTTTCGGGCTTATAATTTATTGTATGTACTTTTTTATTGCACTTGTGGGACATTTTTTGTTATTTCTTTGCAGTATCATAAGATTTGAGCTGTAGAGAGTTGACTTTTATGTCTCATCATAGACACAAACTGCTTGAATCTGTTGCAGCAGCTCATGTATTCAATGATATCATACATTCAGAAAACGGTTATTGCGTCAACGGCATAAATTAGTTTCAGTATTATTGTTTTGTTTTGGTGTGTTCGATGTGTTAATGCTTGTTTTGCTGACGTTTTAAAAGCCCAAGCCTGTCTGATAATGACTTAAATAGTGGAAAAACTGGCTGATACAGGTTTGGGTGTTGCCTTTTCCTCTGAAGATTAGAGCCTCAGACGACAATATGGAAGAAAGGCAAGTTCAACCACTTATTCTACTGTACTATTGTTCAATATACTGCACAATTTCATGTACTTAGGAAATCAATTTGAAATTTCCTGTTTTAAAACCTTAGAAGATGTAAATGTAGCCTTGTACTGGAAAACAGTTAAAGCAGTTATTCTGTGCTCACAAAATGTCATTGTTTTCAGCAGAAACAGACTGGAAAACAACACTTTAAAGACCTTAAGGCAGGTTGGACAACTAAACTAAAATGCAGTTAGGATAAATATATTTCAAAGTTTGCGAAATACACATTTTATCCCAGTTTAGGGTCAAGAAAGTGGTTTATTTTGTGTAAATTGTGCATAACCTGTGTCTCCCTTGTGTGATGTCATCAATTCCTCGTAATTCCTGTAATTTTCTACAGTTTTTTTTCCTTTTTTCTCCACAAATGGCGACTTGATTGGTGTAAAACTATCATTTAGATTTACAACAGGTATAAATACACCTAAATACACCAAATAAAGTCTAAATTAGAAAATGATAAAAACCTGTCAGGTGCACTTTCGATCACTAAATGGATGAGGTGATGTTTGGACTTTAAAAACCTCTCACCTCATGACATCATCTTGTGAAACAGAGCCTTTTAAGATCTTGAGAGACAGAATAATGTAGAGTTACTCAGTCATTGCATGCATTAAGGAAAAATGGCCATGCTCACTTAACACTTACTTGTTTTTTGAAAGAAATCGTACTTTTCTCACATCATACTTTTAATCCTACTTGAGTAATGTTTTTTGTTTTTTAATCGAAGTAACAGTCTCCTACTTGAATAAAAGTGTCAGTTCCTCTTCTCACTGTGAGTAAATCTATAAGCGACAAAAGCTTTATGTTGACAATATAAAATTACAGTATTATCTGAACGTCTTTTTCTTATTATTTTGTGAATGTCTGAGATCTGAGGGGTTTAAAATTGTGTAAATTGTGTCAAACTGTTTACATTTTTAATTAAAGGTAACAGTACATTTAGAAGGAATTAATAGCAAGATTTAAAAATGACGTAACTTGAATATTGAAATCAGCACTGACGAGATGATTATTGTTATAGTTTTAACTCTGCCATGATCCTTGATTGAGTGATTTAGATGCTTTATTTATTGAGATATTGTTTAGAAATTGAAACTATATTTTAATTTCTGTGATTAATATTTTGAAGAAAGCTTTGGTATTAGAGAAATTGGATTTGTGGACATTTGTGTTTTCCAAGTTTACTGTATACTCAACTTAACGATGTCGGTGATAGAAGTTTGTGATGATGTTTGACTGTTCAAGTTCATTCTTTTTTTCTTTTTTTTTTTGCATGATTAAAGTTTCTAAATACTTTTAAACTTTTTCCTTCCCAAACGTCTACTTGATTGGTCTAATACTGTCATTTATATTACATGTTTTATTTATTTATTTATTTGAGCATCTGTAAGAATAAAGCATACAAGAAAACATTCATATATTGATTGTAAAAAAAAAAAAAAGAATACATGAGACACATTATTTATAATACACTATTTAGTCTGTGATGCTGAAAACATGTAAGAAGAGATTTATAAAACGTAATGTATTATGGCTGGACGATATGGCAAAAAATTATTATCACGATTCACGATGATTTTGATTTTGATTGATCACGATTCATGTTCACTTTGTATTTTTCTATCGCCTGTAACAGATCTGCACGATTTTGTAAAATATCTAATTGTGATTTTTCTGACCAGTGCGATTGCGATTAGATTTGCAATTTATGTTTTGATAATAGGATTCTGTTCAAATTCACATTTTAAACACAATTTTGTCGCTTTTAGTCGCCTTTTTGTCACGTTTTGTCATATTCGAACGCGTCTTTGTCACTGTTAGTTGCTTCTTTCTCACTTTTTGTCGTGTTTTTGTCGGTTTTAGTCACGTTTTGGTGCATGGTGTTGCGTTTGTTGTTTGTAGGCACCTTTTTGTTTCTTTTGAACGCAATTTTGTCGCTTGTTTCGTACAAATCCAAACTACAGTGTTATCGGTTTTTATTCAAATCAAAGCAAGACATTTTGTTGTTTGTGGAAGAAATAAATGCATGCATCGCAATTTGGTTTAATTGTGCAGCGCTAGCCTTGAAGAGGTAAATAAAGTCATCTGCTCAGAGGCTTCAGAGGCTAAACAACAGGAGTAAAAGTGTGTTTGAACAGACAGCTGCATTAAAGAGACAAACTGTCAATCATGATACGATTTAAGAAAAATAAGTCACAGGGACGAGCTCTATCCTACTCCTTTTGTCAGGTCTAAGGTGTATTTAGATGAATTAGGATTATCAGTTTTAACAGCATGTGCATGAGCATTTCATTATTTACATATACACTGATTGATTGACAATGACTTCTGGATAGAAGCCGAAACGTCCCGATCTTCAAACGGCATCCAGACGACAACCCCTGTAACCTTTTCTACAATTTACATACACACACACATAGATAAACACACATTATTTGCATATCTATATATAGCTACGCACGCAAATGTATTATGTATTTTTATAGTTTGACGGGAATACTCACGCTATTCCGCAACTTTGCGCCACAGATGGGAATACAAACTCTGTCTTACAGTGAGTTTTTCTTATCTTTCTTATCTTATCTTCTTAAAATGAAATCGTCCTCTTAAGTTATATTGCTGAACATGGACTGTATTTGTCTTAACAATTTACTGCTAGCTTTAAAAATTATTTCTGTTGTTAGATCATCTGGTTTGAGAATTTTTGAATACCAGAACAAAAAAGAGTGTGTTCATAGAAACTGGCATTCTGAATAATTCTGACAGCTCTTTTCTGTAATGTACGGAGTGGTTGTAAGGCCCTTTTGTAAATGTCACCCCAGACTTCCAAACAAATCCCTCAAATAAACTCGACTCCCCCAATCCTTCCCGTTCATTGCTCCTCTGCCCTTCACTCCTCGTGCAGCCGTCCTGTCTCCTTACACACCGCTTTGGTATTTCAGGAAGACGCTAGAGCTAAAAGGCCATCTCTGCTGCCCCGCTCCGATTGGCCGAGGAGCCGGGGGGGGGCGGGGCTTGCGGGGGCAGGTCTGTGGACAGCGAACACTCTGGCACGATCACTGCCTCTGTCACTGCACTCTTTCACATGGTCCCGTGGAATAACTTTGGATTAAAATGGGACGAGAATGACAGCCGAGGCCACAGCGGTGAATGGAGATAGTTGGACACATGGTAAAGTTGTTTTTGTTTGATTTTAAAGGTAGTTTATTTTGGAGTTGAATTAAGAAGTTGGTGTTTCTTGAAGCTTTTCCTGGTTAGATTGAGTTTGGAGTTTGCACCAGCAACAAGGAAGGATAGGTGTAATGCAGCGCTTCTTGTTTGAAAAGCAT
Organism: Rhinogobius similis; assembly: GCA_019453435.1. Lineage (NCBI taxonomy): Eukaryota > Metazoa > Chordata > Actinopteri > Gobiiformes > Gobiidae > Rhinogobius > Rhinogobius similis. The sequence continues at coordinate 32,454,213 of CM033625.1, forward strand.
TTAAAGGTGCAGCTGTTTTTCTGGTGGTGATTTTATTGATTTCCCTGTAATGTTCCACAGTAAGGTTTTAAAAGGTGCATAATATACTAAATGTGTGAGCTTTTAACCATATTATAACAATGTTCGCTTATCAAAAACAGACAGAAGTTGAATTTAGCTTCTTTCGTGCTTATTTAATTAATCTAGCTCTGTAAGTCTTCTCCCTCTTAGCCTCATAAAAACACTCGGTTCCAGATTTCCCAGTGCTGTGACGTTAAAGGTAGCGATCCGGAGGTCTTTTGTGCTGTTTTTAAGTCCATAAATCATCTCGTTCTGAGGTTTTCTGACTCAAATCACAGTCATTCCAACTGTGTGCTTACATTAGCGTGTCGGGGCAAGCTAGCCTTTGTTTTTGATTTTCCCCATAGTAATTCCCTCTGCTTCCGGTAGATGTCGTGCTAGCACCAAAAGCTGATGAGGGAACACCTGACTGTTAGAAATGAATGTGCTTTTTGACATACATGCATCATTTTCCAAAACAAGATGCCATTCCAGAAAAATCAATAACATCTCCATGACGACAAGCAGGTGGCAGACCTTCCCCAAGAAAAGTTACACATTAAAATATTCTTAATGCATGATCACACATTTTAAAGGATAAATATTATGCAAAAATGACTTTTTTGAGCTGTTAACCATGTTCTTATATTGTTACGTCATGAATAAAACACGTGGAGTTGCATTTAGCTTCATTGACACTAGTTTGAGGAATCCTGGTTTAAAACTCCTCCCCCTCAAACTGTCGGAAACACTCCGTTCTGAATCGCTTCGATGTGTGACGTTTTTTGGTAGCATTTCTGCCTCTTAACACGATCATTACAACTGCGTCACAGCTCAGGACTGCTACATTACAAACCATTGTGTATATATAAATATGTGTAAATACTGCTGTTCCCAGTGGATGGAGCCACAGCTAAGTTACTCTGGCGTCTCCCGATTTTTGTTCTAAAACATGAGAAGTCAAAGTAAAGATACTCAAGCATGTTTAAAGGTCAATGAAAACACAAATAATGCATCATATTTGTCCTTTAAGAGTTTTAGACCATTGCCTTGTTGATAAATATGCTATATTTATGGTAAACAACTAAAGTCAACTTAGTTCAGACTTATACGAATAAAAATGCAGCAAGGGGTGCAACGTCTCCATCTGCTGGTGCACTGAGGAGCGACGCAGTTTAAAATGAGGCTAAAAACAGCATCTGTCTGTACATTGACCTTGTTTAGGTGTGTGAAAGTAATTTGAGCACTGAAATGATCAGAACAATAGCCATGTTTCCATTGGTTTGCTGTGGACTGTATAATGGACCATTTACAGGCTAGCATAACAAAGCTAGCAAAACAAAGCTAGCACATTTTAGCAGCTGTTTCCTGTTTGTCAACTCATGGCACTCGCTGCAAGACCGAAAATATTATCTTTCCAGAGAAAAATGCACCTCACATTATCCAAAGCCGGCACATTATATCAAGAGACCTTAAAAGGTGCAGAGAGCGAAATAAATGCAGAAAAAGCTGGCGATAAACTGGAAATAATTTATTGTTTAACGTCTCAGTGCCACAAAGTTATTAATAAACGTGTTTTTGTGAATTGCCAAACTCTGCCTTGTGAATAAAAAGTATAATGCAATACAATTTAGATTTTACTTATTAAGAAAACTTGTTTGAGTGACGTCAGCTGCTCACGTAGCAGACTCTGCCCTGGCCAAAACCTCCTAAATGTTCGCCATTTTTCCTTAACCATGTCCAGTCTTCAGAAAGATACCTGGAGTTGCATTTAGCTGCATTCAAGCCATTTTGAGGACTGTTGATTTGAAAATTCTCTCCTCTCCGACCATCAAAAACACTTCCTGCTGAACTCTCTCGAACTACGTCACTTATCCGAGAATCTTCCGCTGTTTTAAGTCCGTAAGTCATCGCCAGACTCGCTCTTAGCATTTCTGCCTCTAAACATACGAAATAACTAAATTGTGTAAGTGCTGGCGCCATCTACTGGCTGCATACACTCAGTAAGTGCCTGGGCACACTGCAGAGAAACTTGTTAATTCAAAACATGAAACGGCAAATTTAAGGTACTCAAGAGTTTAAAGGTTTATAACAATATAAGAAATGCTGAGTATTTTTCCTTTAATCAAATGAACTGTTCCGAAACCTAAGCGTGAACCAATGCGAAGGAAAGAAAATGCGAAACAAAAAAAACCCTAAAACGTTCACTTAATATTAAACTAAAGTGTAAACATTGTTTTTATTACACAATGCTTTATCATTTATTGCAGCTGTAAATTATTTATCAATAATAACTTTTATCAACAGCACAAGTTCCTTAGAGCTGTGCAGTTCATCAAATGTCAAATGTTTGAGTTTCACATAGTTTCACATCATCAGTGATCAGCTTAGAGGTTTATAAGTCAGTGAATCCTCTGTGGTTTGGCGCAGAGTTCAGCATTTAGTGGAACCAACTGAACTTTTAATGGTCGTGAAATATGAAACTGAAAGCCGTGTGTTCAGATAAATATGTGATAAGATAAAAATAAATTAGACCTGATTATGTAATGGACTGATACCAGAACAAAAACCGTGACACACTTTTTTGGGACTATCCACTTTATTCCAGAAGTTTCCTTGGGCGCCGTCATCTTTTTTCCATTGTATTGGTTTACATGGGGCAGAGCTCAACAGAAAATAAGTTCTACTCAGACTAAAAGGGAAATCACTGCGTTTCTGACTTGTCGTTGGTGGTGTACATTAAACATTTTTACACAAATCAATCGACTTTATATAATGCTTCAGATGTGAGACTTTTCCCTCGTTCGCCATTTGCATAAACTGGACCCTCGTCAAACTGGAAGTGCGTTTGCTACAGGAGTGCGGATCGGTGGCAAAAAGAGGCAAAAGTGGGCGGGGCTGAGTAAGGTGAATATTGGCTAGCCCTGTTCGTACTTTCACACGCGTCTGCAGCCGTCTCTGTTGCACCTGTGCACTCTGTATGTCTTCATTGGCTCGTGCCCGCGGTGTCACTCTCTTCTCGACCTGTTTCGGAGCCGCAGTGAGCGCAGCAGACATGCCCAGGCACTGCCCCAGTATCGGTATGCGCCACTCGGAGATTCTGCGCGGGTTTAGAGCAGGGCTGTTCACCTATTTTCCCGAGGGACAGGTTTTTCAGGGGGTTTTGACCTTTGGGCCAGAAATGTGTGCAAGGCTTTTGACATATGAAATAAATGTGATATGAAAGGCTTTAACGACATCTGCAGAACTGAACCAGGACTGAACCATAGGAATAAACCAGGACTCAACCAGGTCTAAACCAAATCTAAACCAGGTCTAAACCAGGTCTGAACCCGGACTGAACCCGGACTTAACCAGGTCTTTACCCAGACTGAACCAGGTCGTAACCAGGTCTAAACCAGGACTCAACCAGGTCTAAACCAGAACTCAACTAGGTCTAAACCAAATCTAAACCAGGTCTAAACCAAATCTAAACCCGGAATGAACCCGGATTTAACCAGGTCGTAACCAGGACTAAACCAATTCTAATCCAGGACTAAACCAATAACAAGAGAAAATATTTTCTGTATTTTTTTTAAGAGGGATTAAGGGCCGGATCATGTCCCTTGGAAGACCTGATTTGGCCCCCGGGCCTTCAGTTGAATAGCCCTGATGTAGACAGTATCCTGGGGCCCAGTCTCGTATTATGTTTTACTGGTTGGTAGGGATGACTAGTTTGAGCCACCATTAGTCCCCATTTTTCTGCCATGATTGTGATGACTGTTTTATCAGTGTCACCAAATCTGCAGCGTGTTTGGAGTTAGAGCTGCTCGATTTGGGAAAGACTAAGTCTAATTGATTGATTGAAGTGATTTATGTTTTAATAATAGGATTCTGTTCAAAGTTCAAATTTTAAACACAATCAGGAGAATAGACAAAAGATTGAAATATGAACTGACAAACGAATAAAATAATCATGTGTTGCAGAACGTTTTCACTTTAGGTCGCTTCTTTTTTCGCTTTCTTTTCGCTTTAAGCCATGTTCTTTGTCACTTGTAGTCACATTTTTGTCACTTGTAGTCACATTTTTGTCACTTGTAGTCACATTTTTGTCACTTGTAGTTGCATTTGTGTCATTTGTAGTTGAATTTTTGTCACTTGTTTGACACTTTTAGATGCGTCTTTGTCACGTTTTGGCAGTTTTTAGTCACATTTTTGTTGCTTTTAGTTGTGTTTATGTTGCTTGATTTAGAACATGTTAGAACAAATATAAACTACAACTTTGACAGTTTTATTCAGAATCCTGGTTTGGTCGCTTGTTTAGTTCTGATTTACTTCTGGTTTGGTCGTGGTTTGTCATGGTTTAGACCTGGTTTAGTCGTGGTTTAGTTGTGGTTTAGAGCTTGTTTCGTCCTGGTTTCATTCCGGTTTCGTCCTCATTTCTTCCTTGTTTAGTCTTGTTTTAGTCCTTGTTTAGTCCTGTCATAGTTTTAGTTTAGACCTGGTTTAGTCCTGTGTTACTCCTGTGTTAGTCCTGTTTTAGTCTTGTTTTAGTCCTGCTTTCATCCTGGTTGTGTCCTGTTGTAGTCCTGTTTCAGCCCTGTTTCTGTCCTGGTTCAGTCCTGGTTCAGTCCTGGTTCAGTCCTGGTTCAGTCCTGTTTCTGTCCTGTTTCTGTCCTGTTTCTGTCCTGGTTCGGTCCTGATTCAGTCCTGGTTCGGTCCTGGTTCAGTCCTGGTTCAGTCCTGGTTCAGTCCTGTTTCTGTCCTGTTTCTGTCCTGGTTCTGTCCTGGTTCTGTCCTGGTTCTGTCCTGTTTCTGTCCTGTTTCTGTCCTGTTTCTGTCCTGGTTCTGTCCTGGTTCTGTCCTGGTTCTGTCCTGTTTCTGTCCTGGTTCTGTCCTGGTTCTGTCCCGTTTCTGTCCTGGTTCTGTCCCGGTTCTGTCCTGGTTCTGTTCTGTTTCTGTCCTGGTTTTGTCCTGGTTCGGTCCTGGTTCTGTCCTGGTTCTGTCCCGGTTCAGTCCTGGTTCTGTTCTGTTTCTGTCCTGGTTCTGTCCTGGTTCGGTCCTGGTTCGGTCCTGGTTCTATCCTGGTTCTGTCCTGTTTCTGTCCTGTTTCTGTCCTGTTTCAGTCCCGGTTCAGTCCCGGTTCAGTCCCGGTTCTGTCCTGTTTCTGTCCTGGTTCTGTCCTGGTTCGGTCCTGGTTCTGTCCCGTTTCTGTCCCGGTTCTGTCCTGGTTCTGTCCTGGTTCTGTCCTGGTTCTGTCCTGGTTCTGTCCTGGTTCTGTCCTGGTTCGGTCCTGGTTCGGTCCTGTTTCTGTCCTGTTTCTGTCCTGTTTCAGTCCCGGTTCAGTCCCGGTTCAGTCCTGGTTCGGTCCCGGTTCAGTCCTGTTTCTCTCCTGTTTCGGTCCCGTTTCAGTCCTGGTTCAGTCCTATTTCTGCCCTGTTTCTGTCCTGGTTCAGTCCTGTTTCTGCCCTGTTTCAGTCCTTGTTCAGTCCTGTTTCGGTCCCGTTTCAGTCCTGGTCTGCGGTGGACAGTGACAGGTGATGTACGTTGGCAGTAAAGCGTCCCAGCAGGTCCTGGTGTGTCTCTGGTTCTTCTCTGTTGAAGCTGGAGCCGTCTCAGCCACAGGAGGAGCAGGAATGTGGAGCATTTCCACTGAATACACAGCACCGCCCTCCGGTTCACGACACGAGCCAGGAATATCAGCTCGTCCTGGGTCCGTGCGAATGGTTAATGAGCAAGAGAGAAGCTTCAGGACGTGTCACTGGAGGGCAACTCTATTTAAATCAAAGCTTCTGTAATTGTTAAAAATGGAGTTTAAAGGACACATATTCTGCTACAGTGACTTTATTAAGCTTTTAACCATGTCTTAACAATGTTCCATCATCAAAGACACACCTGGAGTTGCAATTAGCCTCATTCACTCCATTTTGAGGAATATTTATCATCTAGATTTATCAAATTTCCCTCTCCTCCAACCATCAAAAACACTTCCTGATGAACTCCCTCAATCAGTGTTGGTTTTTCTGATTTTAGACGTCACTTATCGGAGAAGTCCTTAAATCATCACCAGACTCGCTTTGAGCATTTCTGCCGACTAAGCATAATTGCTGTAACTGCTAGCTTGATTTTTTTCTTTTTTTTTTTTTTTGCAAAACATGAGATGGAAAAATTAAGGTACTCAAGAGCATGTTTAAAGGCTAATGACAATATGAAATATGTTGAATATTTTCCTTAAAATCAGTGGTTCTCAACCATTTTCAGTCGCGAACAGTTGGAACTTGTGATACGCGAACACAAAAAATAGGTGAATGTGTAGCTGTTTCTCTATTGTTTTATTTTGAGAATCCAGATCTAGAAAAGTTACTTTATTAGATCAACAAATAGGAATCTACATTTACTACTGCTTTGGAAGGGTGTCAAGCCTTGTTTGTCAAGGCCCCAAGAAATGATTTGGCGATCCCCCATGGGAGTGCCAATCCCCAGGTTGACAACCACTGCTTTAAATGATGGAGACACTTTATTGAGCTGTAGGTTAGAATGATTCGCACTCTTGCAATAACTAATCAAATGATCGTGACTCCTCCATTCAAGTATTGCACAAAATCGACTTTTTTGATATTTTAACCATGCTTTATTTGTTTATTTATTTGTTTATTTATCAGGTGGGGATAATACATACATGGGAAAATTTCCATCCGTTGTCTCACATTCATTCTCACAACACTCTCATACACCAGAATACAATTGCACATTTTGATTAGGCTCAGGTAAGTTGAGTTGGGGGTAGTCGCAGCCCTGTTGATTGACAGATTTAAACCACGCATCGTCCAGACACAGGTAGAACACGCAAACTCCACACGAACTGGACCCGCATGAGAATCTAACTTAAAATTTTCTTTCTGAAGATATTAACCAGACCAAAACTGTTCCCTCATATCTGCTGCCCCTCCTTTTCCCACTTTCTAAGAATCTTCTTTTGACGGATTCTGTTTGCCTTTCGAACGTTAACTGCTCTTCCTAGAAAGTCGTCTGCTGCTTCTCCATGAGTCACTTGTATTTTTAAATGTGACGGCAAGATAATTATCACGATGCTAAAACTGCTGAGGGCAATTTGTAAGATGTGGAGAAAAGCCATTGTCCGTTTGAATGTTTGTACTCGATCAGGAATGTCACAGCAAGTCATTTTGTTCCTGGAAAGGCCTCGGGTTACGTCTGGGGAGGCTAATTTGAAGATCTGATCCGTCTCCGGCACCACGAAAAACTAAATATAGACAGATTCTTTATTTAGTTTTTCAAGCATGCTTTATTCAAATTTATCAGTATCCCAAATCAGATAATGGATTTACATGGATATAAGTGAATACATTAGAGTTTTGGAATGTTCTGAGCACATTTCTGATTAAAAAATAATGTAAAGCAAAAATAATGTAAAGCAGATACCGAATCTAAAGAACCATAATGTGGCGTGGACAATATTTGCCATAACATTAAACAACAATTTCTAAAATGTGCGATTTTGTAATATTTTACGTGTGTGGCGGAATAGATTATGCTGAGAGACAGTATGTGTTGTATAGTTTTTAAACAATTGTATAGTTTTGGTTTAGACCTGGTTTATTTCCTGGTTTGGACCTGGTTCAGTCCTGTTTTTTTTTCCTGGTGTGAACCTTGTTTAGTCCCGGTTTAGTCCCGGTTTAGTCCTGGTTTAGTCCTGGTTAAGTCCTGGTTAAGTCCTGGTTTAGTCCTGGTTTAGTCCTGGTTTAGTCCTGGTTTAGTCAAAACCATCCAAAAAAAAAGTAAAATAAAGTTGAGTAGCCCCGATAGAGTCCCGTTAATCTATGTTAAATTCTGGTAAAGTTCACAAATTAACTTTTCACTTTGACAGAAATAATGACAAAATGTATTTCTCTGGGTTATAAAATCATTTGTTACAGGATTGTGTTAAACATACAGACACATTTTTAATCTCATTGCTCCTCTACTCTCATTTTTTACTAAATTATCAGAATATTGTGATACTAATTTTGGTTGAGACAGTATTTTTATTGAGGGCATTATTGATATAATAAGGATTAAAATGTGTTATATGTTTAAAGTTTGTGTCGTTTGTGTTTTAACTGAAGAAGCAGAAGAACAAATACTGTTGTTAAAATGTATTCCATACTTTAAAAATAGTGATATATTGCAGAATGTCAGTTGCAATTTATCGATTATCGCATGTATCGCAGAATCGGTCAATATTTTATCGCAATTTATTGTAGACTCTGTGATTCCTGACCCAAATACCAGCAAAAATCTGACTGATACTGATATCTGGAGAAATAGTCCGAAATCTTTGATACCAGAACCGATTTTTTTTTTTTTTTTAATCTTAATCTTTTTTCCCATTAATGCGAGTTCAGTAGTGCATTTGAGCCAAAATATAATCAGGACAATAACAATGAAGATTCCAAGATTAGTTTGCATTTAGACGATAAACCGTGTCATTACTTTCATCAGCGTTTGTTCATTTGTTTGTGAAAGGACGTTTTTGTTTGCAGGAATGTGTCGTGAGCCTGTGAAAGTCCGTGCGTCTGAATCGGTGTGGGACTGAATCTGGCAGCTGTCGCTGTTCAGTCCGTTCGAGGGGAAGCGACAGGAATGTGCTGATCCAAGCTCGGGATCGTCCAGCATTTTGTAAAAGTTGGACGGTTCCAAAACAGGGGCTGCAGGCTAATTGTCTCCAGCTACATCTGTTCCACGGCGCTAGGCTTCTAAAGAGGCACCAGCTGAGAAATGATCTAATCTAAGCAAACTCCAAAAGAAACATGCATTCACTGCCCAAATGATCAATATTCAATCGTTTTTAGGGGATTTTGAGGTTTCAGTTCTTAAATTAAAGCTGGGGTATCTTAATTTTCACACAGCAAAACCGGAAGTAGGTACTAAAACCTGTCCGTATCTCTCACAAACCCTTTGCACATGTCCAGTTCCATTTCAGTTTCAGCTTTGGAACTGTTTTTTTTTTTTTTTTTCAAACGGCAAAGCGAAACTCGTGCAGACCGCCCCAAGCACAGCCAATCAGAGCGCTGCTTTCGGTTCTTACTTCTGTGTTGATGAGACGTAAAATACTTCTCTGTTAGATGCACAAAGCACACAGTGGTCCTGTTTTTGTCACAAAGTGCTGCTTTTACGAGATACTCTTTTAGGGAAAACACAATATTGACTAAATACCGTGGCTTTAAGTTGCTGTTATGGTAGGAGCCCTTCACAACACTCAATTTGACCAAAACCTTAAAAACATTAAGCCATAATGCAATACATTCAACAGTGTAATCACTAAAACTAAGTGTACAAAATGTCACTAAGTGTTAAAAGCCAGTCTGAATAAATATATTTTAAGCCTTAATTTAAAAGGGCCTAAATCTGTGATGTGACTTGAGAACTTTTTTTTTATTATTATCTCTTTTTGTACAACCTTTGAACATATTATTGTCAATTATCATTGTCAAAAGTATTTGAAATCAGTTACTAATCGATACTAGGGTGACCAGATGTCCTGCTACGAGAAGAGCAGCCACTGGAGCCGTGCAGCCGCCGCAGAGTGAGGGCGCAACAACCTCACCTCTGCTCTGGCTCTCTGTGGAGCCACTGCCTGTGCTGCAGTGGCTGGCCCTTTTCACTTTCTTTCCGTTTTGTTTTAAAGTGGGCTGCGTCACCCCATTCATGTCTTCATTCATAAACGATCCTGAACCTTGGAAAAGTTGCTCCGATGTTTATGCAGGTTAAGGTTCTGCTAATAGCAACGTGAGACTTCTTGTGGCCCTTACAAAATAAAACCTTCTGCATTTACCCACTGCTGAAAGTAGGGCTGGGCGATATGGCAAAAATAAAAAATCACGATTTTTAAAATCTTAACTCACGATTTCGATTTTATCACGATTTTTAACAAAAGCATAACCCCGGGCTCAGACCACATGCAGTCCAGCTCCGGTTGCTGTGCCGGAGCGGTCTGGTTGCAGTGGGTGACTCACACAGAGCGCGCAGTGCTGCGGTGCTGTTGCCAGACTGCTGACTTCGCGAGACCACGAGTTCACGGGGGTTCACGCTCGTTTGCGCGATAACTGATGGCGTATATAGGAAGTATTGGTAAACAAAGTAGTAGTTGCTCGCGGTTTGGGATTGTGTTCACTTCTGTTCGTTTTCCACACACTTTGTGACCCCGTATCACCGGTTATGATGTAATGTTGACAAGCGCGAAGGTAGTAAAAGTTGTAGCACGAACACATTGGTTTAACTTTGAAAAAACACCGGATCCACTTCACTCGCGCTCGAATCATTTCCTGTTCGTCTCGTCTCATTTTTACAACTTCACGGAAAAGGCGTGCGGTGGGCTCCGGCGCTCCGGCAAAAATTCAACCAAACGGAATGAATCCGGATCGCCGGAGCACCTCCGCCGGCACCACCGCACTGCACGGTGTGCGGTCTGAGCTCCTCTCGCACTTTTGCAGTAACGGAAAGGCTGCGGTCACTGCACCGGAGCTGGACTGCATGCGGTCTGAGCCCGGGGTAACAAATCCACTCACAGAAGCAGTTTTTTGTTGAAAGAAGAAAACAAGCTTTGAATAAATGCCAATTTATTAAATTTGAAAAAATAAACTTGCAATGTCACACTATCAACTAAAAAAAAAATCACAATAAAGATATAATTATCAAGACTCAGTCAGTTAAGCTTTTCAAGTAGTAAGTAGTGCAAATAATTCCAATGACATTAGAATAACATATTGGCTCATTTGTCAATATAGTGAACTGTTAGGCCAAAATATGGTTCGGATGTTCTGCTGGACCATCACTTGTGGCAAAGAACTGCACATTCTGTACTTTTTGTGCAACTTTACTTCGGCAGTCTGTATACATGTGTGGTATGGCGGTGTTCGAAAAAAACTTTCAGCTAGGCAACTCATAGCGCTGATCCAAAACTTTTAACATCTTCGTAAAACCCACACGTTCCACTGTTTGTAGCGCGCACATATCTTTAACTAAGTGGAAAGTCACCGCATCAGTTACAGTGTTCCAGCGTTTACTGCCTCTATCGTAAGGTGTTAATTTAACAAACGCATCTGTTAGCATTTGTTGCTTCGGAGCAGACGCGGCTGCTGGTGCTGAGGTCTTCGCTTTAGCTGCCTGTGCTGCTTGACTTTCAGCGTACTGTTTTTTTATGCCTTCTTTTCAAATGGCCAAATAAGTTAGTAGTATTACCGTCAGTTGCCTTTACGGTCTCCTTGCACACTTTGCATATTATGTTCTTTTGGTCTTTGTCATTTGGTGCGAAGCCAAACCAGTTCCATATTATTGACAAGGAGTTTTTTTTCGAGACCAAGTCCTCACTCTCAGCCGCCGCCGCCATGACCCACGCTTGTAGTGAAACAACAACACGGGGAGGGGGAGGGATGCACGTGCATCGACCACTCTGATTGGTTTAAAGCCACATGTCTGTCTCGCCAATACCGTGCAGATGCCGTGCGAGTGCAGTAAAGGTAGGAAAAACGAGCGCTATGTTTCCTCGCTGATGCGGCTTTCACAGACACACATAAGATCGTGATAAAACGATCTCTTAAAAATTACACATCGTCAGCTTTGGAGATCGTAAGACGGGTTTATATCGTCATATCGCCCACCCCTAGCTGAAAGGGCCTTATTGTGAAAAGAACACTCACTGATAATGCACAGTCTGTCCTGCACAACGTTATGTTTAAGAATAGCATTTCAAAGTAGTTTGGATCCTGGATTTGAGCACAGCTGGTGGGACTGGGATGTTGCCTTTTAACCTAAAATAAATAGGCCCATAATTATGACTCCATTTTCAAATATTGCCTAAAAGGCAGCAGAATACAGGAATTTTCTGTTGTGCACTTGACAAGGCAGACCAGACCATAGACTTTTGGTGCCATTATTATTTGCCCTCATCTGCACTGACAAAAGAGAGCTGGAGACGCAATGACAGGCCAGTGCTTTGTGGATATTGGCTTATATCAAACTAAGTCAATAATTTATGTTTTTTCTAATCTAAGACATACACATAACGCACAAAATATAGCAATATTTGGTGGCTTTTCATTTTGGGCACCCTAATGGATACTACAACTTGTATTAGAACTCTATACACATTTAGCATCAATACTGTATAAAAATAATATAAACAGGATAAAATGTTACCTTCCCTGAACGGTTTTAGAATGATTTTGAGCTTTATAAGACCACATGTAACAAAGAAAACATTAGGCTTATCATTTTGTGTTGAAAATTGTTTGTCTAAATTGATTGTCTTACAAAAAGAGAATTTTTTTGTCTTCATTATCGTTAGGAAAATATGAGGGAAAACCTGACTGATGGAAAGTAATGTGTGCTTTCAATAGATATTTTAAGTTCTAAAGCATGAGATAAAGCAAAGGTTCTAAAGAGCACGTCTATCTATTTCCACGGGTGCGGATCCTCTATCAGTAAAGTTCCATAGTGCATCTTTAACATTACAAGCTGTTCATATATTCTGTGACTCGGGATGGTGGGAAGAGGAGCATGCCCCCCTCTCCTCGTCTGCGCTCGTCCTGTGTATAATAATGTGTAGAACAGCTGATCCGTGTTTACCGTGACTCATGTTGTAGTTTCCCAGTGTTGGCCTTTGGAAAGCCCAGCCTCCTGTCACTGCAGCTGCTGAGTCAGACCGACGCTCTTATCGCCCACTTTACTGCCAGACCCTGAAGGCAGCATCATAAACACTCATTTGGTCAATGAGCAACCAGCTTCACGGGAAAATGTTTGACTATTTTGCTCCAGGAGTCAACTGATGGCGGCGTAATTGTTAGAACTTCACCTTTTGTGGCAAGTTCATTTCGAATACTTGCTAAACTATTTGTGATTTCACTATAGCAGGTTCTTACAGTTATTTTTTTTTATCACAAATACAGCATAGTTATTGAATTAAAATGGTAAATTTGATAGATTTAAAAAAAAAATAAAGAATGCGGATCTATTGTCCTGGTTTAGGGTTAATATTTTGCATATTCACATGAAACAAAAGTCAGCACAAAGTTTAACGTCTTCTCTGTCAGGAAATTTCAATTTAATGTCGATGGTGTGTTAGTCGACCAAGATTAGTCGACTAATTATTTTATTTGCAAATTTATGTAGCAAAAATAGCAAAAAACGAGAAGATTTGCAGTGAATTAGCTGATTTTGGAGTAAATCTGTATCTCTAACATAACATAAATACACTGTTCACTAGTACTTTTCTGTATGCATGAACTCCTGTGCACTTTAAGTCTTTTGAGTGCAGTTTGGAAAGATACTTCATGGTTTTGATGTATTTTTGCCACACCCCCTTTTGGTGGATTAATCGGCTGACAGGGCAGGTCTTTAGTCGACCAAGAATTTCTTTAGTCGACTACAGCCCTAGTGTGTAATTGTTTTGCATCGATGCTAGAGTTTCCATGGATCTTTTTCGTGTACATTATTTGCCTTATTTCCCACATATTTCGTACACTCTACCTTTTCCTCCTCGCCTCAAAGCCTCAGAGCCAGTGTCAAGTCAGGCGCTCATAAATGGATTACAGGTTTAGAAAGGAATAATCTAAAGAAAATGTTTACAGCTCGTTGTGACGGCGGAGAATTCAATTTCATCTTTCATCTTTTGCCTCGCAGGGCTGAAGAAAATAGTTTATTTAACTAACAGACAGAAGATCAAACATTATTCAGACATTAGTTAATGAAAGATAAGCAGATAAACATTCATAGGAAACATAACTTTGGAAAAAAAATGAATCAGTGATGTGTTGCAGATTGGACATAAATTCCCCACATTTCTGTATTATTTGTGAACTAAATCGTCTCAACATAGTTTCAATATTTATGTATTTCAAGTTTAAATATTTCTTTCCAAGATAATGTATTAGCTCACTGAGTTATTTCCATGGCTTGTAGGGGCATGAAAATCTAGTACCGTTGCCAACGCGATTGACCATTCAAGCCTGAATATTACATCTTTAGATTTAGTATATGTGTATATATATTTTTTATATTTATCATATGATAATATTTAGTGCTATTACACTGTGATAATGGCAGCAAATCTAATATTGTAAACAGTTCTTCTTTATAAATTCAAAGGTGATTTGTAAAGAACACACTAACGATCATCAGTTGCCACCTTTAAGTCTATATGACAGGTTAGACACACATTTCACTAACAGTGAGTATGATTATATTTAAGGTTTTACTAAACATTTTGCCTATTTGTCCCCAGTTCAACAGTTTTTGTACAGTTTATAATGCACTTCCTGGTTGGACGTGCAGCAAATATGACAAATAGAGGTAATTCCATAACTGTTACCTAGCAACCATTTTGAAAACAAGGCCCATCACTCACTACTTATTTTTCCAATTTTCTTCACGCTGCAACTTCACAAATGTAAAACTATGATAAATATTTACCACAGGTGCCCTCACACCAAACTAAGTCAGAATATCATGAGAACCTTCATATAGACTTGTATTTGTATGTTACTTACTGTATCTGTAATGTGTGCTGTGTTTCCAGGCTGCAGTGGGGCAGGTCCCTCGGCCCCTGGACCCCGACATGAGACGCCTGGGCTCCAGCTCTGAGGACCGCCTCTCTGCTGCCCTCTCCTGCCAGAAGACTGGAACTGACACAGGTATTTGCACTTTGTGGCACACTCCAGTACAAAAAGTGTACTGGAGTTCTGAATTCTGATTCTTGTCAGATGGATTCACCCACTTTGCTTGAGTGAACTGAGATTGGTGTTGTTTTTAAACCCTATTTGAAAGGGATTAGATTTACCTCAGGACGTCTGTAAAATTAAAATTTATTGTGAGCATTCACTACATATAGTGTTACTTGTGCTGCAGCGTGAGACTGTTCACCACATTGTTGGTGCAACGCTGTGGGAAAATGTCAACCTTATATATGCTTTAATTATTAGAGGGTGATTTATTGTGACAGCTAAAATGTTTCCCAGACAGAAGTGAACACACCTTTTTTAGAATGTGCTGAAAAGTATCTTGAATGCTTAAGTTGCATCTTTAGGGCTAATCTTTGTTACGGTGTAATTCCCCTCAGCCGTGGAATGTAGTACAACTGGTTCTGACTGCTAAGTACATTTATTATTAAGTAAAGTATTGCAATACTTATTAATATTGAATCACATTGTATGTTGTAATATATTGAAATTGCAATACATATTGTAGTGTGCCCTTCTCATCGTATCATGACAAAACTGTTGAAAGTCTCTGAAAACCCTGTGTCTCCTCTCTGTCCTGCAGGATGTGAGGCGAGCCCCGTCTGCAGCTCCTCGTCCTGTTCAGAGCGTCAGGACAGTGTGGCCAGCTCCAGCAGCATGACCAGTGTGTCCAGTAAAGAAAGTAACCCCTTCTCCCCGCTCAGCCCCCCGGCGCTCCACAACCTGCCGCCTTTCTCTCACGGACGCTCCATCTCCATCTCTGTGGTGCCCTGCTCTGACCTGGTCCCCAGACCCTCCGTGTCTTCCACAGGAGAAGAGGTACCAAGAATGTCTTTGGATGACTTGAGATAACGTCCTATAGGTTGCATTCATTGACACAGAATTCTTTATCCCTGCTCTCTACTTGATCACTTGACCCGGGCTCCTACAGAAGAGCTGACTCGAGGAATTCTTGGTGAACTAAAGACATGCACTGACCAAAGGTCGTAAAGGCAACATATTATGCAAAGGAACTTTTTAGAGCTTTTAACCATGTTCAAATATTGTCCCGACATCAAAAACATACCTGGAGTTGCATTTAGCTTCATTCACACAAGTTTGAAGAATCCTGGTTAGAAAATCCTCCGACCCTTTGACCATCAAAAACACTCCCTGCTGAATTCCTGCGATGAGTGATGTTTTTACAACAACGTCACTTATCCGAGAATCTTCTGCTATTTTAGTCCTTAAATCAAAACTTGTTCTGAGCATTTCTGCCTCTAAATATGATCACTAACTGCTAGGCTACATTAGCATCTGCCGTCCCTTGTTATACCTCGAGTAATAACACATTTAAATTAATTTGTGTAAGCACTACTCAGCCAGTAGATGTCGTGCTAAACTTTTTTTTGCTCTAAAACACAAGCTGCCAAGTGCTCAAGAGCAATAGGCTAATAACTATATAAAAATGCATAATATTTCTCTTTTAAAACTATAAAGAACGCTCAACATGGGAGTAGTTCAGGACCACAGTGCGCTGTACATCTCCATCTCAAAGCCACAAACTACTCCTCTGAGGGCAGTGAGGTAGAAGGCAAAGGAGAAGAGATGGTTTAAGAGAGGTGTCAAAGAGGCTGGATTGTCAGGATTCTTTCTCTGAACATAAATGGGGGTCTTGGATACAACATTTTGATGAATGACTAAACTTCCAAAAGCATGTGTCAGTTATCTGCAAATTGTTGGCATGTTGCTTTTTGATGACATCACAGAGGGATTCCGTTTTAGAACTCAGCACTACTTCCTGTCATTTTACTTTTTTTTTTTATTCAAAATGTATTCACAAACTCCCACTTCACAAATTTAAAACTATAATAAATATGTACCACAGATGCCCTCCCACCTAACTACGTCATAATTAGAATAACACAAGAACCTATCATTTAGACCAGGGCTATTCAATGCGAACGAAATACAAAAAAATGTAATACGAAAGGCTTTAATAACATTTGCAGAAGTGTCAATCCAGAACTGAACCAGTTTGCGAAACCAGGTCAAAACCGAGTCGAAACCAGGATAAAACTAGGTCCAAACTAGGTCCAAACTAGGTCCAAACCAGGACAAAACCAGGACTAAACCACTAACAACAGATGAAAGATGGGTTGAGGGCCGGATCATGTTCCTTGGAGGGCCTGATTAGGCTATGGCCTGATATAGATTATAATTAGAAAAACATGAAAACCTGATGGTAAAACAATAAAAATCCTGTCATATCTCCGTCTCTTTCAGCTGCAGGATGCTTTCGGCCCAGAGTCGGACCCCTCGTTTCCTCCGGTGCCTCAGACACAGAGGAGCAGAGGAGCTAAAGCCGCGCACACTCCGCCCACGTCCAAAAAACTGCTCCAGCTTTTGCCGAACTTCCCGACTCTGACGAGGAGCAAGAGCCACGAGTCGCAGCTGGCCAATCGCATCGAGGAGCCCCCAAACACCAAGTGAGTGTCATGGGGTTTGATTTAACTTTTTTATTCTGTACCCAGTGTTATTTCTATGTCTGGATTTTGTTGTGTATTATTATTATGGATTTAATTATTTACATTTTTATTAAAGAACATTTTTTGTACAGTCCAGCATTTTGGGTCCGCCTTTTGTAATTCGAGACACTGAGAGACATTTTGTGACGATAATCAAACCAGCCGCTTGTCTCCATGGAGATTTGTGTTATAAAGGACACTTATTATGTAAAATGTACTTTATGAGCTTTTACCGTGCTATAATATTGTTCGCTCATCAAAAACATAGCTGGAGTTGCATTTAGCTTAATTCACGCTAATTTGATGAATCCTGTTTTGTAAGTTCTCTTCCTTTGAGTCTCACAAAAACGCGTAATTTCAAATATCCAAGTTTTGTGATTTCCAGAGGTCTCCTGTGCTGCATGTTTGACTGTCAGACCACATTAAAATCAGGATTAAACTCGGACTAAACCCAGAACTCAACCTAGATTAAACCAGGACTAAACAAAGACTAGAACAGGAGTATCTAAACCACTGAGAGTTAAGCGCTATTCTTTTTATTTAAATGTTTTATTTCTGTTTTGCTCTCTGGTCATGTTCTGTGATTTGTATGTTTTTAAGTCTAGTCATGCCTCAAAATCACGTTCATTGCGTCTCTATTCAGTTTCTTTTTTTTTTTTGTGTTTCAACTGAATTATATTTCCTCCCACCACAATATATGCAACCAATATAAGTTTATCACAAGAGTAGTAAAAGTATATATAAAAAGTATATAGACGTATTTGACCTTCTTAATGAAGACACATTCACTGATTCAGATAACCGTCTAGAATGAACTGTGATGCATTTTCTTTTTAAATATAAATAAGGAATTACACACTTTCATCTCTTTTACGAACATGAGCCCCAAGAAAAGACAAACATCTTTGTTTGTCTTCTGTCTTTTTGCAACTCTGAGCTTAGATTACGATGTCGAGGAAAGCTAGTTTATACTTATTTCCTCATGGTGCTTCCCTCTGCTGCCAGTAGATGGAGTTCTAACACAAATCCAGATCAGGGAATGCCTTAATGACAGAAAGTAAAGTTTTTCAGTCCATACAATAATTTTAGTTTTAAAATATGAGATGCCAAAACAAAAGATACTCAAGAGCAACTTTACTATAAAGCTCAATAACAACACAAATAAAGCAGAACATGTCTTTTAATAAATTGCATTTCTGTTCCCTCGTGTGTAGAGCGTGTAAGAAGAACAAGCCTGTAGCAGCTCTGCAGCTGAATGGATGTGGGACAAACGTAGACGACCTCCGCTCTCCTCTCTCCGCCCGAACACCCGGACCGTACTACCAGGCCGACAGTGAGTGGGTTAGACTCGGGTCAGTCGGGGATTATACCTGGGCTAGTCCTGTTTAATGCTGTGATTAAGACTAGAGTTGAATGTGGGTGTTGTTCAACCTTGTCATTATTTACTCCTAGACTGAGCACATTTTAGTCCTGATGTGGATTTAGTTTGGTCCTGTTCTAGTTCTAGTCTTGGTTTATTCCAGGTTTAGTGTTGTGTTTAGTCCTGCTTTAGTCCCAGTTTTGATGCGGTGAATGTGTGGATGCACTCTTAGTCCCAATTTAGATTTGGGATTTGATTTGGTTTAGAATTGGGCTAGAACTGGTTTGGTCCTGGTTCAGACTTGGTTTAGTCTTGCATTTGGAACTCAACTTGATTTATATCTGTAATTTGACCTGGTTTAAGATTTGTTCAGAGTTGAATTAGTCCTGGTTTAGATTTGGGATTTGAGATCTTGTTCAGTCTTTGATTAGTTCTGCAGTTGAAACCTGGTTTAGATCTGGTTTATGCACAGTTTAGTAGTGTTTAAGACCTTAGAGTAGATCTGATCTAGTCATAGAGCTTAATTATATCTTTTTTAGGTTTCGAGCTGAGTTTAGACCTGGTTTAGACCTGGTTTAGACCTGGTTTAGACCTGGTTTAGACCTGGTTTAGATTAGGCTAACACTTGGATTAGGCCTCAGTTAGATCTGATGTAAAACTTTATTTTGGGATTAGACAAGGTTTATATTTGGATAACTTTTACAGATACAGGAGGAGTGAGTTTAGACCTGGTTTAATCCTGCTCTAATCCCAGTTTAGTGTTGGTTTTAGCCCACTTTACCATAAACTGTCTATTTTTACAGGTTCTTCCAAGCACAAAGGATCTCCACAGACTTTGAGGAGGGATTTAGGACTGACCGTCACCCATAGGTATGAAATAAACTTAACTTTAGACATACTTCTGAATCCGGAAAAGACACCCAAAACACCACCATTGCAAATAACAAGGAACTAAACACAGTGGCTCAGATAATATCGAGCATCTGAATGGTGTGCAGCGGAATCTTATCAACAAAAAAGTGCACCACGACTAAAAAAAGGTTGAATAACTCCTATTGTAGTCGACTGAAGACGTTTTTGATCAACGCCATGTGCATCAATCAATCGACCAAAAGGGGATGAGGTGTAGCACTGTCAAAGTCAATTTATTATTAATATTTTATTTTATTGATAAAAAAGGAAATAACAAAAACTTACAACAATAATTAATAAAGGAAAAGCTAATAGCAGCTAAAGATGCAGAAAAACATTAAATGGAGTCAACCAATTAAAATTAAATAGAAAATAAAACAAACAAACAAACTAACAAAGACAGAGCTACCATTTGGCACGGGAAAAAATTTAAAGGATCTCACCCAAAAACGACAACGTAGTAAACTGCATCTTTCTATGAATTCTGAATTAATTATTTACCAGGCCAGTATTCAGACATACATTTACATAACTGTACTGTGGTCTTTACACTAACATGAGGAGATTTAGCTTAAAAATGTCATCAAACATAGGATTTTGAAATTATTTGCTAAAATTATTATTATTAGAGAATATATGTTACAGAGGAGATTATTGTGAGAGAAAAAGATGCAATGAAGAGAAGTTAGATGGAATATTTTAACCCTTTTCAAGCCTATCTTTTCTTTTTATTTAGTAATAAACAGGATCTTATGTAATCTTCTTATCTACAGTTTGTTTTCCGCACACGTCTGCTTGACATTCCAGTGTGGATTCCTGGTTAATCTCTGTTGTAGTTTGGACAGTGTCGGTCGCGTCGTTCTCTCTTTGGAGACGGCGTGTGAAAAAGACAGGAATCCAAAGAATCCAAAGCCGTGTGTGTTTGTCTCCAGCGCACGCTCAGCTGTAAATCTCTGTAAATGTGGGTGATTCGGTTTTATATGTCAATGATTTCACAATATCAGATGGAAGAAAGAGGTCAGAAGTGTTCAGAAAGGTTAAATCTAATTGTTTATTATAAATCAATGGCTTGACAAACTTAAATACTGTATGTTTCATTTTAATGTCCTCATCAGGATCTTTCTGAACAGACTAAAATAGTAAAAATAGAAATAGAAAAGCAGTTGGGCGAAAAAAAAAAAAGTTTGTCTATAAATTTTTTGCATTATTTTATACATACAATACCTTTGGTCATTATTTGAACAAAAGTGAAAAGGTAATTCAATATCTTTAAATATAGATATATAGGTTAATTGCAATAAAATTCAAATATTAATTGTTTTTGAAAAATATAAACGGACAAACAATAAAAAATAACAAAACTTTACAAAAAAATAACAGAAATATTAAGGTACACTCCATAAAATGTACATAAAACAACAACGTTTTAGCAGTTGTTGTTGACACAAGCAGAACAAAGGTCTGTTATAACATTGTTTTCTCGTCAAAAACACACCTGGAGTCTTACTTTGCTTCATTCTCGTTTGTTTCATTAATCCTGTTAATGAGTTTGTCTTCTCTGAGCCTCAGAATTCACTCCGTTTACATTTTCCCTGAATTGATATGTCACAGGTAAAAATTCGGACTCCTCCTGCGCAGTTTTTAAATTCATAAACCACCACCGGACAAATTTTGTTCACAACAAGGACATATTTATTTTATTCATTGTTCATTCTCAATGTTGACAGCAGAGGGCGCTCCAATGCATAAATACCCCATTGGTAAAAGAGGTAGTGTGGGAGTGTAAAGTGTGTTTTACAATTGTAGACATTATTCCGAGTTAGAAAATGTGAAATACTAATTCCACTGTGACCAAAAGGATGATTAAAAGCCAATGAAAGCAACAAGAATGAATAATATGTCCACATCATAAATTGTGGAGTTGGGATGGATTTTAAGATCTTAACAATTATAGTAATAGTATAGTAGTATCGGCAAATGACGGTTATCGGCCACAACAACAAGACAAATATCTGGTGTTTGCATTCATAGGTTCTGCTGAGACCAAGGGCGTAACTTTGGCTTCAACTTTGGGGGGGTCGAGAGGCTACAGGCAAATGGCTGTGTATCGGACAAAACATATTCCTTTCTATGTCATCTATCTCAGTGGTCCCGGGCGGTCCGTGGATCAATTTGGACCGGGCCGGCCCGCAATTCGGGCCGGGTTCGGGTCCACATTTTCCGCTCTGCTGTCGGGCTGAGTAGGCGGCCCAGGGGGCAGAGCAGCGTCAGTGCGTGCGTAACATGCGCTCCACGGCGAAAGAAGCGTGAGCAGCCAGTGCTGTGATGCTCCTCCTCATCCTCGAATAAAGTGGTTAAAATATGTGGCGTGAGAAAGACGTTAATGAAAGCGCGGCTGCTACGAGCGGAGGAGAGAGAAAAAGAGAAAAAGAGCAGCGGAGGAGAGAGAGAGAGACGAAAGGAGCGAGGGAGAGAGATCATGTGGTCCAGCGTCAGTGGAGGAACAGGCGCGTCTGGTACAGGAGGCGTCCCGTTGGTGCAGGTAGAACACTAAACACTTGAAGCCCTGTCAGGAGCTTATTCTGCCAATAAAACTCTGCACGAACTCAGTTTACGTAACTCCGGCTCTACATGCAGCGGACCGGGTCGGGGTTCGGACAGTATCCGCGCGGTCCCGGGTCGCGTTCGGACAGTATCCGCGCGGTCCCGGGTCGGGTTCGGACAGTATCGCGCGGTCCCGGGTCGGGTTGGACAGTATCCGCGCGGTCGGGTCAGGGTTCGGACAGTATCGCGGCGGTCGGGTCGGCGTTCGGACAGTATCCAGCGGTCGGGTCGGGTTGAGTTGAATCTTGCAGTAAATGATTCGGGCTCGGACGTCTGCGGCTCAGCGTGGTCGGGCTTGAATTTTTGGCCCGATGGTGGTTACATCTCGGTCATTTGAGCTCAAATTTAACCCACAAGCAACAACATGAGTAAGAAACAAGACAACACCAGGGATCCTACGTGAATCCTACGGCTCTAATGAGGCAATGAAGCCTTCAAAGCTGCTTCGCCACTTAGAGACCAAGCCCCCTGGATTAAAAGACAAACCCCTGGACTATTTTTAAAGAAAAAAAACAGGTACACAGTGGATTCACGTTTATTATGATAAACGCCCCTCCCCTACCGGGCCGCAGTAAAGTTGTCAAGCCTTGACCGGTCCGCGGTGATAAAGGTTGTGGACCACTGATTATCTCATGCGACCCGTGCGCAGAAAGTGTTACCACAGTGCGGTTGGAACAGCTCTACTATACCACAGCGCGCACCATCAGCATCCCACAGGCGCGGTCGAGTGGGACAATAACAACTCAACATAAACTCACAGCCCAAACAGGATTCGATTGCCTCGATAGTTCGGTTCGTTTGGGTAATTGTAAATCTTAAACAAGCGCTGATCTAAACAAAAGCGAAACCAAATCTAATGATCCACGGCCTATGGCGCTTACGTGAGGCTCGGAATCAAAACAAACTCCTCGTTTGAGATCGATAGCGGGATAAATGACAGGCGCAACATGCCAAGAAGCAGGAAAACGCCAGATTATGATCACATGAACATAGATCACAGTTTTCAGGGTTTATTTACATAACATATAAACTTATACGGCTAAATAAACCCAAAAAACCAAAAGTAACCTATTGCTGGCTTAGATGTGGAAAAAAAGTCTATTTTCATCCATTATTAAGCTGTACAACTAGTCTACTGCGCAGATGACATAGACAAACCTTCAGAGCACTTATTTAGTTAATATACTACTCAACTACTTACTCATTTTAGTCTCACTCATCTCTTAGCCTCACAATGAAAGTACATTGTCCGGCGCTGTCGCTCTGTCGCTCACACTGAGCCCACACATGTGGGGTTGGTCTTGGGATAGATCCATAAAAACAAAAACTATATAAAGTCCAACAGCGCTGCAGCCCGCTTCGTATTTGTTTAGCTGTGACGCGGATCATGCAGAAGCCAACCAGGCCAACGGAGAAGTCGAGTCTCTTCCTCGATGTTTCACTGTGCAATTCTGTTATGCAGCGCCTGTACAGGCGAGGAGAGGTGTGTTTTCACTGTAGAATTCTAGTTTGATAAAAGTGTAGTTTGTGAACGCCAAACGCTGTTGCAACATTGGTCTCCAAATGCGAGAGAATATTGTGAAGTCCTTTGACTCAGTGAAGCACTACGCCCTCACCTGTCAGTCAAAACATGGTCAAAACTATCAACTTGTTAAACTGACTGACGACAGACATACGCCGCACTGACAGAGACAGGAGAGGGAGGGGTGAGCCTCGGTGTGGGCGATACCACGTCTACAGCTGAGAGGGGGGTGCGTAGTCAAAAAGTAATGTTTTTGTTGTTGATTTAATTGTTTTAACTACTCCTGGAGATTTCTTTTTAACAAATAACATATAGTATATGATTTAATATTAAAAATGGTCTGAAATATTGGGGGGGTTGAATGTACTAGATCAAAAATATTGGGGGGGTTGTAACCCCCCTATCCCCCGTATTTTACGCCCGTGGCTGAGACTATGGTGGCACAGGCGATCCCATTTCTATTTTATACAAAAGTAAAAGTATCCTATTCCTCTGTTCAATCTTTTAACCCTTTTTGAACAGTGTAGTTATGTTTTTACAACAATACAACAGTTTATTGTTTAGCTTGTTTTTAGACTATGGGGGGCCACCATAGTCTCCTCTATTAATGGTAAACACTGGGCTTGAAAAAAACTCCATATCGCACCATTCTCACACAAACCATTTGCAAACACTATCACACAGCAGCAGTTGTACACACTGGCGTCGGGTGAATGTCCTGCCCACACACGGATACACATTTTTGACAAAACAGTAAATAAATAATGTCACTTGCTTCCGGTCCAACCAGAAGAAACGCTGAACCTGTTTGTTCCAGTTTTTGCGAAATATGGATAAGATTCTAATTAGAAAACCCTTTTGCTCTGTGTGTTTCTTTTAGGTTTTCCACAAAGTCGTGGTTCTCGCAGACGTGCCAAGTGTGCCACAAAAGTGTAATGTTTGGAGTCAAGTGCAAACACTGCAAGTACGTACTAAACAAAACCACATGTCAATCTGAACCCAGTGTTTGAATAGTAAGTTCATTGGTAAATCTGCCTGTTTTTTGCTCATTGCGGCTGGATTGTTCATTGTAAATGTAATCACTTCTTCTTTTGAACAGTACTTTATAGTTCTTAATTTATGTTTTGTTTTAGGTTAAAGTGCCACAACAGATGCACCAAAGACGCCCCCACGTGTCGCATTTCTTTTGTCACATGTGAGTTCCTCTAGTTTCTTTAGTTATTATTTGGTAATTAATTAATTATTTATGATTATATTGCAGATTATAATAGTGTAGTTTAGTTTAAACTTATATCACTCTTTAAATATATTTATAGTCTGCAACTTCAGTGTTAGATCATTTATATGTTGCTGTTTTCCAGGGATGCACAATATTTTGCGATAATAATGATATTTCAACAAACTAAATGTTTCAAAAGGTTCTCCATTTGACAGAGATGTACTGTTTTTTTAAGGTAGATTTTAGTCATCATTTTAAGGTCTTGGTTTAATTTCTGGTTAGTCTCTGTTAAGTTTTTGTTTTGTAATTTATGTCTGCACTCCTGAACATATTGTGTCAAGTAAATACTAATATTGCAGTACAAAAACTGCTTTTTTTATTTTGTGCAGCCTAATTTTTTTACCCTTTAAATCTTTTTATGAAAATATTCTTCTTAAATGGACACATTTGAAGCGAGACTGCACAAACTCTATTTTTACTTCAGTCTTGCACAAATCTGCTCTTGTGATGTGGACAACTGAGAGTAAAACCCTAAACACAGTAACATTTAGTCAAAGAGCTCAAATGCTTAACAGAAATTGAGGCGAGGTGTGGAAGTCGAGCTGCAGCTTTTGACCCGAGTTCTAGAGTTCATGTGCACTTCTCAACTCAGAAAAACCTGATCCTGAGTTCCCGAGGACCACATGAACGCAGCATTAATCCCTGATCCCTGGCTGATGTTGGAATGTTGTGTTTTCAGTGCCTCAGATGCGGAGAGCAGAGTCAGTGCCGTCAGACATAAACAATCGAATCGACCGAGCTGTGGAGCTGCCCATTCAGTTTGGCACTTTACCCAAAGCCGTCGTGAAAAAGGTGAGTTCAAGGACATTTGCCCACGACGGGTTTTTATGATTTTCTAGCTCAGGCTTAGTGGCATAATACTAAATATGTTAATATTGATAGGAGTTTTACACCAATCAAGTGTCAATTTGTGAAGAAAAGTATGTTGGCATTTACAGGAAGCGGAACAGAATTCCAATACATGATCACATCACACTTGTGAGACTCACTAGGGACAATTTACAACCAAGAAACACATTTATCTGATTTTGTTTTGTTTTTGTTTTGTTTTTGTTTTAGTTCTAAAACATGAGACGTCAAACTGAGTTCTGGCCCAGTGTACAGTGTGGTTTCTTGGTATTTTCCTAGTGATGTCATCATTTACAACCAGGAAGTAAAACAAAAAACAAAAAAAAATGCTAAACCGGGATCAAATTTGTAAAGTATCTTAGCAAAACTACATTTTAGTGAAATTGTTGATCAACTTGTCAAGTGATTAGTTGCCAAAAACAAAAATATTTTTACTAAATTTAACCCAGATTAAGTTTAAGTTTGTGATGCCGTTTGAGGTCATCCTGTTGAAGAAATGGGGTTTATTTTACTTGCTTTCTGTGTTATTTTGATGGTCTTGTCTCAGTCATAAAACCTCTTCTCTTATTTATTTTCAGAGAAAACAATTACTCTATTACAAAATTCGTTGATCAATTAGCTATTCACTTCTTTCTGCCCGACTCCGGATGTGTCCATGTGAGACATTTTAGTTGGTAGATTTGAATGTTGTGCCTGTGTGTGCAGGACTCCCAGCCGGTCTCGTCTCACCTGGACTCCAGCAGTAACGCGTCCTCAGCCACGTCCTCGGCTCCTTCGTCTCCTCACTATCAGCAGAGCAGCCCCCACAGTGTGAACGCCACGCCGCCCCCGAACGCATCACCGGCACACGGCTCCAGGGACCAGCACTTCAACTTCCCAGGTCTGTGAACGCAACACCTGCACTGCAAAATACTGTTAAAGTTAAAACTAATCCACAGTTAGTGATTCAAACATTTCAATGCTATACTAAGGAATTTACTTGATTCTGAATTTTTAGTAAAATTATTTTCTTTAATAAATATTGTGGTCTTTTACTAGTTTTCGTAAAGCTCAAGATCGTTTTCAAACTGTTCACAAAAGGTCAAATTAATGTATTTTTTATTACAGATACTTCTTTAAATGAGGATACTAATTTTAGTATCAATTCGATCTGAAATCCGTATTCACAGTATTTATCTTTATTTGAGTAATTTAAGACCTGTAAAATCTAGAGTTTTGGATTTTGACGCTGCTCTTCTTAACTTTAACCAATACATAATTAATATCTAGTCTAACTAAGACTAAATGGTAAGCTTAATCATATTTAGAAGTACATCAATCAACCAATCAAAGTGTATTTGTGGAGCACTGTTCATACAAAAGTAACTTAAAGTGCTTTACACCATAAAAACAAATACAATACTTTCTGAAATATACAACTTATTAAATGAATTCATTAATAAGAAATCAATAATTGTTTGTCCTCAGAGCTTCCTGATTCTGCAGCAGCTCAAAACTCCACCAACTACAATTCTGGGTAAGCGACTGTGTATTAAAAACAATGAGGACATAAAGACATACTACAGTGGTATTAAAATTTCATTTCATTTTTAATCTTTTAGAGCGTGTCAAGTGAACGCAACTGAAGCGCAAGACACTGCAGAAGCTTCTGAACAGGTCTGTAGCGCCAGCATTTTTTAAAAGTATAAGAAAATGGACCTGCAGGCAAAACTCTTGTTCTGGAGTCATGCTGCAGATGCTTGTTTCGTTTTTTCACGTTTCAAAACAGTAAAAACCCGGTTCAGCGCCTTTAAGGATGTGACACATGCTCAATAATTGTCATAATTGTCTTTGACCACCAGGAGGAGGCAGAGGAGGACGACGAGCCTGAGGTGGAGTCCTCAGATCAGGTGGATCCGGAGCAGAGCGAGGACTTGGAGGAGGACGGTTTGGACGAGCTGCCTCCGTCCTCCAGGAGATTCGGGGGAAACATCCACAGAAAGGCCAGTCAGACCAGCGTCTACCTCCAGGAGTGGAACATCCCCTACGAGCAGCTGCAGCTGGGCGAGCTCGTGGGAAAGGTACCGGGACCAACACCAGATCTGCATCTGACGCTTGTTTTAGCAGTCGACCAGTCAAACTATTATTTCTGTGGCACATTTAATAAATTTTTAACAAATCAAGGTTGAAATGACTGAAGGCATCTAGTAGATAATATTAATTCATTTTCTTTTTAGTATTGATTGATTGCCGCAATCCTTGTTGCGGGGGGGGGGGGTCCATGACCTGCTTACTTTACCTGGAATGTTTCACATTACAGCATTAAACTTTTTTGCTTTATCACAATTTTTTTTAAAAGATATACATTATTACGGTAATAGTGCAGGGCAATGTTATTTTATAATATAAAAGATACGATTCACAGTATAATTGATGATTTGAACGATAAATGAAAGTCAAATTACAACACCTCATCTAAACATTTGTGCTTATGCGTCTCTCACTGTTTTTTTTCATAATTAGCTGAAATTTGACTGCTTCCCTTTACAACTGCTCGTAAAATTAGCTGCAGAGCACACAGAATGATATTGCAATATTTCCCATTTCATATCACCCCGAATGCAAATGACAATACATCATGAACAATTCTTACTGTGAGCAGGGTCGCCTCACCACAGATCTGACCTGTAACTGTAACCTGGTGACCTGCTTGTTGCCATGTAGGTGGCAAAGTGTGATGCCAATCTGGGGATCATTCTTGGCAAACAAGAATTTCAAGAATTTGCATGATGCACTTTTTAATGTTTTCTTTTTGTTATAATAATGCAAACAAAAACACAGTACAACGGAAAAAGACACAGAGAGCAACATGACAAAACAATGTGTAGATTGTAGTGTCATTCATGCACACATGAACACATCTTCATATTTAATCCGTCTCAAAACACATTCAAATCCCTATTCATAGAACAAAAACAGAACAAAACACATTTCTCAAACCTTATGATGTGTAACTTGAAACACACTTCGGCTTGTGGTAAACATGGTCTGTGTGCTTGTCAGGGCCGCTGGGGAAAGGTGCACAGGGGTCGGTGGCACGGGGAGGTGGCCATTCGTCTGGTGGAGGTCGACGGTAACAACCAGGAGCATCTGAAGCTGTTCAAGAAGGAGGTGATGAACTACAGACAGACCAGGCACGACAACGTCATTCTGTTCATGGGCGCCTGCATGGCCCCTCCGCACCTCGCCATCATCACCAGGTAAAGGCACTTTTACTACACTGTGAGCGGGACTTTAACGTCCAATGACCTGCAAAAATACATCACAGGGTTTCCGCGGGGCATTAGAAAGCATTAAATGAATTTGGGCAAAAATAAGACGTTAAAATGTATTAAAAAGCATTAAATTCAATCTCCACAGGTATTAAACATTAAAAAAACATTTAGAGATTACATGTACTGGATTTATTGAATTTAGATGTTCATTAATCTCACAATAATAACAGCACAATTGTCATCTCCGTCCTCCTCTATGTACACTTATGAATGGAAGTTCAGTCCATATTTTGATTCACATTTGTATGTATTCGTATTTGTCTGAGTTGAGCATGTAAATGATAAACAAGAAGAGTACTGAGCCTTGTGGTACAACTTGGTGAATGATGGATAGATTTGAATTAGGGATGCAAAATCATTTGAAATCAAATCGCAATTTAAATGGACACAATTGGCAAAGCACAAAGGCTGCAATTTTTGAAGTTTAAAAATGTCCTCCAATAACAAAATATTATGTTGTGCTGCATAAAAACTGCGACTAAAAGTGACAAAAACACAACTAAAAGCAACAGAAACGTGAATCGAAATGACAAAAACAACACAAAAAAAACACAAAAACGCAACTAAATGAGACTAAAACTTCACTGAAAGAGACAAAAATGTGACAAAACGTTCTGAAACATGTGATTCTTTTGTTAGTTTGTCAGTTCATATTTCAGTCTTTTTGTCCGTGCTCCTGGATGTGTTTAAAATGTGAACTTGTAACAGAATCCCATTATTTAAACATAAATTGCAAATCGAATCACAATCACAATACTGGTCAGAAAAATCGCAATTAGATGTTTTTCCCAAATTGTTCAGCTCTAATTTGAATGCCAGAGATTAAAGTGATCTCTTTCTTCAGTTTCTGTCGAGGCGTGACTCTGTACACTGTTGTGAGAGAGAGGGCTTCACTGCTGGACAACAACAAAACCCGGCAGATCGCACAAGACATCGTCAATGTGAGCATTATTTTTCATTTTCAAATTTCGCAAAACATGAGTAACATCCAAGTTAAAGTATTGTTTTTTTCCAGGGGATGAGTTACCTTCACGCTAAAGGCATCATCCACAAAGACCTCAAGTCCAAAAACATTTTCTACGACACAAACAAAGTGGTGATCACAGACTTTGGCCTGTTTGGGATGTCGGGAGTGGTGCAGGAGATCAGGTAATCATCTGTGCCAGGGCTGTTCAACTGAAGGCCCGGGGGCCAAATCAGGCCCTCCAAGGGACATGATCCGGCCCTCAACCCATCTTCAAAAAATATAGAAAATATTTTCTCTGTTTTTATTGGTTTAGTTCTGGTTTGGACCTGGTTTACACCTGGTTTATTCCTAGTTTAGTTCTAGTTTGGTCCTGGTTTGGTCCTGATGTAGATCTGGTTTAGACCTGGTTTAGTTTTGGTTTAGCCCAAATTTAGTCCTGGTTTAGATCTGGTTTAGTCCTGGTTTAGACCTGGTTTAATCCTGGTTTAGGGCAACGAAAGGAGCTTCGAAGGCCCCAAAAATACATATGCAGCCCTCACACAGACTTTCGGAGACATTTAATGATGTAAAAATGTTACTTAGTTCTGCTTTAAGGTGTTCAAAACCTCAGATTAAAGCTACTTTTTTAAAGATTCATTGTATTGACAACTTTTCTATGGTCCCCTTGTTCAGAGTTTTTCTTGTTTCTAAATATTTCTCTTAGATTTTACCAAAATACGTTATATATAAATATACAGTGATCCCTCGTTTATCGCGGGAGTTGCGTTCCAAAAATAACACGCGAAAAGTGAAATCCGTGAAGTAGTAGTTTTATTATTTTACAATGCAATACTGAACTATGGAATGAAACCAAAAAACAAAACCTGTTTTAAAGCCCAAAATTAGTTTAAAACAATAATTTTAATATAGTAATACAAGGTTGGAAACATTGTCACTCGCGTATTTCACAGTCTGTGCCTCTTCGTCCTGACTCCGCTCCGCTGTAGCGTCTGTTTACTGTTAAACCATTCCTGTCTCGGTCCCCTGACCGTGGTCGAAGGACACAGGGGAGATTCTCTTCTCCAGGGCCGAAGGGTCGCTCGTCCTCCGGGGTTTAACTCCCTATTCTGAACCCCACGGTTGTCCAAAGTGTAGTGTGAGTGCAGTGACGACCTCAGTTTGTTGCTCCAGAGTTTTGGCTTTATTTTACTGTAATACACCGCTTAAGCCCCGGTCGCCGTCCTCACCCAGGTACCCACACTTTCACACCCGCTCACTTCGCGACTCACTCTCTGACGCGCAGATTGGCGCGCGCAGACGCAGCCTCTCTCACTCACGTACCCTATGTCACACACAGAGCTATCTGCCAATAGGAGCTAGACATACATCTCACAACACTACGTTGTCGGCGCAGAGCGTTTCTTCGACATTGTGGGTTTTGTCACAGAGAAAAAAATGCAAACGTAAAGTTGGCAGAATGTACAGAAACGAAAACTGTTGACAAGTGAAAAACCAATACAGTACAGCGTCAATATTTTATTTCTAGACAACAGTAAAGCCCCTGAGCCAATCAGGATTCAGAGCACAATGCACTGTAAAAATATCCGCACTGTAAAAAAAATCCGTGAAGCAGCGAAGCCGTGAAAGATGAAGCGCGATATAGCGAGGGATCACTGTAATATAATATATAATACAAAATAAGTTATACCTAACCTGGCCCTGCCACATGAATTCTCAATATTTGTGAGTTCACAAACACTTGAGAATCCATCTGGACGCTCTCCCGCTGTTGGGTTTGACCCTCTGTGTGCTGGACCAATCACAGGGCTGCATTGTGGTTTGGGCCAAAGTCAAAAGGACAAACCTAATCAAACATGACGGTGCCAAAGTTTACGGCCTATTTTGGTTTAGAAAACGTGCACATAGAAGTGCTTTGTGCATCTGAGAACGAGGAAGAAGTCTGGGCTTTTCCCTCAACTGGATCTTGGCTTGTTCCACTTTAGCAACGCTGCGACCAATCAGTTCAAACGTTACGCATTTTCCCAAACGACATAGTTACTGTTTCCAGGTCATTTTAACAACTATTTTAACAACAAAAAGACAAAATTATCACTCTTTTCATTTAATATTATCTCACTTATATTATAACATTGACATTTTATATAATGTTTGTATTTTTTTTGTGTAAAATGTGTGCAGGAGGAAGAGTGTGCTGCGGATTCCTCGGGGCTGGTTGTTTTACTTGGCGTCTGAAATCATAAGGAAAATGAATCCAGACAAAGGAGATGATCACCTGCCATTTTCTAAAGCCGCAGATGTTTACGCTTTCGGGTAAAAAAATCTATCTTAATGCACAAAGGCACGGTGGAGACTAACCAGACCATGATACTGTATGATACTCCGATGCCGTCATATATTTGATTGTTCTGTCTCTGTCGCTGTGTGTCAGGACGATCTGGTACGAGCTCCACACTGGGCTCTGGCCCCTGGAGCAGCATCCTGTTGAAGCTCGGCTCTGGCTGTTCGGTTCTGGAGAAGGAATCCGCCGAGAGCTGAAACAGGCCCATCTCGGCAAAGAGGTCACGGTGAGACCAACAGAGTATACGGACACCTTTAGGAAATATTTGTCTAAAGGCAATACTGGCACTGCTAAAATTCAGAATGTTGTGATGTCACCTGCATAACCTCTGTTGTATTTTTATCCATAAATCGTCTTTCACACACAAACTTTTATATTGTGTCCTGTTCTTCATTTCATCTTCTCTTCCACAGGAGATTTTGTCGGCCTGCTGGTCCTTCGACTCCGCGGCCCGTCCGTCTTTCACTCAGCTCAGCGACATGTTGGAGAAGCTGCCCAAGCTCAACCGCCGCCTCTCGCACCCCGGACACTTCTTTAAGACTCAAGAGTATGTATCATAGACTGACACCGGGTTTTTCTCACCAGAACGACATGTAATCGAGACAGGAACACTGCCCCCTTCTGGAACGGGGACGTGAAAACGACCAATAGACTCACACGGAGAACAGACTGTGTTTTTGTAACGAGGGACATAAAAGGTGTAAAATTATATTGTAAATAAATGTGAACTATTGTCCTGCTGAGAAAACGCCTTTTTAATGTGACACTTTTGGAGACAGTTAAGTGAACATTGTAGATACCTGTCAGCCATAGCATTATAACTGGATCAACTTTATGAGATCTGTGTTATCCTTTTATTTTCTTTGACTTTAACCATCTTATTATGTTGTTTTCCCATCAAAAACATACAGAGAGTTGCATTTTGCTTCATAACACGTTATCAGTAATCTAATCAGCTGTTCCCAAAGTCTGCCATACTCCTTATGGATCCAGATAATAAAAAATAATCTTTATATATCAAGCACTTTTTAAAATCAAGGTTTGCAAAGTGCTGCACACTCAGCATTGTACAATACACAAATAAAATAGTTTGGAATAAAGATAAAAAATGGAAAACAGACAGAGAAAGCAGACAGAGAGATCAGACAATACAACAAATAAAGAAAATAAAGCAATACTAAATAATAAGGACAGTTAAGGGAAAGCCATTCGATAAAAATGAGTTTTAAAGGACAAATACTATGCAACATTGACCTTTTTGAGCACTGTTCTAACATTAATCCATCATCAAAACATAACTGGAGCTGCATTTAGCTTTATTCACGCTAGTTTGATGAACCCTTGTTTGAAAAACCTCTCCCCTTCCGATCGTCAAAAAAATGGCTCTGTGAATCTTCTATTCTGTTTTTAAGTCCATCAATCATCACCAGACTCGCTCTAAGCATCTATGCCTCTAATCACGATCGCTACAACTGCGTCATAGCATTAGAGGCAGTGTGGTGTTCAAATGTGTGTAATGGCCTCTGCAGCCAGTAGATGGAACCAAAGCTAAGTTACCATGGCATCTCCCAAAACTGCTATAAAGTTCTTTGTAAAAACATTTTATTTTTAGTTCTAAAACAGGAGATGTCAAAGTAAAGATACTCAAGAGCATGTTAAAGGCCAATAACAACAAATAATGCAGAATATTTGTTCTTTAAGAAGTGATTTAGAAGATGTCACTGATGTTGTGAGCCTCATTTTAGCTGCTGAGGATCTAAGGCTGCGCGACTCGCACAGGGTTAAAAATTCAGAAGTACAGTATAACAGGACCTAAACAAGCTTTGAAAGTGATCAGTAAAATATTAAAATCAATTCTAAAATGCATAGGGAGCCAGTGAAGGGAAGCTAAAACCAGAGTCAACCCAGAGTCAGAGTCTTGGTATTAGTTTATTGGTCCTGAATGAGTCCTGGTTTACACCTGGTTTAGACCTGGTTTACACCTGGTTTAGACCTGGTTTAGACCTGGTTTACACCTGGTTTAGACCTGGTTTACACCTGGTTCAGACCTGGTTTAGACCTGGTTCAGACCTGGTTCAGTTCCGCAGATGTTGTTAAAGCCTTTCGTGTCACATTTATTCTGTATTTCAAAAGCGTTGGACATATATTTCTGGCCTCATGGACAAAACCATCCAAAAAAATCTGGCCCACTGTAAAATAACGTTAAACAGCCCTACTTGACGTAAACGGTCATGTTAAAATTGTTTATATATTTTTTTTTTCAGATGTAATACAACTCACAATAATTAAAATATTGGCCCTTTGCTCATTTAAAGTAGTACATTTTAAACACATTTCTATAAAGTTGACTTTCATTAATGTCCCAGTCCCTGTAATGCCTCTGAGGTCCTCCAGGGGGCGCCAGACTCCACTTTTGAAACCACTGACCTGGATTAACGTTAGTTTTTAAAACGCTAAATCAGACTAATTTATTATTGTATTTTAATCAAATACTTTATCTGTGTGCCTGTGATAAATGTTTTTTTACTTATTTTTATTAAGAATAATTGGTGCAAATCACAAATAGCCGTCATGAAAGAAGAAGAATAAAAAAAGCAATAGGCCCTACGCCCTGTAGGGGCTCGGGTCTAAAAATAGTGTAGATGCGCATAATGCCTTCTCACAAGGTCTCCTTTTGTCCATTTTTTTTTGCCCTTAAACTTAAGATTTTCCAAAATGGGCATAAAAAACATTATATATAAAATGCCTAATTTCTACATGAAAACGTCACATGATGAAAAACTTGTAGTACATTTTTTCGTACATTTATGTGAAAAGTTAGATAAAATTGCTTTACTGTTCAATAGAAAGCAGGCGGAGAAATGCAACTAAAAATGAGATAATAGTGCTGGTTTAACAAAGCTGACTAGTCCAAAACAAACTTGATTATTGCTTAACTTGGGAACCTTTACAAATATAATATCTTACATTTTTTTCATTCAGGACCATAACAAATGCAAATGTATATTTCTATTTGAGACAAAAGGTAACACAAGAAATGGCCTTGATATAGTGTGATTTGTTGGAAATATGTAGTAAATTTTGAACAAACCTGAAGTAATTTCCTGTTTTTTAGGGCATTTTAGAGAGTAGGTTGTTAATTTGGAGTCAAATATAAATAATTTTTGTTTTATTTCTTCAAATTGATGACTATCAGTGCTCTTTACTGTCAAAATACAGACTGGCAAGTTTAAATTTCAAGTATTTTCAAGCACCTTTTCCAAAATTCAAGCACTTTTCCAACCTTGACAACAACATAGTAAAATTCGAGCATTTTCAAGCACCCTGCATAATGTTATGGCTGATCAGACAAACGACCTAACGTTCAATGGCATTAACGCTTTCTCTTCACTGTAACCTTTTGTTTTTCATACATTTTTCCATCTCTCTCTTTCTTGTCTCCGTTTTGGGCGTTTCCCGACGTTACCTCCGCTGCTCCTCTCTGTCCTTGGACTTTCTACTTCCTGGTCGACTTCCTGCTTCACTTCCTGGGTTTATTTGGTTCCAAGGCTGTGGGATCATCGTCTGTGCTGCCAGGGCTCGCACTCAAACTGTCCGTTCATCTTCAAATACAGCTGAGAGGAGGAGTTTAAATCGACTTTTTGAGCTTTCAACCGCATCATGATGTTACAACTTCAAGAAAAACACGCCTGGAATTGTGTGTTTTTGACTTTTTTACCGCTAGGCTGCGTTCACATGACATCACATTGTTATAATCGGTTCTGTGATTGAAGACAAGACACTACAGGCAATTTCATTTTTGTTTTATTTTTTTGTCAGTTTGCCCTATCGGCTTTCATGTAGAAATGCCAAACTTGTCCATTCTGCTCCTAAAGATGTTTTATTATTTCGTTTAATCCACTTCATCCATAGATTTCTCTGGGACATTGTAACCTCAGTGGTGGACTTCTCTTTAGGCAACAGGCCACAGTTGCCTTGGGCCCCCGACCAGAAGGGGCCCCCAATAAGATGCCCCCCCAAACATCAAAGACTCAAGAAAACAGTTGCTGTTCTCTCTGTATCACAGTAATGCAGTGCAGTGTACTTTTAAACAAGAAAAATATCAACAAAATAGTCTGGGATTGTTAAATTTAATATTGAGTACATTTAAAGCTGAATATAAATTAAAATATCACAGTATAAAATTACAAATGAGAACTATGACCTTAAATCGGCTGGAAAATATGTTAAAATGCACCAACAAACGAGAAATATGGTCTCATATCTTAAATATTTTCTGGGGAAGGACCCCTAAACCCCCTGTTTATAGCTATCACGCATATGTATTACAGTTTTACAATAGTTCACTTACCACCCCACAATTATGGACCTGTCCAGCCACCACACATTTAAAAAGACAAACTAAAAACAAAATATTTTTTCAAGAACAATTAAAGGGACACGACAGAAAAAAATCACACTTTATGAGGAGGGGCCTGAACTTAATGTAGCTTTAGGCCCAAAATTCCTGGACCTGCCACTGTGTACCTTCAAAGGCTGTTTTCACCAGAGTGTAGCTCCTACACACTCAACTTTACAATCTTGGACTGAACAACATTTTGATGAAACGTACTGAAGGATTTGTTGAAGCCTGACGAGGCAAAATTTTGAATTTTTAGGACAATTTTCAGTCAGAGTTTACTCGAAATGAATCTCTGTAAATGTTTGAACAAAATGAACCAAGACATTTAAACCTGTTTCTGTCCATTTTCCAGATTTAAATGTCCCAAATAATACAAAATACACATTAGACCAGTTGAATAAATGGCAAAAGTCACATTTTTATGGTTGGATCTTAACAAGGGTCCAGCTAGAGCTTCAATAAGCAACAAGAAATGGGAGTGAGACAAAAAAAAGTTTGAATAAAGACTTACTGAAAACTAAACTGAATTAAACTGGAATAAGTTGTTTTGCAGCTGCATGTTAATGTTGAAGCTGCTGCTGCTGAAACATTAATACTATACTATACTCTTTTAGTTGAAATATGTACTTGAACGCAGCACAAGTCCAACAATGAACTCTGAAAACACGGCTCAAAGCCTGCTGTCCTTATTCAACGTCTACTTTATGGACAAAACGATAATTTATCTTTTGTACATCTGCTTTTTGACCAGACATAGGGCTGCTCCGTTATGGCCAAAAATATAAAGAATCACAGTTATTCGGCTCATAATTGAAATTTCAAACAACTTCTTCTATATTGTCAAAGATATTCTGTAGAGAAAGTATAGGCCGAATATATTTCATTGGTAACGTTTTAGAAACGTGCCTTTGCTCCAGGTTTTGAGGCCAGAGGAAATCACAGTGTTTCACAAGAAGAGTTAAAATACAGGAACAAGAAGGAAATACATCCAACAATTACAGTAAAATCAGTTCCTAAATCTGGTGCAATTAAAACACAAAAGGAGTCACTTATAACTCCACATGTAATTGTATATACAACATTTTTTGTCATTGAATAGAGTAATCATTGAAATCACACTTATATATATGATTATTTGCACAGCCCTATCTAAACGTTGATACTTTAAAAAACTGACTGTGACCTATCGCTGTCATCGGAGCAATATCGACGTGAAATAATGTGTTCCAAACGATTACAGACCTTGATAAATTGTGAAACTAGATGTCGCAACACGTCGAAAAATAAGTTGCTGCGCGCGTCTACAACCGGCTCCCACATCTCGAGACACTAATGACATTTCTTTACACCGAAACGTAGCGATTTTGCAATGTTTTTCTGTATTTGCATGTCTTCCACTCTCTTCTTTCTCTTCCCTTTTTTTAAAACTCACGCTGACCGGATTCAGTGTCTTCAAATGTGTGAATAAACCAGAGATATTTGTATATACAGAACGATAACGACTAAAACTATATTTAACGGATTTAAAAGGTACGTCGTCCTTTTTCTGTACAAAGCGAGTGAGCTGGCGTGAGTGTGTGGAAATGTGACGGCTTCAAATGTATTATATTTTTGTACAGAATGTGGTTTTAATAGGAATAAAAGTATGATTCTTTGACCTCCTGTGTTTGCGTGCTGTGGTTATTGTCACTTAAATCTATAAAGTGTGTCCTGTTGTTGTGTCCTTGGGCAAGACACCTGCTGCATGTGGGAAGTGAGCTGACTAAATGCCTTGTGTTTTTGGTAAATGGTCACATATTTATACAGCGCTTTTCCACCTTCAAGGCACTCAAAGCGCTTTACATCAAGGAACCATTCACCCATTCACTTACACATTCACACACCAGAGCACGCAGACACCGGGTGTTAGGGAAAACAAGTGTTGTCCCAACAAGTCCTAGAGTTGTAAGGAGAGGCAGGAGACTCTGGATGTCTGAGGCAGGAGAAGTTTATTTACCATCAGTCTGGACCCGGCGACTTGAATACTCAACACATTGTGCTAGTATTGGCTATTCAAGCCTGACTGTGCTTCCACACAGAGGTTTAAATAGTGGTAAGAAGACAAGCTGGCCGAGATAAAATGAGAAGTGCATAGCATACCACTTCTGGCAGACGAGTTCACCATGGAATCTGATAATATTAGAGAAGGACAAATTCTGTACCAGTGGGATGACGCCCGTCTTAGATAGAGCTAACCACTCAGAAATGTCAACAATGGTACAAATGGAGGTGCCCTTGTTAAGACTATGCACAACATAGAATTTCTACAACACCGGGAGCGAGGCAGGTTAAGTGTCTTGCCCAAGGACACAACGGCATTATTCAACGGGAGCAATTACACCGCCAACCTGTGGCTCAGTGGATCTGACTGCTCAACCAAGGATGTTTATGTCAGGAGCGGGATTCGAACCGCCGACCTTTGGATCAGAAGACAATCTCTCTGTTTGTGAAGAGAGTTTGAAAAATAAGGGGGCAGAAAGGGACATATATTTGAAAATAAAAGAAATGCTATGCTAGCAAAAGTTTTTTTTTTAGGATTAGGGTTAGGTTTAGGAATCGATAATTTAGTTAAAGTCTCTATGACTTCATAAAATGTAGTGAACATGATTATATTTAAGATTTTACTAAACATTTTTCATGTTTGTCTCCAGTTTGACAGTTTTCGTTAAGTTTTTAACGCCTGTTACCTAGCAACCATTTTGAAAACAAAACCCACCCAATTGACCTTATTCTGCCCCGCCCACTTTTTGCCAGATACACACTTTTGTTGTAAACGCACTTTCGTTTGACGAGAACTCCGTTAAAGCTAATGACGAACGAGGGAAAAGTCTTGCCGCTAAAATGTTACATAAAGTAAGTTGATTTGTGTAAAATGTTTAATGAACACGACCAACAACAAGTCACAGTCAGATTTCCTGGTCAGTCTGAAAACGCCTTTTTAGTCCATGTAGAACTTATTTCCTGTTGAGCTCGTCTGCTCCGTGTAAACTACAACGGAAACAAGACGGCGGAGCGTAAGGCAACTTCCGGAATAGGGTGAATAGTGTCACACTAATGGGTGGGTTTGACAAATAGTAATAATACCTGATAACATTTTTATTTTCTTGAGCGATTGAATGATAGTTAAAAAAAATATATATATAGTGTCAATTGTGTGTAAATGGTCTCTATTTTCAACAGTATGTCGCCTTTTGATGACATCACAGCGAGATTGCTGTCTTTTTAAACTTTTATTTTTCCAAATTTCTTCACAAACTTTAACTTCACAAATGTAAAACAACGCAAAATATTTACCACAGGTGCCCTCCCACCAAACAAAGTCAGTCATGTAGACTTTAAGTTCAGGGCTTTGGCACAGGTGAGCTAACCGGGTCAGAACTGGGTTGGAGGAAAAAAGGACGCTAAAGAGACACTTAACATTCAACTGATGCATCTTTTAGTTTAAAGAGTCTAATGTGTAATTTATACGGATGGTGTCTGTCATATTTGCTGCTCATGTCCAACCAGGAAGTAACATTATAAACTTTACAAAAACTATCAAACTGGAAACAAACAGGAAAAATGTTTAGTCAGATCTTAATATAATCATGTTCATTACATTTTGGTGAAATGTGTCATATAGACTTTAAACTCTTTGGAGTAAATTAGCAGCTATTTCTCTGTCTCTGTCAGTCATCACCATGGCATTATATAGTTTGCATAATTGTTTGGTTCTCAAGATTTAATCACTGTTTATTTAGAAAGTGACAGCAGCTTTTTGAAAGAGGCTCAAGTTCCATTTTAAGCCAAAGCGGGCACATGCTGCTGCTGCCGTTATTATCATAGTTACATATTTATTCAACTTCAGCTAATGCCTTTCACACTTCAGTAACGTGAACTCCCTGGTGTGTGCGACTGGAGGAGGAACTGAAACATTCACACCTTGAAGTCACACACTGTCAAGGCTTAAAACGGAATTATTCATCTTATTCCGGAAGTTGTCGTGGGCCGTCTTTTTTCCGTTGTATTAATTACTTATTAATTATTAATTTAATACACGAGGAAGACGAGCTCAACAGAAAATAAGTCAAGAAATCAGCGCGTTGCTGACTTATTTTTGCTCGTGTTCATTAAACATTTTACACAAATCACTCTACTTTATGTAACGTTTTAGCGGTGAGACTTTTCCATCGTTCGTCATTATCTTTAACAGAGTTCTCGTCAAAAGGAAGTGCGTTTACATCAGAAGTGCTTATCTGTGGCAAGAAGTGGGTGGAATGAGATGAATAAGTCATTAAACTGCACCAGCACTTGTATTTGTCATATATAAGTGCAATAGAAATACATTATTATTATTATTATTATTATCATTTTGTCAACTACTGTCTCGCACCTTCACTTGACAGGAGCGCACCTATCATGTTCAGACTTAATAAAGAGATAAAAAAAAGACCAAAAATGCACATTCACTTCCTACAGGAGATCAGCTTTTTGTGTTCGAACTGTTTCAAACATTTCATTCATTACATGTTTTTAATCAGGAGAAAGATCATTACGCAATGATCAGGCCTGAACTAGTTAAAACAGCTTTATTTTCTGCAGCAAATGACAGGAAACGTGCACAACACCACACGATATCACACCACACACTCCACCGTTCAGTCAATGCAACTTAAAATGTTGTTTGTCAGAGGCACATCCTTCAGAGCCGGCTGCAGATGTGGAAGAACGACTCCAGAGTTTCTCGACGCAGCTGAAGCGCGTTTGAAAATAAAACCTGGTGGACGTGGCCTTCGTGCGGTCGTCAAAGGTCGGGTCATCTGGATAGCGTCGGCACGAATCTGGGTTAAACGCAAACAATACCAGGGCGAGTCGTGGGAGTTTAACAGGAACATAAAAGTCAGTTGGAGAAGTGTGAATCAGACAGAGTCCTTCCGCATGTTGGCATTCAAAGTATTTATAAAATGCACTTCAAATGACAGTGAAATCTGATATAACCTGTGTTTGAACTCATGAAATTCCACTGTCACAAAGTAGTTGTACTTCTGTGTAACCAAATACTGCAACTTTTAGCACGTCTGCCAGACCCGCTGCCCCTGCCACAGCGAAAGGAACCGAAATAGTGGTGTTTTCCACAATAAAAAACTCACAATGATTTGCACATTTTGCTTTTGGCACTTCACCAGGTCTGTGTGCTGTGTGCATAAGATAAGTTTTTATCACACTGTGGAGACTAAAATCTACACTACAAACTCAATTAATGATGATGGGCACAACAACATGATTTAAAGTTATGATATGGGTTTATATAGGTTAGGGTTAAGGACATTATTTTTGTTACAACTGATCAGCAGAAGAAAATGTAGGTTCAAATAAGATAAAGTATTAAAAAATAGATCTGTTTTAGCACCTAGTGATCTACACAATTTAGTTATGTTATTTCTTGAAGAGAATGTGGGACACGCTATTATCAAGCTAGTAGCAGCAGTGAATGAAAGAAAAGCTCAGAGCGAATCTGGCGATGAAAACAGAAGATTCTCAGATAAGTGACGTAGATCAGTGGTTCTCAAAGAGGGGGTCGGGACCCCTCGGGGGGTCGCGAGGGATGAACTGGGGGTCACGAGATGATTTCAAGATCCAATTTTAATTATGTTTTATATTAAAAGCAGTATCTTTTGTGAAATAAGGCCCAATAAGACTATAAACTATTCAAATAACCAGCATTAAACCTGATTTAACACACTGGGACACTTAAAACTATTACTACATTCATTTTCATTTCGCTTTGGGGTCCCGAGTTGGTTGCATGGCTATTATGGGGTCCCGGCCAGAAAAGTTTGAGAACCATTGACGTAGATGATCTGAAAAAACGTCCCAGATTAAGGTTCGGAGGGGGGAGAATTCAGTTGAATGCTACTCCAGGGGTGTTTTTGAAGAGGGAACATTGTTAGAACGTGGTTAAAAGTCACTGTAAATCCAAATCCACTTTATTTGTACGGCACATTTTATAAAAAGAACTGTTTCCAAAGTGCTGCACAGACACAAACATAAAGCAGCAGAACAAAGTATATAATAACAACTCAATTTGATCTTACTGCTTGTAAAACCTGTAAAATCCAAGCAAAATCATAGAATAAATGTAGAATAAAATGAAAAAAATGATAAAAACACAGATGACCACACAACTCACGCGGTGTTAAAAGCCAGAGAATAAAAGTGGGTCTTACTGTAGCAGAATATGAGTCCTTTAATGACAGAGCAGGCAGAGATTGGCAGCTTCTTTTCTGTCAATCTAAATAAGCTTGGCAGGACACATATTCTGCTACAGTGACTTTTCTGAGCTTTTAACCCTGTTCTAAACATACCTAGAGTTGCATTTAGTTCCATTCACACCGTTTTGAGGAATGATGGTTTGAAAATCCTCTCCTTCCATCAAAAACACTTCCTGCTGAACACGTTTTCCGGGTTTTAGACGTCGCTCCAAGAATCTTTAGCTGTTTAAAGTCCTTAAATCAGTGCCAGACTCGCGCTGAGAATTTCTGCCATTTCAACATGATAACTGCTACTGCTAGGCTAATCGTCACACAGTCCCATAAGGTGCAAACATAACTAAATTGTGTACAACGTTAACCGCCATCTACAGGCTGCATACACTCAGGAAGTGCCAGGCCAAACTTTTTCATTTAGTTCATCATAAACTTTTTTTTGTTTCAGAACATGAGATGGCGCATGTAAGGCCCTCGAGAGCATGTTTAATAGCAATATGAAAAATGCAGAATATTTTTCTTTTAAACCAAATATTCAGATCACAGAAGGATTTGTTAATATCACATTTGTAGTCTGGTTTTGTAGATGTTTTCACTCCAAGGCAAAAGTTTGATTTTTATTTTTTTCACCAGTTTTCAGTGAGATCAAGTTTACTCAAATACCAAATTACTTCTCCAAAATCACAGTACTTTTGTATTTTCATATGTCAACAGAATTAACCAAGATGTCCTAAATATGTGGACTTTTGGTCAATTTTTACACATAAATTGCCTTGTAATGTGAAAATGAATACTTCTACATTTAAGATTTCTTTCATATTCACCTTCAGTGCCTTAAAAATTAACAATCAAAAAATCTACACTTTTTATTGACATATTAGGGTTTGACTCAAGGGCAGATTTTAGGCACTTCATCATCTTTCCGGATTGAAACTTGTAAAAGCTTTGGCTCTTTGACCTTAAAATGAGACATTACTCGTGACTGTCTCCTGAGATGACGTCAGAACCACACATTCTGTTCTTATACAGTTTCTTTGACTTTGTTTGACCTCTGTCCTGCAGAGACAGAATCATGTGATCAGACATTTGTCACCTCCAGCCTCCGAGGAAGTGCTTCAACTGCCACAGGAACCAACTGAAGTCAACACATTTGTCATCATTCCACTGCTATTATTACACACTCTTTCTTTATTACTTCTTTACTACGAATCTAGTAAAGATCGTCGTCGTTTTTATGAATGAGTGGAAAGTAGGGCAATCACCAGGACTATAAACCCAGAACGTGGACAGGGCCAGGGCTAAACCAGGACTAAACAGAACCA
Organism: Rhinogobius similis; assembly: GCA_019453435.1. NCBI lineage: Eukaryota > Metazoa > Chordata > Actinopteri > Gobiiformes > Gobiidae > Rhinogobius > Rhinogobius similis. Next base: position 32,498,623 of record CM033625.1, read on the forward strand.
AACCAAGTCTACTTTACGGCCCAGTGAGGTTCATCTGGTCTTCTGATAATCCATTTTAAAGGTTCTTTTTTCACCAAACTGAGAAAGAACCTTTTCTACAAATCCGTTAAAACCTAAATGATTGTCTAATTCTGACTTAATTTGGTGGGAGGGCATCTGTGGTGAATATTTATCATAGTGTTACATCCATGTGAAGTTGTAGTTTGTGAAGAAATTGTAAAACGGAATCCTTCTGTGATGTCATCAAAAAGCGACACGCAAACTGACAAAAGTTTTTTATAGTTCAAATGTTCATTCAAAAAATAAGGTGTTATCAGTAACTATTGTGTAATTTATAAGGATTTTGGCTCTTGTTTACAGTCTGGTTGCTAGGTAACAGTTGTAGAATTACCTCAATCTGTGTCATATTGGCTGCAAACCAGGAAGTAACATTAAAAACTTCACAAAAACTGTCTTGGGACAAATAGGCAAAATGGTTAGTAAAATCTTAAATATAATCATGTTCACAACATTTTAGTGAAACGTGTCGTCTGACCTGACATATATCTTAAAGGATGTGTTCACGCTTGTCTTTAATGGTTCTAAATTTCATCCCTGATGTGGATTTGGTTTAATCCTGTTCTAGTCTTCATTTAGTTCTGATCTAGTCAAGGTTCAATTTCAGGTTTTGTCCCAATTTTGAAGCAGCGAACGTGCAAGCAGCCTCGGACTCAAAGTGGTCCCAAACCAGGACTAAACCAAGACAAGTGTGAACGCGCCCTGAGAACAAGCAGGGACTCAGACCAGTCTAATCTCTAACTGCTACTGGTTCCATGACGCAGACAGAAAGAGCATAGTGCCAGCCAAGCTTGTAGTTAATCAGTTATGACTTAGGCCTTTCAAACATTTCATTTTCAAAAGTAGTCAATGGACGTTCTTTTGATTTCTAATAAATTGTTCAGATGAGCACTCCAGGCCACAGCATCAAATTCTGGGCTCCAGGTGCAAACTTTGTTTGTTTTAATTTTTTTTTTTTTTTACTTTTGTTAACAACTTGATTAATATGTGAAAAATTATTTTTCTCATTTTAAATGAGCCCTCAGATCTCATGCATAATTGTATTTTTATTCTCTCAAGGACTGTTCTGTACCACAATGCATTTTATTAAAACAAAAATAGATTCAAGCGTTGAAAAATGAAACAGAGAAAAACATGCACCTCCCCTGCCCAGGGAGTTACGCCCCTGTAACTGCTTTTGAAACCTTTTCCATCATGGACCAACCCTGAATGGATAAGGGATTACATTTTCTTTGTTTAGTTTAGTCTTTTAAGCATTTTAAGATACTAAAAACTGAGCTGTTCCACACCAGATTAAAGCTAAATACTAGTTTCCATCAGCCCTGAGTAACTGAACAGAAAATATTAAAATCAACACTAAAACAAACAGGAAGCCAATGTAGTGAAACTAAAAGTGGTGAACCGCTCTCATGTTTGTTTGCTTTTTTTGGTTCTAGTTAAGAGTCAAGTGGCTGAGTTGAAAAAGCACTTTCTCATTTGCTTTGGCAAACAGCAGTGTAAAGTTAAAGGTGCACTATGTAGGTTTTCAAGTTGAGGTCCATCACCAGATTTTCTCATAAAATTGTTTTTGCTTTGCCTGGAAGGTTCTATAATACTCACCTTTCATCTTTCATTTACCCAGTTAAAGAAGTCCTACAAGTACTTGCTGCTTGTTTCCAGGAGAATTTAAAGGAAAAATATGATGCTTTTTTCATATTGTTTTTAGTCTTTAAACATGCTCTTGAGTACCTTGAGTACACTTACTGAGTGCATTCAGCCAGTAGATGGCACTAATCGCTTACACATTTCGATAAGTTATCACTTTAAGAGACGCTATGGTCAGGCTAGCAGTAGCACTGACCGTTTTTAGACGTCAGAAATGCAAACAAACAAATACTGGTTAAATGGCCACCAAATGCCTAGAACCGGCCCTGAAGAGAAGCTAACAAATACTGAAACTAATACACTTGAGTTGTGTTAGCATAATCATGGGTCATTCTATTAGCATACTCAGATTGTCTTATTTTTTCCTTTGTTTAGGTCCAAGGATTGAGGTGTCAATGGGCAACAGGTTGTCTCTTTCTGTTCAGAGATGATGGCCTCCTCTCAAACCACCTGTTCTTCTTTGTCAGTGTCTGAACCTCACTGTCCTCAAAGGGGTGGTTAGTGGTTTTGAGACAGAGATGCACAGCACACTGCGGTCCTGAACTCCTCTCACTGCGATGCTGGTACATTCTCTTATGGAGTGGCTCTCAAACAAACTGGACGCAGGGAAGCAAATGTGGTGTTTTTGAAGTCTGGTTAAGAGTCAAGTTGCTGATTTTAAAACGCACTTTTACTATTCATGAGAAAGTGCATTTTGGCTAACACTCACATAACCTGCATCACTTCTACTATACATATTCATAATTCAGTGCTCAAATTGCATTCTGTCATTAAACAGCTACAGGGCCGTACCACAAAATTCTGGACCCCACGTACAAACCTTCTTGGTGAGCCCCGAGTACATAATTTTATTCCCACAAATCCATTTATTATTGTTATTTCTTCTTTTACTATTATTAGAATATACACCCTGTGGTTTCTACATTGCACCTAACAATAACTTGCTAATTTATAGACATCTTGAGTAGCTACCGGCTTAAATTATGATACAGTACTGTTTTCTTTTTGCAATAACTAGACCAATTTGACAAACATCTCAAAATGTAGTATTACTATAAGAAAATACACTAACTGCAATTCATAATGACTAGTTTTATTTGTTAACAGCTTGACTAATATGTGAGCTATGATTTTCCTCTTTTTAAAGGGGTGATGGGGCCCTCAGATGTCATGTGTAGTTATATTTAGACTCTCAAGGACTTTACTCAACCACATTACATTATTATTACAACAAAAAGATTAAAGGTTTAAAAAAAAAAAAAGACGGAACTGAAAAGAAAACTCTCACATGCTTTTGAGGGCCTTTCCCTGCCCTGGGCCCCGGGGAAACAGGACCCTTTACCCCCCCAGTCCGACGCCCCTGTACAGCTACACAGTTTGGATGTTAATAGTTACTGTTTTTACTCTTGTGTGTGTTTGCTGCTGGGTCCTTGTGTGAGAATAAACCAACATCAAGCCTCAGATAAATGAACTTATTTCCTATATTTCCTGTTCTTTCAAGTTGTACAACGAGATGTTCAAATGCTGAGGTGTTTACACAAGCCTTTGGGCCATAGAGCAAGTTTCTTTTTCCATTTAAGTGAAATTCAAATGCAGAGGTGTTTACACAAGCCTTTGGGCCATTGAGCAAGTTTCTTCTTCCACTTAAGAACATACTTGTCGTCCCAAGCTCCATAATCTCTAAGTCAGATCTACAACAGGACTGAACCAAGTCTACACCAGAGCCGAAACAAGTTCAGATCAATCAGACAGTTAAAAAGGGGCCGTAGCAACGCATTTTGGCCCCAAAATGTGTTATAATTGTTATTTTTCATTCTTTCTTGCTAGAATTTACATTTCTACATATATCTAACAAGAACTTGCTAATTTATTGATATCTTGTGTTGCTATCCGTTAGGGCTGTTCAGCAACACCAGACCATTTCCACAAACATCTCAAAATGTATATTACAATAAGAAAATACATCAACTGCTTAATAGAATAGTTTTAATTATTAACAACTAGGCAAATGTATTAACAATGAATTTCCTCTTTTGATGGTTAATGGGCCCAGATGTCATGCATAATTGTACTTAGTTTGACTTGTCTAACAGTGGAGTTATTGGTGTCAAAGTCCAAGTTAATTTGACTTATCTCTGGTCCGTTCTTATCCAAAGGCAGTTTATGGCACACAGTTTCAGTAGAAACAGGATACAAGAGGCTTTTTCATTTGTTGTTCAGGATATTCTGTAAAAACGCCGCTGGCTTCCTCTCTTATCACTTCTGTATTCTACATTGCCTCAAAATTGTTCTTGGTGTTAGACCTATACAAGCTCTATGGATTTTTCTTTCTTTCTTTCTTTCTTTCTTTCTTTCTTTCTTTCTTTCTTTCTTTCTTTCTTTCTTTCTTTCAGTTTTCATGATGGAAAGAACATATATTTTGGACCTCTATATTTATCACATTACATTTTCTTCATACAATAATATATAATTCATATAATAATACAATAACATTTGAGCTGAGTGGAATAAGTAATGTTTATGACTCTCTATGGATTCCAACCGAGTGCTTAAATGTTTAACTTTTTTGTGTGTGCAATGAATGTGTTTTTTGACTATAATTGGTATATATTATCAGTTTAGAAAAGGGGATAATCCTATGTTAAGTTTATTTTGCCAGTGGCATAACATAGTTTCAATATTATCTTAACTGTGATATTTTTCTGTATTCATATATCTAAATAAAATATAAATTTGTTATCATGACAGGCCTGGTGTTAGGGGCCCACCGAGAAGGTCTATACCTGGGGCCCAGAATTTGGTGATACAGCCCTGGTTTTGACACCTGCTGAAATCTTTATTTATTTATTTATTAAATTTACATCACGTTCATGGTGACATCCTGCCTAAAGGGCCTTCCTTGAGTAAACAAAAATATACAAAAAATAAAAAGGACTAGAAGATTTCCGTCGCTTTTGCCGACCAAACATGTCGAAACATTCCTTATCCAGACCCTTTAATGTTCTAAAGACATGTGTGAAATACTTTTCTTACGCTTACTTCGGTTTTCACTTTTACGTAGTGGGTTTTTATAAATGTGATCCTTTGTTCTGAGCGCGCCTTTGACTTACTCTTCTGTCCCTTTAACCCCGCCCACTGTCGGGGAAAACGAAACTACACTCCTGTAAAAAAAAAAGAAAAGAAAAACGCGCAGAGAACAGTTAAACGGCGTGTCATTGTCCATCTGCCTCGTCTCTTCTTCTCACACGAACCACAGCCATGGCTTTTAACCAACAAACGCCCTTCTACAACCCGGTAAGTGCTTTAATGCTGCGCTTTTGTTGTTCGGCGTGCGTAATGGCACCGTTATCCACCAAATGTATCCTGATCTGAACCCAAGTTCGCTGGAAACAGATAAAATCAACAGCTATGTGGAAAATACGCGTCAATACAAGCGTTATACTGTTACATCGCAGCTTTTTGAGTCAAATCTAGCTTTTTTCTTTAATTTGGCAACTATTTAGACTTGATCATTTAACGTATTGGACGGTGAGTTACAGAAAAACGTAGCTACTCCACATTTTTCGTTCTTTGGAAATAGTTACGCAAGTGTTGGTCAAGTCTTCTGTTTTTTTTAACCCAATGACAACAGGGCAAAGTCATGTAAGGGCAAAAAGAAGAGGTGTAGATGTAGATGATAAAATAAAGATTAAATTGCCTGCATTGCCATTTGCACTAGTCAAGTAATTCTTAGAAAAGGAAGTTGATTAAAGTTGAAGAAATATACTGGTATTTGTGGTACTGTTATTAGGGTCAACATCAGGGTAATGTTATACTTAAAAATGAATATTGTCTTCTCAGGATGGTAAAAGTAGTTACAAAAATTGTCTTACAAAAGTCTGGTCCAGTAGTGAGCCCTCTTAAAGGGGACATATTGTGTATGTGTATGTTCACTTCACTGAGCTTTTAACCTTGATTCAACCAGGGATACCAATCGATTTGAAATCGCCAATTAGCAAATTGCAAAGGCTGCAATTTTTGAAGTGCAATTATTTCCTGCACAAACAACAAAATCAACTTAGCAACTAAATTGCAACTAAAAGCGATAAAAAAGGTGTCTTAAAGCGACATAAAGGTGACTAGAAGCAACAAAAAAGCTACTTGAAATGACAAAAACTGCAGCTGGCTGGTCTGTGATTGGTGGAACACCTGACCAATCGTGTGACTTGACCTCAGTACTTAAAGACTCACTGCTCACATGTTTGGCCGCTGTATGTCTGTGTGTTTTGTATAATATTTGCCTGGGCTGCAGTGGCAGCTCCTGCATGTATGTTTGTATGTTGCCAGCTGCAGTGGCAGCGCTTGTACCTGAGGGGTTTGTTCTTTTGCGTTTTGTTTCTTACTGGATTTTGTTACTTAATTTTGTGTTGGTTCTGTTACTTTACCCTTACACCCTGTTCATTAAATTGCATCTGTATTTAAACCTTTTTCCACCCTGTTTTTTTGTTTCTTCCTCTAACCCTGGCAGAGCTGGGCTGTCTTGTGACACCTGCATAAACCCTGAAAACATTACAGTTTTGTCCTCTTACAACAATACTTAACAAATGAGTATCTAGTTTTGATATCACATCGATTTGATTCTTATTTTCAATACTTTTGACAGGAGGCATTTTAACATTTAACAATTGGATTTCTACATAACTTGAAATCTCCTCAGTAAATATTTATTAAAAGAACAGTTCATTTATAAATTCTGTGCTTCTCCAGAGGATCCCGTTCACCGGTTCGATCCACGGAGGTCTGCAGGACGGGAAGTCGATCACTGTGAGCGGGCGAGTGCAGCCTGCAGCCGACAGGTGAGCACTGCAGTCAAACTGTAGATGTAAACGTGAAGAAACATAGAATTATCAGGCAATTCTAACTTTCATTCAAGCTTAGGACCCAACAAAAGGTTTGAATGTGAGTTGTTGTTAAGTGTTTTTCTTGTATCTGCAAATAAAATCAAATGTAATCCAACAAATACTACAGGCAAAACTTTTTTTTGGTCAGTTTGCTCTCTCAACATATTGGCTTTCATGTGGAAACAACAAACTTGTCCAATCTGCTCCTAAAGAGGTTTTATTCTTTAATTTACTCCACTTCGTCCATAGATTTCTCTGGAACATTATAACTTCAAAGACTATTTTCTCCAAATGCATTTTTCTCCCTCAAGACATAAAGATCAGCCTTAAAGTAGATCCTACACCAAACTGAACAATCTGGGACTGAACAAGATTTTAATAAAATGTACTGAAAGATTTTTTGATATGCATTTCTAAAACAGATTTATTAAAGTTTTAAATGAAAAAAGGCAATTTTCAGTAAAATCTAGTTCACTTCAGAATTAAATAACTTATCCAAAATCCCCTCTGTAATCTTTTTTGTGACTACAATGTGTACAAAATGAACCAAGAATCTGTTATTGTCCATTTTTCAGATTTAAATGTCCCAAATACGTGTAGCTGTTTAGCTGTTTTTACACATAAAATGCCTAATTTCTACATGAAAACATTACAAGATGAAAAGCCTGTAATATATTTTCTTATATTTATGTGAGTAAACTACAGGAGAAGTTTCAAAGCGATATGTTTTAAATTTAATATTTTTCCCATTCACCTGCAGTGTCTCGCCTTAAATAAAATAATAAAACCTCTTTAGGAGCAGATTGGACAAGTTTGTTGTTTCATGAAAGTCGATATGTTGAGAGAGCAAAAAAGAAACAAATACAGGAGTTTTGCCTGTAGTGACTCACTTTACGTCTGAGCTTTTCCTTGTTTTCCTGCAGGTTTTGTATAAACCTCCAGTGCGGCTCGAGGCAGAACGCTGATGTGGCGTTTCACTTCAACCCTCGATACGACTCGCACCCCATGACCGTGGTCTGCAACACTCTGCAGTGCGGCAGCTGGGGGGCAGAAGAGCGCCAGTACAACGCCCCCTTACCTAAAGGCGCCGGGTTCAACATCACCATCACCGTCCGCTCACACGCCTACCAGGTACGTCCCACATCACCGTCCACTCACACACCTACCAGGTATGTCCCACATCAGAGCTCACACGCCTACCAGGTACGTCCAACATCACCGTCCGCTCACACGCCTACCAGGTACATCCAACATCATCGTCCACTCACACGCCTACCAGGTACGTCCAACATCACCGTCCGCTCACACGCCTACCAGGTACGTCCAACATCACCGTCCACTCACACGCCTACCATGTACGTCCTACATCACTGTCCGCTTACACGCCTACCAGGTACGTCCCACATCAGGTACACGCTACGTCCCAACATCACCGCCCGCCACACGCCTACCAGGTACGTCCCACATCACCGTCCACTCACACTCCTACCAGGTACGCCCTACATCACCGACCGCTCACACGCCTACCAGGTAATGCCTTACATCACCGCCCGCCACACGCCTACCAGGTACGCCCCACATCACCGCCCACTCACACGCTGGCCAGGTACGTCCCACATCACCGTCCACTCACACGCCTACCAGGTACGTCCCACATCACCGTCCACTCACACGCCTACCAGGTACATCCAACATCACCGTCCACTCACACACCTACCAGGTACGTCCCACATCAGAGCTCACACGCCTACCAGGTACGTCCCACATCACCGTCCGCTCACACGCCTACCAGGTACGTCCAACATCACCGTCCGCTCACACTCCTACCAGGTACGTCCCACATCAGGTACGTCCAACATCACCGCCCGCCACACACCTACCAGGTACGCCCCTACATCACCGCCCGCCACACGCCTACCAGGTACGTCATACATCACCGTCCGCTCACACGCCTACCAGGTACGTCCCACATCACCGTCCACTCACACGCCTACCAGGTACGTCCCACATCACCGTCCGCTCACACGCCTACCAGGTACGTCCCACATCACCGTCCACTCACACGCCTACCAGGTACGTCCAACATCACCGTCCGCTCACACGCCTACCAGGTACGTCCAACATCACCGTCCACTCACACGCCTACCAGGTACGTCCTACATCACCGTCCGCTCACACACCTACCAGGTACGTCCAACATCACCGTCCACTCACACGCCTACCAGGTACGTCCTACATCACCGTCCGCTTACACGTCTACCAGGTACGTCCCACATCAGGTACGTCCAACATCACCGTCCACTCACACGCCTACCATGTACGTCCTACATCACTGTCCGCTTACACGCCTACCAGGTACGTCCCACATCAGGTACGTCCAACATCACCGTCCGCTCACACGCCTACCAGGTACGTCCCACATCACCGTCCACTCACACGCCTACCAGGTACGTCCTACATCACCGTCCGCTCACACGCCTACCAGGTACGTCCTACATCACCGTCCGCTCACACGCCTACCAGGTACGTCCCACATCACCGTCCACTCACACGCCTACCAGGTACGTCCTACATCACCGTCCGCTCACACGCCTACCAGGTACGTCTTACATCACCGTCCGCTCACACGCCTACCAGGTACGTCCAACATCACCGTCCACTCAAACGCCTACCAGGTACGTCCTACATCACCGTCCGCTCACACGCCTACCAGGTACGTCCCACATCACCGTCCGCTCACACGCCTACCAGGTACGTCCCACATCACCGTCCGCTCACACGCCTACCAGGTACGTCCAACATCACCGTCCGCTCACACGCCTACCATGTACGTCCTACATCACTGTCCGCTAACACGCCTACCAGGTACGTCCAACATCACCGTCCGCTCACACGCTACCAGGTACGTCCTACATCACCGCCCGCCACACGCCTACCAGGTACGTCCTACATCACCGTCCACTCACACGCCTACCATGTACGTCCTACATCACCGTCCGCTCACACGCCTACCAGGTACGTCCTACATCACCGTCCGCTCACACGCCTACCAGGTACGTCCTACATCACCGTCCGCTCACACGCCTACCAGGTACGTCCAACATCACCGTCCGCTCACACGCCTACCAGGTAGGTTCCACATCACCGTCCGCTCACACGCCTACCAGGTACGTCCTACATCACCGTCCACTCACACGCCTACCATGTACGTCCTACATCACCGTCCGCTCACACGCCTACCAGGTACGTCCTACATCACTGTCCGCTCACACGCCTACCAGGTACGTCCAACATCACAGTCCCACTCTGACGTGTGCAACACCACTCCATTTCACCTGTTGTAAGATTAACCAGAAAAAACAGGTCTAAACCAGGACTAAACCAGGTCTAAATTAGGTCTAAACTACATCTAAACTAGGTCTAAACCATGGCTTAACCATGACTTAACCAGGTCTGAACCAGGACCAAACCAGGTCTAAACTAAGTCTAAACCATGACGTAACGATGACCTAAGCAGGTCTAACCCAGGACTAAACCAGGACTAAACCAGGACTAAACTAGGACTAAACCAGGTCTAAATAGGGTATAAAGCAGGTAAACCAGTTCTACACCAAGACTAAACCGGGTCTAAATCAGGACTAAACCAGGTGTAAACCAGGTTGATTCCAGAATTTAACTAGGACTAAACCAGTACTAAACCGGTTTCTTAACCAGGTCTAACCCAGAACTTAACTAGGACTAAACAAGGTCTAAACGGGAATAAAGAGGTCTAAATCAGGAGTAAAACAATGTAAAGAGATAAATCAAGTATTTTCTATAAATTTGAAGATGGGGTTGATGGCCGGATCATAACTCTTGGAGGGCCTGATTTGGCCCCTGGTCCTTAAGTTGAATAGTCCTGTTCTATATTATTCTATATTTTCTGTAGTCTTCAGAAATAAACTAAAACTAAACAGCCACGTTCCTCTGTTGTGTCCAGGTGTCCATCAACAACCAGCACTTTCTGGAGTACAGGCACAGGATCCCGTTTCAGAGTGTGGACACCATCAAAGTGGACGGCCGAGTGGAAGTGTCCTCCATCTCCTTCATGAGCCCCGCGGTAAGTTCAAACACACCACATCAGGAAAAACAAGACGACCAACAGACCAATACTCTATGAACCAGGGCTGTTCAACTTTATTTTACCGAGGGACAGAGCTTTCTGATGGTTTAGTCCTCAGGGCCAGAAACACGTCTTTAAAAACACAGAGTAAATGTGACACGAAGGAGATTAACAACATCTGCAGAACTAAACCAGGTCTAAACCAGAACTAAACCAAGACTAAAGGCTAAGAAAAAAAAATTAACGATTTGAAACTCCTTCTCTGGTTTACCTTTACAAAGTTTTTTGTATAGAAATTGTGGTAGATGAATCTGAAAAAGTGTCAGAATTAAATGTCTCGCTTCATTGCGTTGACATATTTGATACAGAAAATAAATATACAAATTATTAAGAATTTGAGTAAGCTAAATCTTTACTGAAAATTCACCTAAAAATTCTAATTTCACCTTATTTTCTGGAGTTAAAACTTTAATAAATCAGGTTTAGAATTAAATATCAACAAATCCTTCTCTTCTATCCATCCAAATTTTGTTCAGTACAAGACTGTAAAGTTTGGAGCTACTTTAAGGCTGAAGTTTATGTCTCTGTGGGAGAAAATATATTTTGATAAATGACATTGTCTCATATAAATCTACGAAGTGGACTAAAAATCGAAAAATAATGTTTTGCCTGTAGTGCCTCACTTTAATTGGCACGAGAGATTTGTCTTTACTTTGTTCATTATAATTATTTAAAGTCATATTTGCTTCTTTTTTTTTTAATAAGAAACTAACATCATGTGATAAATACAGTATGAGGAACAAATTGTGATTTTTTTTTTTGGGCTGAGAGAAGGAGGAAGCAGAAAGTACACACAAGTAACAACAACACAACATGCAGCAAACAGGAAGTTTATGAACAGTTTATGAAGTGGTCTCTTGTTTCACTTTTGATATAAAAGCAATCAAAGAGTGACTACCTGTATTTTCACTTCTACTTTTGTGTGGATGTGTTGTTACGCCTGCTTGATTTTATGTACAGTAACAGTAGCAGTCCCAAAGTTGTGTGTTGTCTGTTTTGATTCTTTTATGAAGTGGTGGTTTAGTCACACTTACGTACAGTTCATTACAACCTGCAATGAACACACAAGACAAAGGACTTCAGAGCGTTTGAATTGTTTGAATACAGTGAGGTGAAGATTTTAAGCAGAGAGAAGGATTTTTAAATAAATGTTGAAATAATAATAATAATAATAAATAATGTGTAGCTTATAGATATATATAATTTGTATATAACACTTTATAATAGCTACACGTATTCCTGCCTTAATAAAGCATGAACAAAGGCTTCATTTATAGTTAACAAATAGTTTGTTAAGAATGATTCAGGAGTAGTAACTATTTAACTAATAATCCAACCCTAAATCCTAACCCTAACCCTAACCTTAATTAAATAGTTACTAATCGTGAATCATTCTTAATAAACTATTTGTTCATGATGAATTAAGTCTTTGTTAATGCTTAATTAAAGCAAAATAAAGTGTAGTTATTATAAAGTGGTACCAATAATTTCTCTGTCTTTGTTATAAAAGTCTTTAAGTTTGTGTTTTAGAGTCTGTTTAGTTCAGAGAACGACGGCCATCATCAAAATACGACTGAAATTATTGTTTACAGTCGACTACGATTATTCTGTTGCAGCCCTATTTTTGATGCAATGTCTGTTTTATTAAAATAAAAACAACAACAAATACAAAATCAAGGCTAATTTAGTTTGAAAAAGCTAGATTTCATTCATGATTTTTCCTTTTCAATAATTTCATTTTAAAAACAGAACATTTCTATCAGATGGAAGGCTTTGGTGTGACTGCGCTATATTTAGTTTGTTGCGATATTATTACTGCGTCAGACAATGTTGCGAAATCGATACTTTTGTGATATATTGTGCAGCCCTACTCTCTTTAAACAGAAATGGTGGGTTAAGGTTTAATCTAGCGGTTGTTCACAATCCTGCTAATGTCCATAACGCACAAAAAACCCATGTAAAACTTCAACGCTTAAAATTTGACACATTGTTTTAATAACTTAGTGATTTCTAAAGTTTCAGAAACAGATTTAAAAGGAGATTGTGGGTCTTATTCACATTACTCACCACAGAGATGTTTAGCTTTGAGCAAGCCTTCAAACATTTAAATCTTTTTTTTGTTAATCCCTATGAGAAAAATGAATAAAAAATGTACTTCTGGAAACAAGGGGTGGGCGGTTACTGGTGAGATCCATTATCAGGAAAGCTTTACAGCTCAGACTAGCACAAATATCACCAGTTCCGCAGAATGAGAAGGATTTTCTAAACTGTGTCCAGATGACCACCTCGGAAACCTTTTCTACCACATTCTGAACGTCAAAACTGTTACTCACTCCTCAAGTAGTTGTTTTTCCAATGTTTTTCACTCTTACTTGAATAATTTCTTGAACTACATTGCACTGCGATATTGACAGAAATTAAAAAAAATTTGAGTGACCCATTAACAATAGTCAGACAGTATTATGTCAATCCAACCGAATGTGTGAAAACAGGTTTCTAAAAGTGTTAGTTGAGGTTTAATGATCAGACAAATGTTAAATGCGTGTACGATTAATCACAAAAGTGCACCATATCCTCATTTGACAGATCTCAACATAACTTTCTTTCATTTTTATTTTTAATCTGGTCATTTTGTAGGATTTTTCACTATAAATGATAAACTCCATATTCAATTCAATTCAGTTCAATTCAATTCTTTATTCTTTACTTGAATAATATTAGTTTGATGTAATGTAACTGTCACTTGAGTGCAAATGTTGTTTACTCTTCCGTTTCTGTCACTCAGATGGGTTTTCCCGCTCAGCCCGGGTTCATGATTCCTTCAGTGGCTGTTCCTTCGTTCGGAGCGTTTCCCACTGGTCCAGCCTTTCCTGGATTCCCCGCTCAGCCTGGTTTTCCTCCCGCCATGCCTGTGAGTAAAAGAAATGTACCGCTTCGAACGATCAAATGTGGATTCAGTTATCTACCAGGTGGGTCCAAATGCTTCAAGCTTTCCTGTTAAATTGGCCCAAAAAAGTAGCACATTTTACAACACGACTGAAAATGATTTGCCATTTCAACCGTAATATTAAACATTTTGTTGTGAGACTTGACATAAAGGTGCCAGATATGACCGCAAGATTAATTGAATGGAAAATGCATTTGAATGGGCACAAATAGAAATTGCAATGGCTGAAATTTTTCAAGTACCATCATATTCTGCGTTAAAATTGTTAAAAATAAACTTAATCAGATTATTAAAACTGCAAATGTAAATGCTATTCTTGTCACAAAAATCACAATAATACATATATTAGAGCTGGCAGTATAATCTGAAACATTGTGATTTAATTCCACGTTCACTGCAGCTGATTTTCCTTGTGATTGAGAAGTGAATCTGATATTGCAGCAAACTGCGAACACTAGAGATGCATTAAAAATCAATGTTGAGGCGACAAGTGGAAGCAGAATTATAACAATTGATACATATTAAACATCCTTAAAGGTTCCATGCTCTATAATCGCACAGACAGCACACAGTGGTGTCATTTTGACCCGAATGGATGCTTTTACAGCATATCTGTGCTCAGCCAGAACTGATTTGACTTTCTTCCAAAAAGTGGGTAAAGCACCTTTAACAAATCAAATATTGGTGCCATTGTTAAGGATTTAGTCTAGAGCAGTGATTCACAAATCCCCCCTGGGGGGCCCCAAAGGCACTGCAGGGGGGCCCCCAAAGCTTGTCCTCCTTGTCCTCATCCGCATTAAAGAAAACTGAGCTTGAAAACCACTTTGCATAGCATATTTGATTGTACGTACCACTTTAAACCAATATTGGGCCTACAGTTTTATTATTTATTTATTACTTCTAGCGTTGAAATTAAACAAGAGACAATTTTTTTTTCAAATGCAGCAAAGCAAGAAAAGGTTTAAAGGACAAATATTGTGCAAAACATTTGAGCTTTTAGCCATGTTCTAATACCTGGAGTTGCATTTATCTTCTTTCACGCAAGTTTGAGGAATCCCAGTTTGAAAATCTTCTCCCCCTCCGACCCTCAAAAACACACCGTTCTGAATTCCTTTGATGTGTGATGTTTTTCGATAACTGACAGCACTTATCTGAGAATCGTCTACAGTTATTAGTCCATAAATCATTGCCAGACTTTCTCTGAGCATTTCTTCCGTCTAAACATGATCACTACAACTGCATCACAGCTCAGGACTGCTGCATTACAAACCACTGTGTGTGTACAAATATGTGTAATTGACTCTGCTGCCAGTGGATGGAGCCACAGCTAAGTTAATATGGCATCTCCCAAGGCTGTGATAAACTTATATTGTTCTTTGTAAAAAACATTTTATTTTTAACACATTATTGACTTATATACATGACTTAAAAACAGTAAAAGTTGGATTCACGGCCTGAAAGAATGACATGTGCATGTTTTTGTCCAGGTCGTCCCGTATCACAGCGCGATCAGTGGAGGACTGACTCCCGGTCGAACTATTACCATCCAGGGGACCGTGACACCTCATGGAAAGAGGTATGGGGTCACTTAATGTACATTTATTAAGAGGACATTATGGAAGTGATATTTTGTTGTTTGTAGAAGGCGTTTTATTACTTAAAGCCTTGATTTTCAACCCGTGCGCCGGGAAACACTAGTCCGCCTAGAGGTTTTGCCTGGTATGCCTTGAGAAAATGTCCAGTTTGAGTTCACAGATTCACAAATGCGGATTAATGAACTAATATACCTTTTTGGAGTGTCCTGAGCAACATATTCACCAAAAAAAAAAAAAAAAACACAAAAAAACACAAAACCATCACTATTACCAAAATTAAAAAACTAGACAGTGCCACAGACATTATTTGCCTCATTATATACAATATTTTTAAGTAAATGGTCTGATTTAGTAATGTTTTAGTGGTAGGTGGTGTGGCACGGTAGCTTTTAAACCCAAAACGTGTGCCACAACTCAAAAAAGGTTGAAAAACACTGACTTAAAGGACACGCATTATGCTATTGTGACCTTTTTTTTTAGCATTTATCCATGTTCTAACAATGTTCCTTCATCAAAAACATACCTTTTAGTTGTATCTAGTCAAGTAGTATTTAGCTTCATTCATGCAAGTTTGATGAATGTTGTTAAGAAAATCTTCTCCCCCCGAAATCACTCCCTGCTGAACTCTCTCAATCGATGACGTTTTTCTTTTTTTTCTTCTCATTTTTAGACCTCACTTATCCGAGAATCTTCCGCTTTTTAAGTCCTTAAATCATCACAGACTCTCTGACAGCTCTCAGACAGCTCTGAACATTTCTTCTTCTAAACATGATGACTGTAACTGCATGCTAGCTCAGTATACCAACAGCACATCAAACCATTGTGTATATACCCATGTGTCATTACCTCTGCAGCCAGTAGATGGAGCCACAGCTAAGTTAATATGACGTCTCCCAAGGCTGTGATAAAGTTATTTTGCTCTTTGTAAAAACATTTTATTTTTAGTTCTAACTCATGACATGTCACAGTAAAGACACTCAAGAGATCGTTTAAAGGCCAATAACAACACAAATAATGCACAATGTTTGTCCATCAATATTAATTTGACACCTTTAACACTCTGCTCTTAGACAAAGCAGTGCTAATTGTATTTTTCTCTTCATCAACAATGCAAGATATAAATGTATTAAATGCACTAGCTTTAATCTGTCAGAAAGTACAGTGGAATGCTTTCTTTGGAACAACGACAAACATGTGATTTCCTGCCGTTCCGTTGTTTTTTTACCAGAGGAGGGTTTTCCAGTAAATCCTCTGACCTCAGCTTGATGATTCACTCTCTCTCACTTCTCTCTCATATCTTCTCTTTTTGTCTTTTTCTCTATACCACCTTCCTCTTCTCTCTCCTAACTCCTTTTTCTCTCTATCCCTTCGCACTTTCTTTTCTTTCTCCGCGCTGTCTCCTCTTTTCTCTCTTTTTTCACCTCTCTCTCTTTTCTCTTTTCCCTTTTTCTCTCTACCTTTCTCGCCCTTCTCTAGCTTTGCTCCCTCCCTCTCTCTTTCTCTCTCTCCCTTTTCTCTTTTCCTCTTTCTCTCTATTTCTATATTTTCTTCCTCTCTCCCCCTCCCTCCCTCTTTCTCTCACTCTCTCTCTCCTCTCTGAATCTCTTCATCTGTGTCTGCTCTTTCTCCCTCTCTCCTCTGTCATTGCTTTCTCTCGCTTCCCCCTCTCTCTCTCTGTCTCTCTCTCTTCTCTTCTTATTTTCCACTCTTTCGACTCTTCCATTTTTTAACCCGTCTCTCTCTCACTCTCCATCTGTCTCTCTCTCTCTCTCTCTCTTTTTCTCAA
This sequence comes from Rhinogobius similis, assembly GCA_019453435.1. Lineage (NCBI taxonomy): Eukaryota > Metazoa > Chordata > Actinopteri > Gobiiformes > Gobiidae > Rhinogobius > Rhinogobius similis. The sequence continues at coordinate 32,515,694 of CM033625.1, forward strand.
TGTGTCTTTGCTCTCTCTTCCTCTCTCTCTCTCTTCTTATTTTCCTCTCTTTCCCCTTCTTTTCCCCTTCTCTCTCTCTCTTTTACGTGAATAGCAGATGATAAGCGACATTGAACGCAACATTTTTAATTCAGGTACGGGCTGTAACCAGACACAACCTTTAGACGCTCTCATAACGCCCTCTAGTGGTTAGAATATTCAGTTGCTCTGTTATATGTAGAGACGGTCACTTTATCAGCCACAAGAAATTATTGTTTTGTTGAATTTGAACATCGAGTTTAGGTCCTCAATGGTTAATCGAGTAATTGTGACTGTTTATTGAACTGAATAGTCAGCTATTAAAATAGAATATGGACTATACAGACTCTAAAACACATACAATAAAAACTTTAACAAGCAGTGGCATTATTTAATCAAAAAGGATAAAACATTTCAGATTGTCATCACTAATACACTTTATTCGTAAGTATTGTCCATTGAGAAGCCTTCATTCACTATAAACCAACCTTTATTAGAATGATAATGTAATTAAAAAGTCTCAGTGTACAATAGAAATAATCTTTTTAACAGGTGATTACTAAAATAATCATTAGCCCTAATCATGAAAACATTTTTGCAATAAGAAAATTGTCAAGAAGTTACAAAAAGAGCTGATTTAAAATAAAGCAGTGATTTAACATTTGCATTATAGACATATTTTGTCACTTGAATTGCAAATATATCATATAATAACTGTTATGCAATAATTAAAAAATTGAGGCAAGAAAAATTAATTTAGAGAGCACAATTTGTACAAAAAGTCATTCAAAGTGCTTTACAGAACAGGAAACATTGATTATTTTCATCCATCCATATTTCTTTGTCAGTTTGATTGATATATGAGTTTATTTTGAGTTTATTTACAAGAAATTTTACTGAAAAAAATATGTTATTCCATCACTTCTTGGGCAAATTCTCTCAACAGTATCATAACTAATGCATCCGAAAGAAAAAAATGCCACATCTGTTTTTGCAAATGAAGTGTTCTAATGTGTCTTCGTTTGTTTCACTGCAGGTTCCACGTGAATCTGAGCTACGCGTCGGGCATCGCGCTGCATTTTAACCCACGCTTTGACGAGAACACCGTGGTGAGGAACACGAAGGAGCGAGAGCGATGGGGCAGCGAGGAGCGAGGAGGAGCCATGCCCTTCCACCGAGGACAAGCCTTCACCGTAAGACACCTAAGAATTTTGAGCTACACCCCTGCCTCAAGTGGTAGATATACAGCTATACTGGAAGTTTGGAGAGCTGTATTCTCTGTTGGATTTTAATTGTGATAATTGACAACAAAGATAATTGTTATCATACCACCAGATTCTGCTGAAAAAAGCTACTTGCACATGATGTTCTTCTAGATCAGTGTTGTTTTTATTTATAAAAACCGACAATACTTTATCTTTTTAATCATAGAACTAATTCATTATATTTAAAGTAAGCAATTATGGTTAGACAATCTATAGCTGCATTAAATCCTTCATTCTTAGTCACAGAAAGTGGTGTGTATATATATATACGTCAAATATAGAGATCTGGTGGATTCTTGTGCTGTTTTTAAGTCTATAAATCATTCCATTTGAATTCCATCTGCTGCCAGTAGATGGAGTTGTAAATCAAACCAAATCAAATCAAATCAAACTTTATTTATAAAGCACTTTTCATACATAGCATGTAACACAAAGTGCTTTACAGTGCATTAAAAACATTCCCATACATGACCATTCCCCGCCCAACCGCCTCCCACCAGCCAAGCAACCCACCCACAGTCACATACACACCCGTACACACACACACACACACACATACACACACACACACACATACACATCTATGTGCATATACACACATACACACGTATTTACGCACACATACCCTAAGATACAATAGGCTGGGTGCAGATACACCAGTTGAAGAAGCGCCATCAGAGGAGCCGTCTGCACCAGGAGCAGAGAGTCGCCTGCAGCCGCAGGACACCGACTCAGGGCCCCGAGGAGAGATGAGGCACACACCAAACCTCCACCAGGGGCCCATGAGCCAGGGCCCAGCAGCCACAGACGATCGCCACTCCCGGTACAGAGGGCCCCTCAGAGGAAACACTGGAGAGCCTAAAATTGATAAAAGAATAAATAAATAAATATGGGTAATTAATAAATAGAACTAGAGTAAAACTTGGAAATAAATACATATAAAACAGTAAGCCTAAAATAAGTAAACACAATAAATATGAAGGATAAATATAACAAATACATAAATTAAATATTAATCAAAAGCTAAGCTAAAAAGGTGGGTCTTGAGCCTACTCTTAAAAACCTGAACGTTCTCTGCGGCCCTGAGGTTCTCCAGCAGGCCGTTCCACAGACGAGGGCCGTAGTGCTGGAAGGACGCCTCGCCGTGAGTGTGTGTCCTGACTTTGGGAATGACTAGGAGCCGGCTGCCGGAGGAGCGCAGGGGCCGCGAGGGTTCATATGGTAAAAGCAGTTCTGAAAGATAAGAAGGCCCAAGACCATTAAGACATTTATAAACCAGTAAAAGAATCTTAAAATCGATCCTGAAACACACAGGGAGCCAATGCAGTGATTTTAAAACCGGTGTAATGTGGTCCCGCCCCCTGGTCTTAGTCAGGACACCTGCTGCTGAGTTTTGTAACAATTGCAAACCTGCAATACTCTTTTTGGGAAGACCAGAGAGCAGGGCATTACAGTAGTCTATACGACTGGAGATAAAAGCATGCATCAGCGTCTCCGTGTTGGCCCGAGAGAGAATGGGGCGAACTCTGGCTATGTTCTTTAAGTGATAAAAACCTATTTTTGTGATGTTCTTGATGTGTGGGATAAAAGTGAGCTCAGAGTCAAAGATAACGCCCAGGTTTTTTACTTGTGCTGATGGATTAAAAGAGTGTGCTCGTAGTTTGGATAAAAGTTTCTCTCTCTGGGCCTCAGGACCAATGACTAAAACCTCAGTTTTGTCCTGGTTAAGCTGGAGAAAGTTTTCTGCCATCCAGGATTTGATGTCTAAGATACAGTTAAAAAGAGCATCCATTGGCCTGGTGTCATCAGGAGACATGGAGATGTAAAGCTGCGTATCATCAGCGTAACTGTGGAAGTTGACTCCATGTCTCCTGATGACACCACCAATAGGGAGCATGTAGAGGTTGAAAAGCACAGGACCTAAAATGGAACCCTGGGGCACACCACATGGGATTTTATGAACCTTGGAGGAGCAGGTATCTAAACTTACCATGAATGTTCTGTCTGTGAGATAGAAGTAAACCATTTGTGAACAGTACCAGAGAGGCCCACCAGGTGCTTGAGTCTGTTTAAAAGAATAGTGTGGTCTACTGTATCGAAGGCAGCGCTTAGATCCAGTAGAACCAACACTGTCACCTGTTTAAAATCATAACTTAGTCTAAAATCATTTAAAATCTTTGTCAAGGCTGTTTCGGTACTGTGGTTTACCCTAAAACCAGACTGACATTCCTCAAAAATGTTGTGTGTGTTTAAGAAATAATTAAGCTGAGTAAAAACAAGTTTTTCTAAAATTTTGCTTAAAAATGGTAAGTTAGATACCGGTCTGTAGTTGTTAAAGTCATTAAAATCTAGATTGCTCTTCTTCAGCAGGGGCCTCACCACCGCCGCTTTAAAGGCAGTGGGAAAGACCCCTGTCTGAAGAGAGCAATTCATCATGTTTAAAAGCTCCTCCCTAAAAGATCCATAAAATGACTTAAAAAAACTTGTAGGAACTGGATCTAAAAGACATGTGGTGTGTCTCACTGAGGAGAAAACTTTATCAAGATTCTCAGCATTAACCAGGACAAAACTGTCCAGTGTTTCCTCCGGTAAAGACAAACACTCAGATGTGTTAAAGGCAGTTGATTGACTGGATAAAATGTTACATCTGATGGTGTCTATCTTCCCCATGAAGTGGTCTGCAAACGCTTCACAGAGAGAGTCTGTGGGAGTAAAATAAGAAGTGCTAAAATCAGGGTTTAAAATATTGTCTATGGTTGAGAAAAGGACTTTGGAATTATTTTTATTGTTGGTGATTATTTTGGCAAAATAGTTGTTTTTTGAATTTCTAATTGCATTGTTATATATTCTTTGTTGATTATTGAAGAGTTGGTGATTTATTGTTGTTTTGTTTTTTCTCCATCTTATCTCTGCTGCTCTGCACTCTCGCTTTAATTTTTTGATTTTCTCATTCTTCCATGGAGGTGTCGGTTTAGTCGCAGTCTTTTTTGTTTTAAGGGGGGCAATGAGATCAAGTGCTAACTGTAGTCTCCTGTTAAAATTGTCCGTAATAAAATCGCAAGGTGCAGGTAAAACAATTTGACTTTTTTCTAAAACCTCAATAAAGTTTGCAGCCAGTTCAGGGGTCAGATGGCGCTTCCTCACAGTTCGCACAGAGGTCTCTCGCTGAATAAAACCAGTGATATTAAAAAACACACAGTAGTGGTCAGACACAGCCAAGTCGACAACAGAGGACACACTGGTGGACAGGCCATGGGTGTGACCAGGTCCAGAGTGTGTCCTCTGTTGTGAGTCGGCTGTGTGTCATGCTGAGTAAAATCCATATAATTTAGAATGTTTAAAAAATCATTTGAAAAAGAATCTAAGACCTCGCTGTGCAGATTAACATCACCGGCTAAAATAATATGCTTATAAGAATTGTGTAAAATTGATAAAAAGTCTGAAAATTCATTGATAAAAAGACTACATTTCTTTGGTGGTCTGTACACAGTGACACATAAAATTTGTGGGTTGCTAAAAACAATGGGGTGATATTCAAAGCTTGTAAAATTGTTAAATAAAACAGGTTTGGTGGCCAGAGTGTTTGTACTTATAGAGGCAGTGCCACCTCCCCTTTTACCACTCCTTGTTGAAAAAGCAAAGTTAAAATCAGGTGGAGAGGCCTCAGTGAGAACAACTGGTGCATCTGGACCCAGCCAGGTTTCTGTTAAAAACAAACAATCAAGTTTGTGGTCTAAAATTACATCATTTATAATAAAAGATTTGTTCAGCAGAGAGCGGACATTAAAAAGAGCCATATTGATTGTGAGCGGGGACTGGGGACTAGGAGTTTGTTGTGGATCGGATTTCTGGAGATATTTTAGGTTATTTTTGTTAACTGTTGATTTATTGAGGGATTTATGGATTGTCCGCTCTCTGCTGATGATTACCGTAATGTGTTGTGGTTGGTTATATTGTCATGCTGACTGTAGAGTGAGTTCGATGTTGTGGGATAGAAGGCGGGATCCGGAGTGGTTTGGGTGAAGGCGGTCCTTTTTAAAAAGTTCGTGTCTGTTGAAGAATGTAAGAAAATTGTCCACATAAGGGGTTTTATTGTCTCTACAGTAGGTTTTTAGTTTGATGTGCAACTGTCTTAGTCGGCTGAATTTAACGTCTCCAAATCGAGGTGGTGAGAATGGTCCAGAAACTATGCATTGTTTATCTAAACTGTGGATTGTGGAGATGAGAGTCCTGAAATCGCCCATGAGGGTCTCTGACTGCTGTAATCTGAGATAGTTGGTTCCAACGTGAATTACAACTGTTAATATTGATGGATGGTAGTGGAGGATGGTGGGAGCGGAGTCGGTAATGTCCTTTACCAGAGCACCTGGGTGACAGGAGGTGTAGCCTTTCTTTACTCGCACATGCCGAACCATGGACGAGCCTAGTACCAGAACGGACGGGCTTGGCTTGGGCGCGGTGACTGGGCCATCTGCTGAGTTGCGAGTCCGACTCTGCAGCGTCACGGGGCCACCTGCAGGAGCGCGGCCGTCTCCCGCGGCACCCCGAGTTTTCAGGCTCGACGCGCGCGTGGAGGGCGCAGCAGCGGACCCTCCCGACTCACACCGAGCATTCGAGCTCGACATGAGTTGTGAGGACGTAGAGGTGCCGCCCAGCTCACGGTAAGCGGTCGGGCTTTGCGTGCGCTGGGGGGGGCGCAGCGGAGCCCCCCGACTCACGCCGAGCGGTCTGTCCCGACGTGTGTGGGGAGGCAGCCACGGAGCCTCCAGATGGGGATGGAGCAGCAGGTGGCGGTGAGTGCAGCAGCGGAAACTCACTTTCATGCAGTAGACCCAGAGGTGGTGGTGATCTGCCGGCCAAGCCCCGCAGCCCGGGAGGTTGAGGAGCCGGGGTGAAATGCATGCGCCCGTGGCGAGACCTAACAGCCGAGCCGTGGGTCTGAGAGCGGGCTGTTGGCGGCGGGTCGGGTCGGGTCGGCTGGATCTGCGATGTCGTGCCCCTCGTCCGGGAGAACCTGCTCCCATAGGCGGAAAGTGTTCGTCGTAGGCCAGGACAGTGAACTTGTTTTCCAGTTTTGTAGCTCCAGTGTTTGGAGAGCGCAGGCTATCCCGCGCCCTGGAGCCACTGTGGGACCCAACGAGAGTCCACGGGTCTGATTTGACAGGAGTGGAGCTGGTTGGAGCTTTTGGTCGTGCTCCCTGTTGAAACCAGTGCTGTTTGTCTGAGATGGTACGTGGAACTGGTGAGGACAGCCGGCGTGTTTGGGAGGCGTTGGTGGTGGAGTAGTAGCTAACTGTAAGCTAGTGGCAGCGGCGTAAGTCCTTCCCAGGATTATATCCTGATCACCATCCTCTTGGATTTTAAATAGCATGGAAATTCGTTGTTCCAGTTCGTTAACTTTTTGGCTCAAGCCTGCGCAGCTCTCGCAGCTGGATGAGGAGGTAAGTGAAGGCATAGCTAAAGGCTCACCTGTAGCCCTAGCTATGCTAGCCTTCGCGGTTAAAAACAGTAAAATCCTGGCATCCAGGGGTTAAAACAAATTAGTCCAGATAAAAACGCAATTAAGGATTTGTTTAGGAGCCGGTGTCTCTAGCAACCGAGACGCCGACGCATGCGCATCAATATAATAAAATAATAATAGAAATGTTTACACACAATTTCTTTACATACTGATATTAAGTGATTCAAATCAAAGAAGGCCAGACCAGGTAGATGTGAAAATAGTTTACTGGATCCAGGACGCATTGTCAGCGGATTTGCTGACGCCGCGATGAAGAAGCACAGAAGAGACCACCAGTTTATACGTCTATGCAAAACAGAGTAAAAGTGGGCGTACATAATGAGTTCCAAGTACAGAGCTTATGTTTCTACGAACACAAAGAAGTGTGAACACATATTAATCAAAGAGGCCCTTGCATACCAAGACTGGACGTAAATGGGTGTAGAGGAGCCTTAAAGTAACGAATGGGTCGTCGGGAGACCATATAAGGTCTTACGTGAACCAGATGTTGAACGTCCTTTGACCTAGGAGAAGAGCATGTTCACGGAGATAAAAAAACATACTTACAATCCTCCCTTTTTTATTTAATTTACCTCTTTTGTATTCCCATCTAAATTATGTCCAATTCAATGCAAACCAAATTAAAACTAAAGCTTAATCCAAAATTGATGCAAGGCCATGAACCACTTTGATATTACTGGTTACATGTTATTATGATTGATCCATCACTGTATGATTATGAAAAACCCACTGGCAAACCAATATGTTCAATATAACTGTCATAGTTAAACCTTATTGCTTCAAGTGGGAAAATATAATCATGAAAAAAACAGTTGTACAGTAATAGAAATTAAAGTAAAATAAAGACAGAATATTCAATACATATCATTTCCATTCAGAACGTGATGTAGATGTAGTTCCTGATTGAAATGTGCCATGAAATATAAGGTAGAACCTCAAATGTTAAATCAGCTGATTTCTCTACACGTCTCGAACCTAAGAACTAATTGTAGTAACTAATTGTAGTGTAACAAAATCTGCATTTTAAACATAGTTATTTTAGCTCACCCCCGTCTATATCAAATGTCATAGATTGATGGAATGGTGTGATGTTACATGAACAAACCATAGATTATGAACATCAGCAATGACCACAGGCAAATGCAACAGTTCAGTAAATGAACAAATGCTTCAGCTAAATATTTGTGTAAACGACAGAACACGTAATTCAACAGGCACAAACATTCTGGTGAAACATGGAAAGGACTCTATAGAATCAAAATAAGCACACAATTGATCATTACCTAGATATTAAAGCAACACTGTTATTATAGAGGAGACGCCACTTTATTTCAGTACCAGTCATTTTCTTCATAATCCAGAGTGTCAGGGCTTGCCAATAGTCCAAAACTCCAAAACAACAGACAAACAAACATAATCTGCATTCATTGTAAGGTTCTTCTCTGGACCAGCTCAGCTCCTCTTGACTGTCTCTTCTGCTGACTCTGCCTCGACCCTGTAGTTCGAACAGGGTGACACCTCCTGCCGTTCCTCCATCCCCTTCCTGCACACCACGTCCAGAGAACACTCCCACAGCACTGAGCAGAACCTTCTGTGATCAAAAACGATAATCATGAGAGACACTTAAATACGTTAACATCAAAAGTGGAGAGCCACACCAACAGGGGTGACTATGGTGTTCACGTGGTGACTATTCGCCAATTAGTTGGTCTGAAGAAGATTAAATGTGTATCAGTGTCACCTCATTCTTGCCAAAAATCCTAATGTTATGATCATCATGTTGATCAGTTATCTCATAATCGTAAAATGTCAGTGGCACAAAATGTTTGGATACAAATTGTATTGCGTAAATATGATTCATAAAGATAAGGTAGAACAGGGATATTTGATTCTTTCACCTCAAAATAGTGAAGGTGGGACAATGATTAGAACTAAAACAAAGGAATTGTAACACCATAGTCCAGAAATAAATGAATGGAAAGAACCAACATTTTCTTTAGCAGTAGGAAGCAACATGCAGAAGTATGGTTTTGATGTCTCCAGCTATGTAATATTTTATTCGCAAAGCTCACTGTCGTGTAGAACTGACACAGTACTTACTAATGTATATTTTTTCATGATTCATGTTGTTAATTATCTTTCATCCAATTGAGATGTTCCGTACTAAATTGATTAAAGTTAGGGTAATGTAAAGACAAATCTTAAACTTTAGCATTGCTTGAACAAGTGAGCACTGCTGAGTGGTCTAGACCAACTCTTATGTAATGACCTGAGTCAATCCTTCTCAGTGAATAATAATTGATGCTGAAAATCAACTCCCTAAATATGTTTCCTTGCAATTGCCCCGAAAGGTAGTAAACATAAACGCGTTCCTCTCAGAGACTGGAAAAACTACATTTTACATTTACGTAAAGCATATAGTATGTTAATACTACGAAGGTAATTGTTAATAACAGATCACATACTAATTTCATACAAGAGGTCAGAGTAATGCAAACAGAGTTCATGCAGTAAAATGAAGTAGCATACCATACAATCATCCTCTGCTCATTTAGACACAGATTAGGTTGTTTCACCGTGTTAATCAGCATGCACAGAGGAAGTTTATATGAGAAAGAAAAAAACTTGTCAAATGGTCTTGTTGTTCCGGCAGTTTCCTCAGCTGCAAGTTGATATTCGTCAAACCATCAGAGTTGAAACGAAGAGTTCCTTGATATGAAAGGCAGGGAATCAAACACCTACTGAAGATACTCACAGCAAAAGTTAAGTCAATGTACACAAATACTTTAAATTCTCTTTGTTCCCGTGCTCCTTCATTCCTGGTCCTAGGAGAAAAGTTATCATTAAAGCACATGCTCAGACAATTCAGTACCAAGAGTTTAATTCCAATTGGTTAAACCAGTGACAACTATAAAATAATTTGAAATATTCAACCAATTTCTCTTCTCAGGCCATTTTAAAATCTGAGAATATTCTTTAGTGCCATCATTGGATCATCGTTTTAGGGCCTCGTTTGCTTTGATGAACATTTGTCGTTGCCCTAACGTTTGTTTTAGAAGTATCCAGAAACCCTCAGTTTTTTGTTTAGCATCTGCGTCAGTCTGACATTTAAAACAGTAATACCATGCTTTATAAATAAAATTCTTCCTAAGGTCTAAGGGAAGGGGATAATCGAAATTGGAGGTATTACCGGTTATAAAAACGCTCTTGTCAATAAAACGTATATTGATTGGTTGTTTAGAGATATATTAAATTTGCTATAAATGTCAAAAGTTGAAAACATCACAAAATGTTCCAAACGTCTACACATGCGGAATCTTCAACATTCTCACACATATATCCACGTCCTACCAGACACTACCCACCGATGATTTTGTGATGCTTTCCCACATGAGGATATTCAATCAAGATTTAAATTCAGTTTTATTCCTTTGATGCGCTTCATTGTAAAATTGCTCCGACTACCATACAGAGAGTGTCGTAACTAATCATCTAGGACAGCAAGCGACTAAACTTTGGTTAATACTTGTGTTACCTTGGGCACTGATCAAATTAATAGCACATTTATTAATGCTTAAAACCACACTGCAGGATTTAAAAGTTCCAAAACAGTAATTTTCGGTTACATTGGCCCTAAACATAACCTGTAGACATGTTAAAGGCTTGGTTCGTAAGATATCAATTGAAAGGTTTTCTTTTATCAACAAGGTGATTCTCGTAAGTGTCCTATTCGGCCCCTCCCAGTTTTGCCTCTTTTTGCCACAGATCGCACTCCTGCTGTAAACGCACTATCGGTCGAACCTCGTTCATGTAAATGCCAAAGGAGGGAAAAGACGCATCATTAAAACATTATATAAAGTAGATGGAGGTGCGTAAAATGTTTAAAGGACACAAGCAATAACAAGACAGCAATGCACTGATTTCCAGGAGCCTGACAACAAATATTTTTCCATGTATAACTTATTTTCTTTTGAGCTAGTCTGCCCCGTGTAAACTATAATGGATAAAATTGGTGGCACCCACGACAATGTCCAGAATAAAGTTGAAAGCAAGATCGTGACGTTATACATACTAGAATTTTCAGTCAGTCCAATGTTAAATCGATGGAGATTTTATGATGCTAAAGCAGTGCTTGAAGTGATGATGCAAACAATGACATTTATCCTATAGTGGCACTTAAAACTCAAAACCTTACATAAATTATCAAAGTACAATTAACACCATATAACAGTGCGGCTTCACTTATTCTTAACAGATCCCATTTATTATCAGAACATGCTGTAAATGAGTCCACCCAGAAGCAAACTAAAAATATTGATTGTCACCTAAACTCATAGATAAGTCAAAGCCTGTCCCAGACAGGTCCACCATTCAGGGCCTAAAATTTTGCTCAGAAAACCAATTCGCCTATAGTTGTGATTGCCAAAAATAAAGTACAAGATACTCGATAGATTGAGAGGGATTGAAAAAGTCCGCTTAATACTTTAAACATAAGAAGAGATTTGATGGCAATAAATACCGTGATGACCTGTCTTTCATCTGCTCATCTGCATTAAACTTGCTATAACTAACATTCTGTATATATAAGTCTGAGGGTCAAACATTGCAGAGAATCTTGATCTTGCAAATTGTAAAGTAAGTCCTAAAATTATCAACTTTGTAGAATTAGAAACCTGGGAAGGAGCCTCTGTCCTATTCCATTAACTCTCATTTGCATATTGGGTATTTCAGTATCTTGATTTTAGTGGGTCACTGCCACATGACAATTAACAAGTGGTGTTCAGTTTAACCCTCCCTCTGTCATTGGGTCCATTTGACCCTCTACGTTTTGTTGTTTTATTTATTTTTTTTCCCGGCAGCTATCAAACTTTCACGGGTGGTCCAAAACTTCACCTAACACCAAATTTAGCTAAAGTATGCTTTTTTTCTAATATGAAATGGATATTGCTCATTAACCAAATATGTAATGTTCAAAAGAGAGCATGAGAGTTAAGTTCTCTTACACCACAATATGATATTAGGCCGAATATATTTATATCCCTGATAAAAGTTTGTTAAATCAGCATAGAGATTAAGTTTGTCGCCTTACTGTATCAAATAGTTTTTTGTGGCTCATGATTAATCAATCAGAGCGTCTTTGGAAACACAACTTAACTTTGTGCTTATTGCATAATGATTGACGCCGTCTAATGTAGATTTATCATTCATTTGGACTCAAAAGGCATGCAGCTGTTACATCGGGGTCAACATTGTACTGGTCATCTTCTTGCAAATACTGTGTATGTATTTTCAATGCCGATCGAGATCCTCACAGATAAGTGCATGGCCATTACCACATTTACACAAGGAGGGAAAGGTTGTCATTGTGCATTTTCTTTTACTAATATGACACTGCATTCAACTCCCATCACTCACAGCCGCGAGACAGCATGAGCAACCGCTTCAGTCTTTGCCCCGTGTAGCAAAAGGTCAACTTTAGTGTCCCAGAGCAGAGCAGCAGCGGTGGAGGCATGTGTAATCCAACAGTTCATGGTTACGTCTTTGACTGAAGAGAGGAGGAGGAGCCTGTCTGGTCGCCTGGCAGCCACAGGAGTGTTGACCAACTCAAAAAACATATCAGTCTTTGTGAGGCTTAATTACGTCCACTTCAGAGTGCATATCAGCAGAGCAGAGTCATTGTTTTGTGGACTGGTTGTCACATACTGTACAGGCAGCGTGCAGTGAAGTTCGCCAAGATTCATGTCATTTAATAATTCCAGAAGCCTAAGAAACCATTATCCAGGATTTTGTTCATGTAATGGCAATGTTGTTATCTAAAGCGAAAAGAAACCAGGTTGACCCCTTTCTTGTCTTAACACTATATTATGTGATTATTTTGGTTGCGTACCATTCTAAACTGTACATTATTACAGTTTGACAATCAAAGAGGCTGTGGGAAGTACTTTTTCATTCTGATCAAGATCTGGTCGACATTTATTCTGACGTATTTTAGTTGTAGTTTAACCTCAACATTACTGATTTGGCCTAATTCTATACCACCACTACTACTAGCTCCAAACATGTTTGTTGACTGAGGTTCACGATTCTGCTCATTTCAGATTTTACTCCATTGGCCCTCATTTCGTCTATGAAATAACTGTGCCCTTATACTTCACATTACGGACTTGTCGAAGTCTCCCCACGGCTTAGTGCCCCTAAAGCACAAAAGGTTGAAGTAACTTGCATCGACAAATGATAATCCTGCTCGTAATTAAGGAGGTTTGACTATAAACGTTGTTAGTTTTGGAAACAACAATAACAAATTTCTTTAGGACCATCCTTATTGTCCTGGGCCTCTGCCCCTCCTTCCTTCGTGAATTAACAACACAGCAGCTTTGTGTTGTAGAAAAGAAGATGTGGAGAGGATGACAGACAGGAGTCTAACCGTGTGCAGTATTAAGGATAAGTTGACCATTGACCTTCTAATGCAAACTTCCTACACGTCTCCATCAGGACTCATATGCAGCATTGTTTTCTTGATTTTGGGAATTAGAATTGAATTAAAAGCATTTGGGTTTCGTCATTAATCTTAATTCATCATTAATAATATTTGTTTTAATATGTCACCACACATTCTCTAGCGAAATAACAAACTGAAGCACCAGCCACCGCAATACTTTGATCATTATTAATTCAATGCAATTTAATAACAAGTCTTCTACATTCAGTCCACAAACCGTTCCCTACATACATCTGTTTCTTGTCTTTCCTTTCTGCTGTCCTGCCATTTGCCCTCTCTAACACCCATCATGCACTATTCCCCACGGTCACCGTCTCAGAGAGCGTGTCCCACAAATATAACATAGCATGAGGTCTGCAGAGGGAAATGCTCTGTTAGCATTGATCACTCTTTAGCTATACTATTCAATAATCAGCAGTCAAACCTTACGACCTTTATCCCATCTAAGCGTTCTTTATTTGCTCGTTCAAAAATGAGAAGCTTTATAAGTGAATTCATTATGAGTTCACGGGTATTACAGCTATTTACTTAAACAAGCGAAGGAAGTCTGACCGTATTCAACTGTGCTACTTATAGGTGGCAAAAGTGCCGGAAATAATTCTTCCTATTGATAAAACAAGTCGATGATCATATTTCAAACATTTCGTCATATTTGGGTCCAAAAGAGGATAATTAGTCCGATTTGAAATGTCTCAGAAGGGAATACTAGTTATCACTTTGTAGTTTACAGCCTGAGGCATTGTTTGGTTGACTGAATTGTCTTCACATGTTCAACATACAACATCAGAAAATTACATTACAACACATTAAAATTATTTACCAATATGAAAAAATTTGGGGATTTTCAGTCTCTACCTGGTCTTTTTCATTATACGTTCATAAATTTAGACACCCCAGCTAATGACTTTGGAAGAGGCAATAGACACGTCAGGGCAGCAGCAAAACACATCACTCCACCAGGTCTCTCTCTCCCACTCTGTATCCGCACATGCACACACACAGACTGGAACCATTAAAGGCACTCTTCTCGTAGACAGGCTACCCCTCTCCCTCTGATACAGACGACGAGCACCAACTATAGCCCCAAATCAACATCCACTGTATACTCAAAGTAGGAGACCGACATTCATACGTCCCCTAGACACACAACACCAGTCATAGGATCGAAACTCAACTACGACCTTGAACTAACAACATAAAGGCCAAACCCGGTTTGGCGGCGCGTAAGTCCAACCTACCGCCAACGAACATAAACGAGACAACATAAACACCAGACCCGGTCTGGCAACGCCAAATCCAATTTGGCAGCGAATAGATCCGCGATCTACCGCAACAGCTAGGTCCGCGACCTACTGCAGGTTATATAAACACAAACGCTCCCTAGACCGCGTCTAGGAGCCGCAAATCAGGTCCGCGACCTATTTGCCAACATATACCCCCTGTCATTCATCCACAGCATTCTCTCTCTCAAAACACATACACATACATAGGCCTATGTCACCCAATGTTGCTGCCCGGACAGTTCATGCCTCAAGTTAACATACACTAAACCATGATCACTTAAAGCCCCTGATTCGGATCCAAGACTACAAATAAGCAAATGCTATTGCTCACCTGTCTGATTTATGGATCCTGCCGACAACGCCATTTGATATTAAGCGATTAAAATCAAAGAAGGCCAGACCAGGTAGATGTGAAAATAGTTTACTGGATCCAAGACGCATTGTCAGCGGATTTGCTGACGCCGCGATGAAGAAGCACAGAAGAGACCACCAGTTTATACGTCTATGCAAAACAGAGTAAAAGTGGGCGTACATAATGAGTTCCAAGTACAGAGCTTATGTTTCTACGAACACAAAGAAGTGTGAACACATATTAATCAAAGAGGCCCTTGCATACCAAGACTGGACGTAAATGGGTGTAGAGGAGCCTTAAAGTAACGAATGGGTCGTCGGGAGACCATATAAGGTCTTACGTGAACCAGATGTTGAACGTCCTTTGACCTAGGAGAAGAGCATGTTCACGGAGATAAAAAAACATACTTACACATACATTATGACGTTAATTGTAATTTCAATGCGTACATTATTTTAAAGGACAAATATTATGCTAATTTGACTTTTTTTGAGCTTTTTAACATTATTCCATCATCAAAAACATACCTGGAGTTGTAATTAGCTTCATTCACGCTATTTTGATGAATTCTGGTTAGAAAATCTTCACCCTTCGCCCGTCAAAAACACTCTTTCGTTCTCACGTTCTGAATTCCTTCGATGTGTGACATTTTTCAACGTGTGACGTGGCCCTGAGAATCTTTTTTTTGGTTTTTAAGTTCATAAATCACCAACTATGTGACTCCTCAATAACACTCATAACAGCATTAGAAGCAAATTTGTGTAATTCCTTCTGCAGCCAGTCGATGGAAGTTACTCTGGCATCTCCCCAGGCAGAGATAAAGTTACACTGTTCTTTATAAAACATTTAGTTTTAGTTCTAAAATATGATATTCCAAAGTAAAGTTACAAGAGCATGTTTAAAGGACAGTAACAGATAATACATAATCCAGCAGGTGTCTTTGAATAACCTGTGTGTGTTTTGTTTCAGCTGACGATCTGCTGTGAGCGCCAGTCGTTCCGGATCATCGTGAACGGGATGCAGGCTCACGAGTACAGGCACCGCTTCCACCACCTGCAGCAGATCAACCAGCTGGAGATCGACGGGGATCTAACCCTCACCTCTGTCGTGGTCTGAGCGGGTCAGACCAGGGACCACTTTACAACAGACAAACCACTCAACAGAACATACTGTCCTTATGGCCAGGGCTTGACCATCCAGCTCCATTGTAGTCTTTAGCTCGTTTGTATTTGTCATGTTTTTTATCTTCGATTTCATTCCTGACCAAACATTGAATCTGTTTTAATGTTGTTGTTTTTTTCCAATATACATTTTAAAGATAACACATGCAGAATGTAAAGTTATTCAGATAAAACAGGCACATGTACCAAAACATTACTATTATATCACGGTGTGGCTAGATAAAAGCCTAATTGCAGAGTAATTAATTAATATGACTAACCAATGTGACGCACAATATATAGCCACAGAAAGTATCACAATAAATGATAATATTGAAACTGTCTGAAAATATTCTTAGTGCACTGTGGTAATTTACCAAATCAAAAATTAGAAAGATACTGTTTCCTTGTTGTTGTTTTTTTGTTGTTTTTTTTGTTTACATTACTGAGATTAAAAGGCAATTAAAAACACAATATGAGTCTTGGACTTTTTTTTAAACTTTACTTAACTGCCCTGATGAAGAATATTTAAGCTTCACAAATGTATGAAACATTATAATAACAATATTTAAGAGTGTAACACCAAAGGCTTATTTTGCAGTGTTTACGTTTTAGATAAGGCAAAGGCCTGTAGAGTTACTATTTTGTTTACAATGTTTCTTCTACTTTTGCTTATTATAAAATAAAATAAACTATTATAAAAATTCAGTGAATAGAGGAAGTCACTAGAGCAACATGTGCACTGGAGGCTAATTTAGGACAGTACTGGAGTCTGCCACTAGGGGCAAGTTTGTAACTACTGCAGTTAGAAAATACAGCTGTGAGGGACCTCTACCATGATAGTGAGATCATGGGGGTCAGTGAGTTTACACGTGGGTTCAAAGAATAATAATGAGCTTGGGAGGAGTAGTGCCCTAAACCTAGGAAACTATAGGATAAGAGCCGAGCTGTGGGGGGTAATGGTCCTGAATATTCAGAGCTATAAATTGGGCTGCATTCTCTTTGTTGGGGCTTCTGGAGGTCTTCTCTTCGTGTGAGGATCGCTGTGGGTTTGGAGCCATGATCTGGGACACTGGTTAGAGGAAGTTTTTTTTTTGCGAACCAACCAGATTTTACATTTTACCAAGGAAGTTATTTTTTGGACAATAAAGACTCTATTGCATTGAATTTCGTCGAGTTTGTCTTCTTCATTGTGTCAAACATGCAAGCGTTATCCAGAAGAAATGATGACACAACTGCCCGTTTATAAAACATCTTGAATTATTACATATAATTAATTATTTAATTACATTATAATTACACGAGAAATTGAACAAATGAGTTGAGAAGAAAGATACTATTTAAAACAATGAAATTACTCCTATTTACATGTCCTGGCCCACAAAAAATACAAAATTGTATTGTATTTAAAAGACAGGATATTGGGGTCATCTATACAAAGTTCAAAAGTATATGTTGAATTTAAACATTTTCTTTTTCTTGTGTACTGTATGCATTAAGGCATTTATTTGGCCCGAGCCAGTATTTGGCCCGAGCCAGTAAACTGGCGAGGGACATTGTGTTTCGTCGGTTTCTTATTTTTCCTTTTTTTTCCCCTACAAATGATCGCGTTTTTGACCTAGTGAACATGCACGAAAAGTCTTCAATGCGGGTATAGGCGCGACCGGCACGGCGAAAAATTTGATAATTTGCGCGTACTGAGAACGTCTGACCCGAACCGAACGAGCAGCACCGGCCCGAATCGGAACCCTATGGGAAATGGGACGAGCAAATTTTGCCCGACGCGCACGAAACTCGGAGCAGTGATAGAGAACAGTGACCCGAGCAAAACATGACATTGGAGCGCGGCCCTCGGACCAAGCGCACGGCGGCCATATTGGACCGAAGTCGCCACGCCAGTTTGACTTTTTTTTTTTGACAGAGAACATGTCCTAGGGCTTTTGCCACACGTGGGTCTGGCACACATTTCTGCGATCGGCAGGCACTGAAATTCAATAATCTGCCACTTTTATTCGGATCTCGAATGGTCTTGCCGTGGCTCGCCATCGACGAATGCCTTCGTTTCACGCTTGGACTGAGAGAGCTGTAATTTCAGTCATGAGTGCGTAATTATGGTCTGAATGTAATGCATTCATAAAAATAAATAAAAAGTACTCGCTAGCGCCCCCTACCTATTAAGTCAAACATCGACATTGTCCGATTTGGATGAAACTTGGGGAATATGTCCAGTGCAGGGCGCCATGAAAAAAACTGAATTAGTGATATTGTGCATTTATCACCGTTGGCCACCAGGGGCGCAAAGAGTGCTCACGAAATCATTTAAATAGCTCCTGCACGCACATGCATACTCCGATCGACATGAAATTTGAAACACTCGTCTACGTAAAGCTGCTGAATCCATTTATATGCGCACAATAACAATCAACCCTACGGCGCCACCTGTAGGAGCGCACTAAATTACAATGGGGAGAAAAACCATTACTTTGACTTTTATTTGTGAAAATTTGCAGACAATTCCTAGACGGCCTCCTGATCAGAAAAGCCAATGAGACCCATGGCTTATTTTTCACACTTTTGCCTCTAGAGCCCTCCAGAGCTCCTATTCATTGTCTATGGGACTCTGACTCTCTTCACACAAAGCTGCAATAAAAAACAACTAAAACCTGCAGGACAGCCACCAAACTCAATACAGTGACTCCTTTTAAGGGACATTAATGGGTCAGAACTATATTTTTCCTGAAACTAATAAACAGCCTCTACAGCGCCACCTTTTGGGTGAGGCCTATGGAGAGGGAGACACATTTACTTTGGAGGAGGCCCATAAAATTTGGCACACTGATAGTACACATAAAAAGCACCCTAAAACATAATTGGTGCTCAGTCATCAGACCAACGACAAGGCGGCCATATTGATTTTAATTTTAAACGCCAAGTTTTTATTTTCCATTGAGAACTTGTCCTAGGGTTTTTGGCCGACATTGGTCTAACGTACACGTGCCTAATCAAGACAGATTGGAATTTAATAATCGGCCAATTTTTTTGGCCTATCTCGCGCGGTTTAGTCATGACTTCCTGTGAAATATCGACTTCATTTCGTGTTTCTTTGCGTGCTCCTCAAAGGCACATGAACTGTGCCTACAGAGTCCAAATTGCCACCAATGATGGAGAATTAAATACTACACAAAATAGACCAGGGAGCACAGGACCACGAATCACTATAGCGCCCCCTACAGTTCAGTTAAAATCTCCAAGCTTGTCCGATTGACACCAAATTTGGGGATATGATTCTTTGCTTCATAAGATGCAAAAAAGTCAATGGGACCCATGGTCTATTCTTCACACTTTTGCCTCTAGAGCCCTCCAGAGCTCCCATTCATTGTCTATGGCAGTGGTTCTTAAACTTTTTGTCTGGGGACCCCACAAAAAAATCTTGTGAGGTCTGGCGACCCCACATTACTCCCACGCCGATTTTGGGCAGACCTATAGTTATTGACACTCCCTCAAAAGGTTTTTGTCATTCCGTCAAACTAAATCAACTAACCAACTGGCAATGTAAGAACTACAAGAATTTATTTCACAAGAAGTGGAACAAAGCGAACAAAGTGAACAAATAAACACTGAATAATTATGACATTAAACAATACACTAAATAATGTATTTATGTCTATAAAATACAGAACACATTTTAAATGCTTATATCTTGCAATCTATAAATGATAAAGAGTAAATACATAGGTTCATTTCTGTGGACACAGCTCTGGAAGCAAATTGAAAACGTCTAAAATGTAAATTAATATTAAAAATTATGACGTTATGATGGTAATTAAACATTGTCAATAGAAACATTTCCGAGTCAAAATAAATGAAATTTGTGGCATTTTCCGCACGATTCGACCCGAACCCGACCCGGGTCCGCGCACGTGTAGAACCGGAGTTACGTAAACTGAGTTCCGTGCAGAGGTTTATAGGCAGAATAAGTGCCTGACAGGGCTTCAAGTGTTTAGTGTTCTACCTGCACCAACGGGACGTCTCCTGTCCCAGACGGGCCTGTCCCTCCGCTGACGCCGGCCCACATGATCTCTCTCCCTCGCTCCTTTCTTCAGCTTTTTGGGAGGGCATCCGTAGCTCTCTCCTCCTGTTCTTTTTCCTCCACTGCGCGCTAACTCTCTCTCTTCTCCTGCTCTTCTCCTCTGTTGCGCTCTCTTTTTCTCTCTCCTCGGCTCCGCGTAGAGCAGTAAGGTGTCTTGACCCCTTTATTCGAGGATGAGGAGGAAAAGAACACAGCACTGGCTGCACACCGCGCTCTGTGGCCGTGGAGCGCATGTTACGCACGTGCGCAGGCCGGCTCCGGCTCGGGACAAGAATTTAAGCTCTAAGCGGCACACACAGCGCCTAGGAATGCGAAAACAGCAGCTGTGAATTTGTATATATATATATTTTTTTTCATAGTTTCACCTCACAAAATAGCACGTTAATTCCCGACTGGAAAAATAATTTGGCGACCCCACAAAGGTTTTTGGTGACCCCACTTGGGGTCGCGACCCCTAGTTTAAGAACCACTGGTCTATGGGAGCCTAACTCCATTCACACAAGGCTGCAAAAAAAACAATTAAAACCTGCGGGACAGCCACCAAACTTAATACAGTGACTCCTTTTAAGGGACATTAATGGGTCATAACCATATTTTCCCTGAAACGAAAAAACAGCCTCTACAGCGCCCCCTTTTGTGTCAGGGCTATGGAGAGGGAGACACATTTACTTTGGCAGAGTCCTATGAAATTCGGCACAGTGATAGTACACATGAAAACCATCCTAAAACATAATTGGTGCAAACTCATCAGACAAACGACAAGGCGGCCATATTGATTTCAATTTTAAACGCCACTTTAAGTTTTTGTTTTCCATTGAGAACTTGTCCTAGGGTTTTGTCCCGACATCGGTCTATCATACACGTGCCTGATCGGGGCGCATTGAAATTTAATAATCTGCCAACTTTTTTGGCATATCTTGCACAGTTTCATCGTGATTTCCTGTATAAAAACGCCTTAATTTCCTGTTTATTTGGATAACTCTCCCAGCCACAGGTACTGCCCTACAGAGCCCAAACTGTAGTCACAGATGCAGAATAAAATATTAAACGGAACAGACTCAGGAGCACATAAGCAGTTTTCACTATAGCGCCCCCTGCTGGTCATGTAAAAGTACCAACATTTCCTGATTTCCACGAAATCTTGTAAACTGATTTTAAGCGGCAAAAGCTGCAAAAAAGTCAATTACACCGATGTCCTATTTTAGATCGTTTGGCCTGGGGGGACCCGCATATTCCCCATTAATTTCCTATGAGACATGTCATAAGTCTATGGAGAGGCCAAATTGATTTCAAGCAAAGTCAGTGAAACTTGGCAGACGCATTATTTAGAGCATTTCGATCTAAAAAGTCAATTACATCGAAGCCGTGTTTTGGACGGTTTCGCCACTTCTGGAGAGCAGCGGCCGCCAATGCACTTCTATAGGGACGCCACCCGGCGTGAACGGGGGGAGGGGGGGTCACGGGGGCCCGGGTGACGCTCAGAGGAGGAGGACGGCGCCCCGGGACGGTTTGGGACCGGCCGAGACCGCGTGGGGAGGCGGTCGCACGCGGGGCGAGGGCCATCATCGCTGCGCGGCTTTAATTTTACTTTGGGGTTTATTTTTGAAGAATGTTGTCAGTTCATTTATGGCTTTGCTGTTTTTCTGACATTTAAAATAACCATTTCTACTTTTATGGAAGAGAACTTTAACAGTGAAGGCAACCCTCTCATGCTTCAGGTCAGTTGGAGGAAAATCATCGTCTGTTCTGTGATGCATCAGCACCAAAACTACTCTACTACTCTTTTGCTTCCTCTAAAAATAAAAACAAGACAGAAAGTGCATTATGAATAATTATTTAAACAGGCTCTATGCTATAATTATGTTTTTTAAGTCACAGTCACAGAATGTGCAAACATTTGCGAATTTAAAATGTGCCAAAGCAGTTATAACATTTGTTTTATTTGTAGATTGAAATATTTTAAGGTGTAAGCATAGAGTTTATAATAATTATGGCAATAACATTATTATTATTTTGGTAAATAAATTAGTTTTAGATTAAAGATAAAAAATATATATATTAAAGTTATCCAAAGTAAATTAATCCAAACGCGATTGTCTGGGAGGAAATGAAATAATAGTAAGGAAGAACAATTACCCTGTGCCATCTGGCTCAGGCCAGATATAGAATAAATATCATGGATTTAAGTGATTTTAGTCAAAACACTGTGTATTCCTTTTTGTTGGGTGTAGTTAATCTGTTTGCTGTGTTTGTACTTGATTCAAGCAGTACAAAAGTGTACAATACATACCTGGAATCATTTCCAAGGCAGTGTCCACATCTGCCTGAAGACGAGAAAGGACGGGGCAGAAGACCAGGACCCAGTCATAGTCTGTAGGATGTTCACATGCATGTATCTCATTCAGAATGTCCTCATGAGCGCCAAAGGTTTGCGCTGCTATCACAGAGTAGACCTTCTCTTTAAAGTGTTCTAAAAGAACTTTCCACCAACCAAGTATTATCATTTTTAAAGTTCCTGAAAGACATTAATAAAAAAACATAATATGCATTATTTATGATGTTATTGGCCTGTCTAAGTGCTCTTGAGTATCATTACTTTGACATCTGTTTTATAACTAAAATACAATGTTTTTACAAAGAACAATATAACTTTATCACTGCCATGGAAGATGACATTAACTTCGCTGTGGCTCCATCTACTGGCTACAGAAGCAATTACACATGTGGTGCTGGTATTCTAAGCTATCACGCAGTTATAGTGATCATGTCTAGGGGGCAGAAATGTTCAGAGCGGATCTGAGGATAATGTAAGGACTTAGTAGTAGCAGAAGGTTCTCGGAAAAGTGATGTTTAAAATCGGAAAGAAAAAAAAAACACATCGAGGGAATTCAGCAGGTAGTCCAGCATTCCTCAAACTTGCGTGACTGAAGCTAAATGCAGCTTCAGGTATGTTTTTGATGACGGAACAATCTTAGAACATGGTTAAAAGCTCAAAAAACGTACTGTAGCAGCATGTGTCCTTTAATATGTTACTTGATTGATAAAACTACTCATATGTTGGAGGAGTGATGTGGTTATTAAATGAAAGAGCGAGAGCTGAAGACTGTGTGGTTTATTTTATTGGCCCGAGCCAGTAAACTGGCGAGGGACATTGTTCTTCGTCGGGACATTGTTCTTAGTCGGTTTCTTGCTTATTATTTTTCTCGTTTTCTTACTCTTCGCGGCCCTTTTTGACCCAGTAAACATGCACGAAAAGTCTTCAATGGGGATATAGTCGCGATCGGCCCGGAAAAAAATTTCGTATTTCGCGCGTCTCGAGAGCGTCCGACCGGGCCCGAACGAATAGCACAGGCCCGAATCGGACCCCTATGGGAAATGGGACGAGCAAATTTTTTCCGACGCGCACGAAACTCGGAGCAGTGATAGAGAACAGTGAACCGAGCAAAACATGACATTGGAGCGCGGCCCTCGGACCAAGCGCACGGCGGCCATATTGGACCGAAGTCGCCACGCCAGTTTGACTTTTTTTTTTGGACGGAGAACTTGGACTAGGGCTTTTGCCCAGTGTTGCCAGATTGGGCGGTTTTCCGCCCAATTGGGCTCCTTTTGTTGGCATCGGGCGGAAAAAAATAGCGTTGGGCGGGTGCATACAATGCAAACAATAAACACCGGCTCAGTCTGCGCACCCTCGGGTTTGGCGCTGGGTCCTGCTTAACGTTTAGGGTTTAAGGCGAGGTCAGTTTATCTCACGGCTGGAGAGGAGATACAGGATTTAAAACAAGATTTCCAAATGGGGGAAATACAAGAAAGTATATTGGAAGTAATGGGAGAACCAGCCCGAGCTGAAAATGTGGATTGCCCCAGTTCTGGAGAATGAGTCCAAAGCATGCTACACGTATTACAATTCTGATATCCAGTTTGCATGGGACTAAAGTCTATATGACAAGTTCTCATTATATTCAAATTATGGCTTAGTTTGGTGGGAGGGCACTTGTGGTAAATATTTAGCAGTTTTACATTTTTGAAGTACAGTTCCAGAAGAAATTTTGATAAATAAAAGTTTAAAATTACAGGTGTGTGTCATCAAAATGTGACGTACAGTTGAAAATAAATAGACAGTTAACACTATAAATGTTATGAAGATTGTCAAACAGATGACAAAATAGGCAAAATGTGTAGTAAAATCTTAACTCATATTCAGTATATATTAGTCAAACATGTCCAACCTGTCAACTTTAAACGCACCATACAATCAGATGGTGGTACTGTATCGTTGCCAAATAAGGAGGGCTAAGGGCCCGACTGTGGTCTATATGTTTATCTGGTGTGTGCCGTTGGTTTGTTCTTAATTTTACGGTTGCAACTGTGCTTTGTATGCCATTTAAATAGTCATTTTGGAAAGTTTATAATTTGGGCTGGTTTTCATTGATCTTGGCGGGTTTTATGTGGACTTTGGGCTGGAAACTGTCAGTAAAATCTGGCAACACTGCTTTTGCCACACGTGGGTCTGGCACACATTTATGCGATCGGGACACATTGAAATTCAATAGTTATCCACTTTTTTTCGGATATCTCAAATGGTCTCGCCGTGGCTCGCCATCGACGAACGCCTTCGTTTCCTGTTTTTCCGATCGCATGTCACGGCTACACGCTTGGACTGAGAGAGCTGTAATTTCAGTCACGAGTGCGTAATTATGGTCTGAATGTAATACATTAATAAAAATAAATAAAAAATACTCGCTAGCGCCCCCTACCTATTAAGTCAAACATCAACATTGTCCGATTTGGATGAAACTTGGGGAATATGTCCAGTGCAGGGCGCCATGAAAAAAACTGAATTAGTAATATGGTGCATTTATCACCGTTGACCACCAGGGGCGCAAAGAGTGCTCTCAAAATCATTTAAATAGCTCCTGCACGCACATGCATACTCCGATTGACATGAAATTTGAAACACTCGTCTATGTAAAGCTGCTGAATCCATTTATGTGCGCACAATAACAATCAACCCTACGGCGCCACCTGTAGGAGTGCACTAAATTACAATGGGGAGAAAAAACATTACTTTGACTTTTATTAGTGAAAATTTGCACACAATTCCTAGACGGCCTCCTGATCAGAAAAGCCAATGAGACCCATGGCCTATTTTTCACATTTTTGCCTCTAGAGCCCTCCAGAGCTCCTATTCATTGTCTATGGGACTCTGACTCTCTTCACACAAAGCTGCAATAAAAAACAACTAAAACCTGCAGGACAGCCACCAAACTCAATACAGTGACTCCTTTTAAGGGACATTAATGGGTCATAACTGTATTTTTCATGAAACTCAAATACAGCCTCTACAGCGCCACCTGTTGGGTCAGGCCTATGGAAAGGGAGATGCATTTATTTTGGAGGAGGCCTATGAAATTTGCCACGGTGATAGTACACATAAAGACGACCCTAAAACATAATTGGTGCGCAGTGATCAGACAAACGACAAGGCGGCCATATTGATTTTAATTTTAGACGCCACTTTAAGTTTTTTTTTTCCATTGCAAAAGGGTCCTAGGTTTTTGGGCCTAGATCAGTCTAACATACACGTTCCTGATCAGGACGCATTGAAATTCAATAAAA
Organism: Rhinogobius similis; assembly: GCA_019453435.1. NCBI lineage: Eukaryota > Metazoa > Chordata > Actinopteri > Gobiiformes > Gobiidae > Rhinogobius > Rhinogobius similis. The sequence continues at coordinate 32,541,498 of CM033625.1, forward strand.
AAACAATTTTTGGAGATATCTCTTAGGGTTTGCGCGTGACTTCCTGTCAAATATCGCCATCATTTCCTGTTTTTGTGCTTATCCCTCAGAGGCACTTGGACTGTGCCTACAGAGCCCAAATTGCCACCAATGATGGAAAATTGAATATTACACAAAATAGACCAGGGAGCACAGGACCACTGATAACTATAGCGCCCCCTACAGTTCACTTAAAAGTGTCCAGATTGTCCGATTGACGCCAAATTTTGGGACATGATTCTTTGCTATCCATCCATCCATCCATCCATTTTCTGATGATGAACAGAACCGGTGACAAAGGGCAGCCCTGGCGGAGTCCAACATGCACTGGGAACAGGTCTGACTTACTGCCGGCAATGCGAACACAGCTCCTGCTCCGGTCATACAGGGACCGGACAGCCCTTAACAAAGGGCCCCGGACCCCATACTCCCCGAGCACCCCCCACAAGGCGCCCCGGGGCACACGGTCGAATGCCTTCTCCAGATCCACAAAGCACATGTGGACTGGTTGAGCAAACTCCCATGAACCCTCGAGCACCCGATGGAGAGTATAGAGCTGGTCCAGTGTTCCACGACCGGGACGAAAACCACACTGCTCCTCCTGAATCCGAGGTTCGACTATCGGTCGGATTCTCCTCTCCAGTACCCTGGAATAGACCTTACCGGGGAGGCTGAGGAGTGTAATTCCCCTATAATTGGAACACACCCTCCGGTCCCCCTTCTTATACAGAGGGACCACCACCCCGGTCTGCCAGTCCAGAGGTACTGTCCCAGACTGCCACGCGATGTTGTAGAGACGTGTCAACCAAGACAGTCCCACAACATCCAGAGACTTAAGATACTCAGGGCGGATCTCATCCACCCCCAGAGCCTTGCCACCAAGGAGTTTGCCAACAACCTCGGTGACTTCGGCTTGGGTGATGAGCGAGTCCGCCGTCGAGTCCCCAGCCTCTGCTTCCTCCTCGGAAGACGTGGCAGTGGGATTGAGGAGATCCTCAAAGTATTCCTTCCACCGTCCGACAACATCCCCAGTCGAAGTCAACAGCTCTCCACCCGCACCGTAAACGGTGTTGGTGAAGCACTGCTTCCCCCTCCTGAGGCGTCGGACGGTTTGCCAGAATTTCTTTGAGGCCGACCGATAGTCCTCCTCCATGGCCTCCCCGAACTCCTCCCAGCCCCGAGTTTTTGCCTCTGCAACTGCACGGGCTGCAGTACGCCTGGCCTGCCGGTACCTGTCAGCTGCTTCAGGAGTTCCACAGGCCAACAAGGCCTGATAGGACTCCTTCTTCAGCCTGACGGCATCCCTTACCTCCGGTGTCCACCACCGGGTTCGGGGATTGCCGCCGCGACAGGCACCAGAGACCTTGCGACCACAGCTACGAGCTGTCCGATCGACAATGGAGGCGGAGAACATGGTCCACTTTCCGGGACTCAATGTCCCCAGCCTCCCCCGGGATCTGGGAGAAGCTCTCCCGGAGGTGTGAGTTGAAGACCCTGCCGACAGAGGGCTCTGCCAGACGTTCCCAGCAGACCCTCACGATACGCTTGGGCCTGCCGAGTCTGTCCGGCTTCCTCCCCCGCCAGCGGATCCAACTCACCACCAGGTGGTGATCGGTTGACAGCTCCGCCCCTCTCATCACCCGAGTGTCCAAGACACGCGGCCGAAGGTCAGATGACACGACAACAAAGTTGATCATCGACCTCCGGCCTAGGGTGTCCTGGTGCCACGTGCACTGATGGACACCCTTGTGCTTGAACATGGTGTTCGTTATGGACAAACTGTGACTAGCACAGAAGTCCAATAACTGAACACCGCTCGGGTTCAGATCAGGGGCCGTTCCTCCCGACACCCTCTCCAGGTGTCACTGTCGTTGCCCACGTGGGCGTTGAAGTCCCCCAGCAGAACAACAGAGTCCCTGGGCGGTGCACTGTCCAGTACACCCCCCAGGGACTCCAAGAAGGCCGGGTACTCTACACTGTTGTTTGGCCCGTAGGCCGCTACAACAGTGAGAGACCTGTCCCCCACCCGAAGGCGCAGGGACGCGACCCTCTCGTCTACTGGGGTAAACTCCAACACGTGACGGCTGAGCTGAGGGGCTACGAGTAAGCCCACACCAGCCCGCCGCCTCTCCCCGCGGGCAACGCCAGAGAAATGGAGCGTCCAGCCCCTCTCAAGGAGACTCGTTCCAGAGCCCAGGCTGTGCGTGGAGGTGACGCCGACTATATCTAGTCGATAACGCTCGACCTCCCGCACAAGCTCAGGCTCCTTCCCCGCCAGAGAGGTGACATTCCATGTCCCAACAGCTAGACGCTGTGTCCGTGGACCGGGTCGTCGAGGCACCCGGCCTCGGCTACCACCCAGTCCTCTCTGCACCCGGCCCCTACGGTCTCCTCTGCGGGTGGTGAGCCCACAGGAGGTCGGGCCCACGTCGTCCCTTCGGGCTGAGCCCGGCCGGGCCCGTGGGCAAAGGCCCGCCACCAGGCGCCAGACACTGAGCCCCAACCCCAGGCCTGGCTCCAGGGTGGGGCCCCGGCTGCGCCATACCGGGCGACGTCACGGTCCTTGTTTTTAAATTTTCCATAGAGGCTTTTATATAAGATTATATTGCTATATAAGATGCAAAAAAAGTCAATGAGACCCATGGCCTATTTTTTCACACTTTTGCCTCTAGGGCCCTCCAGAGCTCCTATTCATTCTCTGTGGGGGTCTGGCTCTCATCACACAAAGATACAGCAAAAACCCACTAAGCAGTGAGGAATAGCCACCAAACTTAATACAATGTCTACATATAAGAGACATTAATGGTTCATAACCATATTTTTCATGCAAGTCAAATACAGCCTCTACAGCGCCACCTGTTGTGTCAGGCCTATGGAAAGGGAGATGCATTTAGTTTGGAGGAGGCCTATGAAACTTGGCACGGTGATAGTACACATAAAGACGACCCTAAAACATTATTTGTGCGCCGTGATCAGACAAACGGCAAGGCGGCCATATTGATTTTAATTTTAGACGCCACTTTAAGTTTTTTTTTTCCATTGCAAAAGGGTCCTAGGTTTTTGGGCTAAGATCAGTCTTACATACACGCTCCTGATCAGGACGCATTGAAATTTTATAATAAACCACATTTTTGGCCTGTCTCATTCGGTTTAGTCATGACTTCCTGTCAGAATTCGCCTTCACTTCCTGTATCTTAAACTTATTCTCCAAGCCACAGGCATTGCCGTACAGAGCACAAACTGTAACCACAGATGCCAAATCAAATATTAAACAGAACAGACTCAGCAGCACATGAGCACTTTTCACTATAGCGCCCCCTGCTGGTCATGTAAAAGTACCAAAATTATCGGATTTCCACGAAATCTTGGAATCTGATTTTAAGTGTCAAAAGCTGCAAATAAGTCAATTACATCGATGTCCTATTTTGGATCGTTTGGCCTGGGGGGGCACGCATATTCCCCATGCATTTCCTATGAGACATGTCATAAGTCTATGGAGAGGCCAAAATTATTTCGAGCAAAGTCAGTGAAACTCGGCAGATGCATTATTTAGAGCATTCCGATCGAAAAAGTCAATTACATTGAAGCCGTGTTTTGAGCGGTTTCGTCACTTCTGGAGAGCAGCGCCCGCCAATGCACTTCTATAGGGACGCCACCCGGCGTGAGCGGGGGAAGGGGTCACGGGGGCCCGAGTGACGCTCAGAGGAGGAGGACGGTGCACCGGGGCGGTTTTGGACCGTCCGAGGCCGCGTGGGAAGGCGGTCACGCGCGGGGCGAGGGCCACCATCGCCGCTTCACGGCTTTAATTTTTATTTTTTTCATTTTCATTCATGTTATCTAAAAGATGTCATCAGTGACATAGTGTTAAACATAGTCAAATGAATGAAAAGGAGCAGAAAGAAGAACAGTTTTATGTTATCTGCCCCTTTTTGAGCTTGATGATTAAAAATAAACCACTCTAAACATTTGCATTTAACAAAACACAAATACAATACAAATACCAAATACAAACAGACATTCACCCATTCAACTGCAATAACCACATTTTCTTTTTATACTTATGATAACTTATTATGAATTTCAATTTATGTATTTCTTCAATGGCAGATTGTTTTTGATTCTTTGATTTTTTGTCAAGAGCATTCCATAAATTAACTCCTTTCACAGCAATGCTTCAATCTATTACTTTAGTTTTGATTCTGTTTTTTTGATTCTCTTTTTAAACGTCTGTTCTTTTCAGATTATAGTGACTTGTTCTTTTTTCAAAAAATCCTTGAATATTTACGGGTAATATGTTGCAGTTTACTTTACTTTAAGTATACTTAATTCTGCAATATCATGCATTTTTAATATTTTAAGTTGGACAAATTATTGGATCTCTATAATGACAATTCTCAAAGCCCTTTTTTGTAAAATAAATATTGGTTGAATAAATGTTTACATGTTAACCCCCAAACTTCCACACAGTAGATCAGGTATGGGACAATTATTGAGTTATACAATGTTAACAGTGCACGCATATTTTCTCTTTTTATCACTGAACAAATAAAAGTTTGTGTTTTCAGTGTTGAGAATTAATCCATTTAAATCAAACCACTTCATTTACTATTTTTGTAATCTCTTATATATTTTTTTCCAGAATAAAATAATGTGTCATCAGCAACTGAATTTTGCCAAGATCAGATACTTTTACAAAATCAATATATAAATTCCATATAAATTTTCCAGAAAATTACTTAAACTAAGACACTCAAAAGTAAATAAAACACCTTTTACTAATTTCATCCCAAGAAATCACATTCAAAATGTTAATGATGTCCTTAATATGGCCGACTGGAATAGTATTTTATCACCAAGCATTGAAATAAGCAGTCAATCTTTTTTTTAGTAAATTACAGAAATTGTATCTCCTTTCATTAGTAGAAGGAATAGTAAGACCAAAAAGTCTAACCTGCCATGGTTGGACCAAAACTGCAGACATTTACTTAAAGTTAGAGACTCTCTACTCAAACTATATTTGAAATCTGGCCTAGCCACTGATCGCCAAAATTTCACACGGGCTCGTAACAAAGTCATCCAAGCCATAAGGAAAGCTAAAGCTAGCTTTTTTATCAATATCATTGAAAGTAATAAAGGTAATGGGAAAAAAACTTGGCAAACTTTGAACAAACTCCTAGGAAGAACTACTATTTCTAAAGTAAATTCGATGGAACTTGAAATTAACAATATATTGACTGAGGATCCAACCACTGTAGCCAACGCTCTCAACAATCATTTTGTTGACAGTGTATCTGAAATTACAAAATTATCCCCCCCCCCCGACTGTATTACCTCATCATATAAATATAGATAAGCCTATCTTTCAACTAAAAAATGTTACAGTAGCAGAGGTTGCTAAAGTCATAAAAACATTAAAATACTCAAAAGCCAGGGACATCCATGAAATTGACACCAAATTTTTAAAAGAGCACGCTGAGGCACTGATACAACCAATTACTCACTTGGTCAACCAGTCAATCAATCAGAAAACAGTTCCGTCATCTTGGAAAGAAGCTATAATAACACCTATTTTCAAATCCGGGTCAAAAACACAAATCACTAATTATCGTCCCATCAGTATATTGCCTGTGATATCTAAAATCACTGAAAAATGTATCGCAAATCAATTAATTACACATCTTGACGAAGGGTCTACTCCACTTCATGAAATGCAGTTTGGCTTTAGACTGAATCATTCTACGGAGATGGCAAACTGTTTCTTTATTGAAAAAATCAAAACACTACTTGACAAAAATACATGCGTTGTTGCTGTATTTTTAGATCTCAAGAAAGCATTTGACACTGTTAACCATCAAGTGTTGTTGACCAAGCTCTCACACTTTAACTTTTCCCCAGATTCTATATTATGGTTTCAGTCTTATTTATCCAATAGAAAACAACGTGTTATCATAGATGGAGTAAAATCTCAGTGCCTCAGCAGTGATGTTGGAGTCCCACAGGGCTCCGTACTCGGGCCCTTGCTATTTTCGTTATACATCAATGATTTACCAGTTGTTTGTCCTGAGCTGAATATGTTGGTGTATGCCGATGATGCTGTTCTCTTTATCCAGGGCAAGGATGTTAGGACTGCTGCTGCCAACTTATCAACAGGACTCAATAAAGTCCATGACTGGCTTAAACAAAGCTGCCTCATGCTTAACTCTAAGAAGACTGTTTGCATGACGTTCAGTAAAAAAAAAAAAAAATCAGTCAAGATCCTTTGTGTTTTTGGATGGAAAGGAACTGGAGTTGGTCACTCAGTTCAAATACCTGGGAGTTGTATTGGACTCTAGCCTTACATTCAAAAAACACATCAAAAGAGTTACAAATATTGTTAAATTTAATATGCATAACTTCAAACAAATTCGACCTTTCATCACAACAGAGGCAGCAAAGTCCTATCTCCACTGTATGCTCCTTTCTCACATTGATTATGCTTTTACAGTGTGGTCGTTTGCTGGTGTCACTGCTCTTAAGCCTATTGAACAACTCTATAAGAGATCAATCAAGATACTTTATCGAAAACCCCAGTCATTCCATATATGCCCTCTTCTTGAGAAATACAAATTTTTAAATTTAGAAAATTTTAAATTATTTAAGAATTTTAGTCTCATATATCGAGTAATAAACGGTTCGGCACCACCACCTTTAAGAGAATTCATTAAAAAAAAACCCTGTGTGACCAGCACTAGATCCACAACACGAGGGGATTGTGAAGTGCAGTTCAGGAACTGCACTTTCTCCCAAAATGTGCTTTCTGTGAAGGGCTGCACAAGCTGGAACACTCTGCCAACTGTAATTAGGGACAGCCCTACACTCGCCTCATTTAAGAAACAACTAAAAGAATGATTTATTAACAGTCAAAGATGTGATCATGTGTGAAACATTGACACGTGCGAATGTATGAGTGTGTGTGTGTGTGTGTGTGTGTGTGTGTGTGTGTGTGTGTGTGTGTGTGTGTGTGTGTGTGTGTGTGTGTGTGTGTGTGTGTGTGTGTGTGTGTGTGTGTGTGTGTGTGCGTGCTGTAGTAGTGCACAGTTATTAATTTAAAATACCTTTTCCAAGATTCCTGTCATTTTAACTAATATGTATATTGCTTTGTATAACACTGCGTTGTTTCTATTTTATGTAATGTTATATGTGTGCATCGCATACAGTTGTACACTTATTTGTTTTTATTCTTTGTCTTATGGGACTACGGATGGAAATTAGCCCTGAGCTAAATCTGGTGTATTTACAGTGTAAGCTGTTCATTAATACATGCTGTCCCATTCAAATAAATAAAACAAACAAACAAACAAACAAATAAATAGCTTTTGTCCAAGGATCGAGCCTTGAGGCACATCCCGTTTAGTATAATATCGCTCTGATTCTGTGTCATTTATCTTCACATATTGTTTTCTGTTTTCTAAACAGCGTGTAAACCGTTGGTGAGCCAACTCCCGAATACCATACTTGTGGGGTTTTTTTTTAGAGAATCTTGAATGATTTACTAAAAACCTTCTCTAATATTTTCAAAAACTGTGGAAGCAATGAGATTGGCCTATAGTTAGAAAATGTGTTTAGTGACTAGTTTTTGACCGTTTTTAGTTTGACTGTTTAATTCTACCATTTCTGTTTGGAAGTGCAGATATATGGTGTCTCAGTGAATGTTTATACCTCCATTGTTAAAAAGCTTTATTATGTTTCCCCCCAGTGTCTGAAGCTGTCCAGGAGGTGCATCTTCTCCTGTGGCTCCACCTGCATTCACAACAAACCAGAAATCAATACATCCTCTCCATCCTTTTCTGGAGTATTGCTCTTGTTTTGTCTTGTATTATTTTTTTAATGTCCTCCCCAAATCCACACCTTTTCAATGGTGGCCTGGTGTTTTTCCAAAATTGCTTTCCTGTGATGAATGTTAACCTTCAGGAATATGCTAAAATATTTTTGACGTTTTCACCTGACATTCAGATTAAAAAAAAAAAAAGAAAAAGAAAAAAAAAACATCTTTCCATGAATAATTTTATTTGCACATAGTCCCAGACACATAGTTACTAAAATAGCCTGTATTCATTTTGTAGAATGTATGATATTACAATTTGAAATTTAGGGCAGGGTTCTAATTAACGCCATGGGAGATTTACTATTGACAAAAAATGTAATATTCAAGAAGAAAATCTACAAATCATTTTTCTTTGATATTGAGTCCTCAAATCTGCACAGTTAGTCTTTTGGGCCTGAGTCCTTTACACCGAAAACAGATGTTCCTGCTCGTTTGAATGTCACCACTTTTTAGAGTGAAAAATATTACAGCTGTGTCATTTGTGTTGACTGAGAAGACATTTAACTTTAGTCAGTTTTTGTTGGAAAAATAATTCCACAGATATTAATCATAAACCAGTTCTAATCATCTGCATATGTTTGGAACTGCAATAACATAAACAGCATACTCTACCATGCATTCTGACCAGAGGCCTGTGACCTGATAAGTCCCTCTTACCTGGATTGACTGATGGAGACATGAGCGTCTCTGGATCAGCCGAACTATGAAGCGGGTTCACATCTTGTTCTGTCCACCCAAGATTTTCAGAATGAAAATGAAATGAAAAATTAACTATGGAATGCTAAGAAAGTAAAGAATGTTTTTGAAAATTCTCTTGTAAAAATCCTCTTGTATAAATTACAAATCACAGAATATCTTTATCTTATCTTGAATTTACAAAACAACTTCCAAAAATACTTTCAAAACTATAATGTGTAAGGATTATGTAAAATCTCAAACAAACCTTCATGTAAGACCTTTGACCTTTTTAACCAAATGTAAACATGACACTTACTTTTATAGCTTCCTCCTCCGTCATTCCTAGACATCCCGCAATTTCAAACTAAAAACAAAAATCCCTAAAAACATAAAAACACAAACAGGGAATTAAAAGAACTAAAAAGCCAAATGGTTTGGGTACACCAAACATCAGAACTCTGAAAGTACAGGCCATTGCTCTTTGCAGCTTTCTTCCTGTCACAGGAAACATGTGACACGTTAAAGTTCATGTGCAGCTTATTCTAAAACTGAAACTGTTGATCTAAATGTTCATTTTATGTGGCAAAACCACAAGTGAGTGTAGGAAACGTATCACACAACTGCAACATCTTTGATTTGCTTGTACAGGTAAGAGTTATTCACTGAGTACCCTCCAATATTCAACACAGTCATGACAAGTTACTTTCCACGTCAATCACAGCGGCCTTTCTTTGCTCTTTTTCCACCATCACGATGTCTGTTTGTCTGTATCTGGAAGTCCCACAGGATCTTGGCTCGATCATTTTATTTTATTAACAGTTAATGTCTTGGGGCCTGGTTTAAAGTTCAATGTTTTCCCAGAAGGTACAAATGAAATTGAAATTTTAGATGTTTTAAAATGACAGCATTATTGAAACTCACCAGCATAATTAGGTTTGTTTTGCAGTGACTTCTGATTGCAGCATTTTACTTCCTGTCAGGAAACGCCTTTGCACGCACATTGTGCATTGTGCATTGATGTGAGACTTATGTCTAGAAAAGGCACGTATAAAACATCCACAGATATATAATCTTTAGATTAAGTTTATGCACGAGAGAGCTTTTGCAGGTACGACTTTTTTTTTTCTAATATTCAATGCAAGTGTGGCTTTAGAAAACTTATGAACCATGGAGAGATATTTAGATCTAAGCATATCATTCAAGCATTTAAGCATATTGTTAAATCCATTCAATTTATTCTTTTTTTTAGTTCACAAAAATATTATCCAATGGGATCCAGTGAATGTAAGTATAGCATAACTTTACTTCACACATTTGCCTTTATGCCCACACATAATCATACTTCTCTGATGTTATCTCCCTTCAGCTAAAGCTCAAGTTCAAGGTAAGTTGACTTCAGACTTAAACACTCTTTAGTAAATTGTTTCTCTAATAATTCATTTAACCTGGTCTTACACTGTGCGAGGGCCAATTTAACATGAATTTGATCACATGACAATTTCAAAATCGTGACAGACTTTGGCTCCTCCGTGCATCTTGGTTGTCATTGCCGTCACATCTCTTGTTGTTGGTGTAACTAAAATATTTCCACAAATTTCACATAAGCTAAGTACTAAATGCAATTAATATAAATTTTACACAACAATGAATTTCAATGTTTCTATTATTATTATTGAAATTTTATAAAATATTTCGGCATTTTATTTCTGGTCTTGATAGAATCTATTGTAATTCAAGTCAATCCATTCCCTAAACTCTTCATGAGAATATCAGTTTATACTGAGATTTATCTTATATTTTTGGAGAACGGAGAAGTTTCTGAAGTTGAAACAGTTGGAGTAAAATAGGCCTGAGGCCTACCAACATCACTTTTGTGCTCTGGACTATTACTATTGGATTATCTGGATTAAAAATGCCTCCAAAAATGAAAAACTAGGTGGATTTAATCACTGCTCATCAGGTTTCTGATCTCCTTGAACAACAGAAGTCTGTGTATATGGAATTGTTGAAACAACAGGAAAACACATACAGTGGCTTTATGCAAATGTTTATAGATTCATTCAATAAACGACTGGATGGAATCACAAAGGATCTATGTGACTTAAGAGCAGGTCTTCAGTACACTCAGGAGGATGTTGAGGATGAGAAGTCTCATGTTGAAAAGTTGTTTAAAGACTATAAAGAGATGTTTAATGAAGTCATGATATCCTCTCAGATGAACACAATGAATGGGAAAATTGACTATCTGGAGAATCAATCTCGTCGTCAAAACATAGTCTTTGAGGGAATCCCTGAATCAGGCATGAGAAATGGAGTGATTCAGAAGACAAAATAAGAAAGGTCTTATGAAAAACACATTGAGTTTGAACATGCTCATCGCACCAGAGATGAAAAACGGTGACCAATTGTGGTCAGGTTTCTTCGCTTCAAGGACAGGAATACTGTTTTGGAGAAGGCAAAATACCTCAAAGGCTCTAACATCTACATTAATGAGGACTATTCTGAAGTTGTCAGACAAAAGCGCAAAGAACTGATCCCAGCCATGAAGGAAGCCAAAAAAAGGGGTGATATTGCTTATCTGAGATTTGATAAACTGATTACTCATCGTCAAACCAAGCAAGTGAATAGACATACAAATGGCATTGTCACATTGTGGGCATTGGGCATCATTGTGCATTGAAATATAACTAAAACCTGGGAAGTTGTTCTAAATGTTAAAGGCTTATGAAGTCTCAAGTATTTTGCTCCATTTGCAAAAGAGGTTTTCATTTAAAATGTACTCCTATCACAAAAATGCTCTCTGCTTTCTGGTTATGGTTTTGTGAAGACTGTTCTTCTGAGTTCCCTTATAACATTCTTGATGATGAGCTTATGTTTTCAATTCATAATAATAGTGACAAGGATAAAATTGTGTGTAAACATGCATTGGCATTTAACCCGTTTGACCTAAACAGGGATGATCACTTGGATGATCTTGATCTAGAATAATGATTTTGATCCAGACCTTAACTTTTTTTTTTTAAGAATCACAAAAGCATTGTGAATTTTACAGTGAATAACAATAAAAAACAACAACTTTTAATTCATTTATTTTTTATTTATATTGTGAGGAAAGTTTATTTTCAGTCATGAATTTAAATATACGCAGTTTTCCAAAAAAAATTATGATCACTTGGTCACATTCTTAGCTCCACTGAAACATACATTTTCTGTCATTGGTCTTAGTGAAACGTGGCTTACAGAAAATTCTGAAGAGTCTGGAATTTACGAACTGCCTGCCTTGTCTCCATTTTTGTTCAACAAAATTTTCAGTTCATCCAACGAGATGATCTTGTTCTAAACCAGTGTTTTTCAACCTTTTTCTAGTTGTGGCACACTTTTTGGGTTTAACAGATACCATGGCACACCATCTACAAAAACATGACCAATCAGACCATTTAGTTAATGAAATATGGCATATAATGAGCCAAATCATGTTTGTGTTACTGTTTGGTGCTTTAAATTTGGCAATAGTGGTGGTTTTGCGTTCTGTTTAGGTGCAGAAGTTGCTCAGGGCACTCCAAAAAGGTAAATTAGTAATTTACATCCGCATTTCTGAACCTGTTAACTCAAATTGGACATTTTTTCAAGGCACACCTGGCAAAACTTCAAGGCGCACTAGTGTTTCCCAGCGACTGGTTGAAAATCAAGGGTCTAAACAAAGAGCTATGTAATGTCGAATCAGTATTTATTGCTTTTATCACTACCAAAAATAAAAATATTGTTCTAGGTAATATTTACAAACCCCCTGATCGTGATATTGCTCTATTTAATGATAGCATGGACAGAGTTCTAAATAAGATAACTAAAGAGGACAAAATATGTCATATTCTTGGGGATTTTAACATTAATCTCTTTAAATGTGAAACTCATGTTCCAACGAATGAGTTTCTAAACATGCTCCAGTCAAATTACTTTTTTCCTGCAATAGATAAACCTAGATAAAACTAGGATAATAAATACTTACAACTACAACGCTTATTGATAATATATTTCTTTATACATTTAAATTTGAAAGTTTCAAATATTTACTGATATGTCTGATCATTTTCCAATTTTTCATATTATGAAGTTTAATAATGCTGTAAAAATGGGACATGTGGTACCACAAACCTATAGGAATTTGAGTGAATCCAATAAATTAAAATTTAAGAAAATTATACAAAAAAAATCTCTTTTGATGAAATGAATCATTTTTAAAGAGCCAAATTCTGCATACAATACCTTTATTTGTTATCAACAAATCAAACATTTAATAAAGGCTAAGATGGTTTTATCTGCAAACACATTAACCTCCCCTTTATTGATAGACAATATTCTAAAAATCACATGCGCAAAGAAATTGGCATCCAAACTCTACAAATGAATAATAACTTCTAAACAACATATCACTCTACCACCTGTCAGATGGGAAAAGGATTTGGGTATCTCCTCTGGATAAGTATATGTCAAAGTACATTTTCTATGACTTCCAACACTAACCTACAACAAATACAATATAAAACGCTTCATAGAACGCACCTAATACAAAAGCGATTACATAAAATGAATCTTTCAGAAACTGATATCTGTGCACAATGCACTTTAGGTTACACAGACCACGTGGGATTGCACACCGGTCCACTCCTTTTGGTCCATAGTGACCTGCAAACTCTCCACTATCTTTGGCTGCAGAATCCCATTAAACCCATCACTGTGTCTTCTAGGGGATACTTCAGAAATTAAGCTCCCTCTTAAATACCATAACACACTCCGGATCTCCTTAACTATTGCTAAGAAAATGATCCTCCAAAACTGGAAAAGCAAAAACAACTGTCATATTACTCATTGGACCAATGCAATTACAGATCATATTACAGTAGAACTGGTCGTCCAAAAACAAAAGCAAATATCAGTCTTCAAAGAAACCTGGACACATTTCTTGGATTTTCTACAATTATAACAATTCAAAATATCATAGGAAAAATAAATGACAAAATCTAAATTTAAAAGCCACGTGTACAATGCTCAATATACGTTTTATCTTTTTCTCAATTATATACAACTTATAGCATATCTTCTACAGTCACTCATATATAAGTGTAATATATATATATATATATATATATGTATCTGTCTCTCTCTCCCCTTTATTTATTATCAATAGGCGTAATGTTTGCCAATAAGATCAAGAATTCAACAGTCAATCCACTTGATCATATCAAAAGTTCCATCTATGGATTGCTTTTGACCCCCTGATATCAAAGAAATATGTGAGATTATTTTACAATAAAAAATTTTTTTGCCCTCGGACATGATGGCATCAGCGCTTCTTTGATTAAAGACGTACTAACCCCATTAAGCAAACCACTCACACATATATTTGCATTATCAATGAATACTGGTATTGTCCCAACTGATCTAAAAGTTGCTAGAGTGATCCCTTTATTTAAAGCTGGGGATCCAGGTAGTTTTACAAATTACCATCCTTGTTATGAGGTAACGACAGGCGGACCCAATGAAGCAGACCAGAGATATGGATCAATACAGAATTATTTATTGAGAGTAGGCAGAGGGGGAGTAGGCTGGACCAGGAAGCACGGGTGAGAACCGGTACGGCAGGCAGGAGCTGGCTGGACTGAGGTGCACAGGTGAGTACCAGGATAGCAGGCGGGAGCAGGCTGGACCGAGGAGCACAGGTGAGTACCGGGATAGCAGGCAGGAGCTGGCTGGACCGAGGAGCACAGGTGAGTACCAGGATAGCAGGCAGGAGCAGGAAGGACCGAGGAGCACAGGTGAGTACCGGGATAGCAGGAAGGAGCTGGCTGGACCGAGGAGCACAGGTGAGTACCGGGATAGCAGGCGGGAGCAGGCTGGACCGAGGAGCACAGGTGAGTACCGGGATAGCAGGCGGGAGCAGGCTGGACCGAGGAGCACAGGTGAGTACCGGGATAGCAGGCGGGAGCAGGCTGGACCGAGGAGCACAGGTGAGTACCGGGATAGCAGGCGGGAGCAGGCTGGACCGAGGAGCACAGGTGAGTACCGGGATAGCAGGCAGGAGCAGGCTGGACCGAGGAGCACAGGTGAGTACCGGGATAGCAGGCGGGAGTAGGCTGGACCGAGGAGCACAGGTGAGTACCAGGATGGCAGGTGGGAGCAGGAAGGACCGAGGAGCACAGGTGAGTACCAGGACAGCAGGCGGGAGCAGGAAGGACCGAGGAGCACAGGTGAGTACCGGGATAGCAGGCAGGAGCTGGCTGGACCGAGGAGCACAGGTGAGTACCGGGATAGCAGGCAGGAGCTGGCTGGACCGAGGAGCACAGGTGAGTACCGGGATAGCAGGCGGGAGCAGGAAGGACCGAGGAGCACAGGTGAGTACCAGGATAGCAGGCGGGAGCAGGCTGGACCGAGGAGCACAGGTGAGTACCGGGATAGCAGGCGGGAGTAGGCTGGACCGAGGAGCACAGGTGAGTACCGGGATAGCAGGCGGGAGCAGGCTGGACCGAGGAGCACAGGTAAGTACCGGGATAGTAGGCGGGAGCAGGCAGGACCGAGGAGCACAGGTGAGTACCGGGATAGCAGGCAGGAGCTGGCAGGACCGAGGAGCACAGGTGAGTACCGGGATAGCAGGCTGGACCGAGGAGCACAGGTGAGTACCAGGACAGCAGGCGGGAGCAGGAAGGACCGAGGAGCACAGGTGAGTACCAGGACAGCAGGCGGGAGCAGGTAGGACCGAGGAGCACAGGTGAGTACCAGGACAGCAGGCGGGAGCAGGCAGGACCGAGGAGCACAGGTGAGTACCAGGATAGCAGGCGGGAGCAGGCAGGACCGAGGAGCACAGGTGAGTACCAGGACAGCAGGCGGGAGCAAGCAGGACCGAGGAGCACAGGTGAGTACCAGGACAGCAGGCGGGAGCAGGAAGGACCGAGGAGCACAGGTGAGTACCAGGACAGCAGGCGGGAGCAGGAAGGACCGAGGAGTACAGGTGAGTACCAGGACAGCAGGCGGGAGCAGGAAGGACCGAGGAGCACAGGTGAGTATGTGGATGAATGAGCCAAGCTTTTATACTGCAGAGGTGTATGCTTGATTGCAGATGGGTTCCAGGTGTGCCAATCAGTCATGCCCAGGAAGCTCCAAACAAGGACACCACAGGAGGGGAGGAGGAACACACACACACAGGAGGGAGGAGGCACTAAGCTCATGACAGTCCTATCTCTAGTTTATCATGTTTTTCAAAAGTTTGGAGAAGTTTATAGAAGATTACTGAATCATTTGAACACATATAATATTATGTATCAGCATCAATATGGGTTTCATAAAAATCATTCGTCTTATATGAAAGTGTTCAACACAGTGCATCATGAGATATTGTTGAATAAGTTGCACAACTATGGAACTGTTCACAAATGGTTAAACAATTATGTAAAAAACAGAATGCAGTATGTATCAATGACTGGTTCTGACTCGAAGAAAATTCAAATTCAATACGGAGTACCTCAAGGATCCATTTTGGGACCTTTATTATTGTATGATCTAATTAATGTCGCAAAATCTACAGTTCCTCTTCTGTTTGCGGATGACACTAGTCTCTCATAAAGATTTGACAACACTTAGGGAAAAACTTGAATGAATGAAGATCCAGTGCAGTATACTACTTGGTTTCAAGCTAACAAGATATCTTTGAATGTAAAAAATCTAATTGTATGATATTTGCAGGGCATAAGAAACACAAATGTGATTCTATAAAAATTTACACAGAAAATCAACAAATTGTTAAAGTATCATCAACCCAATTCTTGGGTGTACAGCTTGATGACAAATTACTTTGGCGAGAGCAAATTAGTGTAGTCTGTAACAAAGTCACAAAATCTCTGAGCATAAGGAGAATTAAGTTATGTTCGTAATGCTGTTACGTCATCTTTTTATTATTCTTTACTTTATCCATATCTTTCTTATTGTAATATTGTCTGGGCAAGTACATTTCCAAGCTATCTTCCAAGAATTTTACTTTTACAAAAGGCATTTGTTCGTTTAGCTACATTTTATAGCTATGACGCTCCTATTGCCCCACTTTTTTTTTCAAACTAAGGCTATTAAATATTTATGACATTAATATTCATCAAAATGTATTTTTTTTAATGATAAAACATGGTAAATGTCCTTATACCTTTAGTATATATTTTGTCAAAAAATGCCAAATTAATTCTCATCAAACTAGACAAGCAAAAACTCTTCATCATCATTCATTGTTAAGCAAAAAATCCCAGGTGAAATTTTCTTTTGGCCACACTGGAGCAAAATTATGGAATGAGTATGGTGACCTTATGAACAATTCAATAGCAGCAGTAAAAATATATATCTTAAGGAAACATTGCTAAATAAGTATAAACTGTAATTATTAAAATAATAATAATAAAGCGCGCAGCGCGATGATAACCCTCGCCCATACTTGCGACCGCCTTCCCAGCGACCTCGGCGGTCCCAAACCGCCCCGGGGCACCGTCCTTCGCCTCTGAGCGTCACCCGGGCCCCCGTGACCTCCCCTCCCCCCGCTCACGCCGGGTGGCGTCCCTATAGAAGTGCATTGGCGGGCGCTGCTCTCCAGAAGTGGCGAAACCGTCCAAAACACGGCTTTGATGTAATTGACTTTTTAGATCGAAATGCTCTAAATAATGCGTCTGCCGAGTTTCACTGACTTTGCTCGAAATAATTTTGGCCTCTCCATAGACTTATGACATGTCTCATAGGAAATTAATAGAATATCTGGGTCCCCAGGCCAAACGATCTAAAATAGGACATCAGTGTAATTGACTTTTTTGCATTTTTTGCCGCTTAAAATCTGTTTACAAGATTTCGTGGAAATCAGGAAATGTTGGTACTTTTACATGACCAGCAGGGGGCGCTATAGTGAAAACTGCTTATGTGCTCCTGAGTCTGTTCCGTTTAATATTTTATTCTGCATCTATGACTACAGTTTGGGCTCTGTAGGGCAATACCTGTGGCTAGGAGAGATATTCTAATTAACAGGAAATTAAGGCGTTTTTATACAGGAAATCACGATAAAACCGTGCGAGATAGGCCAAAAAAATTGGCAGATTATTACATTTCAATTTGTCTTGATTAGACACGTCTAGGTTAGACCGGTGTCGGGACAAAACCCTAGGACAAGTTCTCAATGGAAAATAAAAACTTAAAGTGGCGTTTAAAATTAAAATCAATATGGCCGCCTTGTCGTTGGTCTGATGACTGAGCACCAATTATGTTTTAGGGTGCTTTTTATGTGTACTATCACTGTGCCAAATTTTATGGGCCTCCTCCAAAGTAAATGTGTCTCCCTCTCCATAGGCCTCACCCAAAAGGTGGCGCTGTAGAGGCTGTTTATTAGTTTCAGGAAAAATATAGTTATGACCCATTAATGTCCCTTAAAAGGAGTCACTGTATTAAGTTTGGTGGCTGTACCACAGGTTTTAGTTGGTTTTTGTTGCAGCCTTGTGTGAATAGAATCAGACTCCCATAGAGAATGAATAGGAGCTCTGGGGGGCTCTAGAGGCAAAATTATGAAGAATAGGGCATGGGTCCCATTGACTTTTTTGCATCTTATGAAGCATAGAATCATCTCCCCAAATTTGGTGTCAATCGGACAAGCTTGCAGCTTTTAACTGAACTGTAGGGGGCGCTATAGTGATTCGTGGTCCTGTGCTCCCTAGTCTATTGTGTGTAGTATTTAATTCTCCATCATTGGTGCCAATTTGGACTCTGTAGGTCCAGTGCATGTGTCTTTGAGGAGCACGAAAAGAATCAGGAAATAGAGGAGATTTTTCACAGGAAGTCATGACTAAACCGCGTGAGATAGGCCCAAAAAAATGGCAGATTATTAAATTCCAATCTGTCTTGATTAGGCATGTGTACGTTAGACTGATGTCGGTACAAAACCCTAGGACAAGTTCTCAATGGAAAACAAAAACTTAAAGTGGCGTTTAAAATTAAAATCAATATGGCCGCCTTGTCGTTGGTCTTATGACTGAGCACCAATTATGTTTTAGGGTGCTTTTTATATGTACTATCACTGTGCCAAATTTTATGGGCCTCCTCCAAAGTAAATGTGTCTCCCTCTCCATAGGCCTCACCCAAAAGGTGGCGCTGTAGAGGCTGTATTTGACTTGCATGTAAAATGGTGTTATGGGGCATTTATTTTCCTTAAAAGGAGTCACTGTATTAAGTTTGGTGGCTATTCCTCACTGCTTAGTGGCTTTTTGCTGCATCTTTGTGTAAAGAGAGCATATTCTCCCATAGAGAATGATTAGGAGCTCTGGAGGGCCCTGGAGGGCCCTAGAGGCAAAGTGTGAAGAAGGAATGAGGCCATGGGTCTCATTGGCTTTTGTGATCAGGAGGCCGTCTAGGATTTGTGTGCAAATTTTCAAAAATAAAAGTCCAAGTAATTGTTTTTCTCCCCATTGTAATTTAGTGCGCTCCTACAGGTGGCGCCGTAGGGTTGATTGTTATTGTGCGCACATAAATGGATTCAGCTGCTTGACGTTTACGTGTGTTTCAAATTTCATGTCGATCGGAGAATGCGTGTGCGCGCAGGAACTATTTAAATGATTTCGTGAGTACTCTTTGCGCCCCTGGTGGCCAACGGTGATAAATGCACCATATCACTAATTCAGTTTTTCATGGCGCCCTACACTGGACATATTCCCCAAGTTAGGTCCAAATCGGACAATGTTGACTTTTCACTTAATAGGTAGGGGGCGCTAGCGAGTACTTTTTTATAAAAAAATTTTAATGCATTACATTCAGATCATAATTATGCACTCGTGACTGAAATTACAGCTCTCTCAGTCCAAGCGTGTAGCCGTGACATGCGATCGGAAAAACAGGAAACAAAGGCGTTCTTCGATGGCGAGCCACGGCGAAACCATTTGAGATATCCGAATAAAAGTGGCAGATTATTAAATTTCAATGCCTGCCGATCGCATAAATGTGTTGCAAGACACACGTCAGGCAAAAGCCCTAGTCAAGTTCTCCGTCAAAAAAAGTCAAACTGGTGTGGCGACCGGTCCAATATGGCCGCCGTGCGTCTTGGTCCGAGGCAGCGCTCAATGTCATGTTTTGCTCGGGTCACTGTTCTCTATCACTGCTCCGAGTTTCGTGCGCGTCAGGCAAAATTTGCTCGTCCCATTTCCCATAGGGGTCCGATTCGGGCCGGTGCTGTTCGTTCGGGTCGGGTCGGACGCTCTCGAGACGCACAATCTGAAATTTTTTCCGGGCCGATCGCGACTATACCCCCATTGAAGACTTTTCGTGCATGTTTACTGGGTCAAAAAGGGCCGCGAAGAGTATGAAAACAGGGCGTAATAATAATAATAAGCAAGAAACGGACGAAACACAATGTCCCTCGCCAGTTTGCTGGCTCGGGCCAATAATTAAAGCTTGCGCCAGCGCGATGATAACCCCCTAAGCCACGCCTTGCGACCGCCTTCCCACGCGGCCTCGGCCGGTCCCAAACCGCCCAGGGCCGGTCCAAAACCTGACTGCGATGTAATTGACTTTTTCGATCGGAATGCTCTAAATAATGCGTCTGCTGAGTATCAGTGACTTTGCTCGAAATAATTTTGGCCTCTCCATAGAGATATGACATGTCTCATAGGAAATTAATGGGGAATGTGCGTGGCCCCCCAGGCCAAACGATCTAAAATAGGACATCGGTGTATTTGACTTTTTTGCAGCTTTTGACACTCAAAATGAGATTCCAAGATTTCGTGGCAATCCTAAAATTTAGGTACTTTCATATGACCAGCAGGGGGCGCTATAGTGAAAAGTGCTCATGTGCTCCTGTGTCTGTTCTGTTTAATATTTGATTCGGCATCTGTGGTTACAGTTTGTGCTCTGTACGGCAATGCCTGTGGCTTGGAGAATAATTTTAAGAAACAGGAAATTAAGGCGATTTGCGATGGCGAACCACGGCCGTAAACGCTATCATCAAAACTTGGTTTTTAATCGAATTTCAATGCGTCTAGATCAGGAGCGTGTATGTTAGACTGATCTAGGCCCAAAAACCTTGGACCCTTTTGCAATGGAAAAAAAAACTTAAAGTGGCGTCTAAAATTAAATTGTCGTTTGTCTAAGCACTGCGCACCAATTATGTTTTAGGGTCGTCTTTATGTGTACTATCACTGTGGCAAATTTCATAGGCCTCCTCCAAAATAAATGCATCTCCCTTTCCATAGGCCTGACCCAACAGGTGGCGCTGTAGAGGCTGTATTTGAGTTGCATGTAAAATGGTGTTATGGGACATTCATGTTCCTTAAAAGGAGTCACTGTATTAAGTTTGGTGGCTGTTAATCATTGTTTAGTGGCTTTTTGCTCCATCTTTGAGTGATGAGAGTCAGGCTCCCATAGAGAATGAATAGGACCTCAGGAGGCCTCTAGAGGCAAAATTGTGAAGAATAGGGCATGTGTCCTATTGACTTTTTTGCTTCTTATAAAGCAAGTAATCATCTCCCAAGATTTGGTGTCAATCGGACAATCTGGACACTTTTAAGTGAACTGTAGGGGGCGCTATAGTGATTCGTGGTACTGTGCTCCCTAGTCTATTTTGTGTAATATTTAATTCTCCATCATTGGTGGCAATTTGGGCTCTGTAGGCATAGTCCATGTGTCTTTGAAGAGCGGGCAAAGAAACAGGAAATTAAGGCGATTTGAGACAGGATGTCACGACTAGCGTGTGAGATAGGCCAAAAATGTTGGATCAGTATCAAAGTTCAATGCGTCGATCAGCCTGCGTGTATGTTAGACTGATGTAGGTCCAAAAACCAAGGACCCTTTTGCAATGGAAAAAAAAAAAACTTTAAAGTGCGTCTAAAATTAAATTTCAATATGGCGCCTTGTCGTTTGTCTGATGAATTTGCACCAATTATGTTTTAGGGTCATATTTATGTGTACTATCACTGTAGCAAATTTCATAGAGCCTCCCTCCAAAATAAATGTGTCTCCCTTTCCATAGGCCTGACCCAACAGGTGGCGCTGTAGAGGCTGTATTTGACTTGCATGTAAAATGGTGTTATGGGGCATTTATTTTCCTTAACAGGAGTCACTGTATTAAGTTTGGTGGCTATTCCTCACTGCTTAGTGGCTTTTTGCTGCATCTTTGTGTAAAGAGAGCCAATTCTCCCATAGAGAATGAATAGGAGCTCTGGAGGTTCCTGGAGGGCCCTAGAGGCAAAAGTGTGAAGAATAGGAGGAGGCCGTCTAGGATTTGTGTGCAAATTTTCAAAAATAAAAGTCAAAGTAATTGTTTTTCTCCCCATTGTAATTTAGTGCGCTCCTACAGGTGGCGCCGTAGGGTTGATTGTTATTGTGCGCATATAAATGGATTCAGCTGCTTGACGTTTACGTGTGTTTCAAATTTCATGTCGATCGGAGTATGTATGTGCGTGCAGGAGCTATTTAAATGATTTCGTGAGTACTCTTTGCGCCCCTGGTGGCCAAGGGTGATAAATGCACCATATCACTAATTAAGTTTTTTTCATGGCGCCCTGCACTGGACATATTCCCCAAGTTTCGTCCAAATCGGACAATGTTGATGTTTAACTTAATAGGTAGGGGGCGCTAACGAGTACTTTTTATTTATTTTTATTAATGCATTACATTCAGATCATAATTACGCACTCGTGACTGAAATTACAGCTCTCTCAGTCCAAGCGTGTAGCCGTGACATGCGATCGGAAAAACAGGAAACGAAGGCGTTATTCGATGGCGAGCTGCGGCAAAACCATTTGAGATATCCGAATAAAAGTGGATAACTATTGAATTTCAATGTGTCCCGATCGCATAAATGTGTGCCAGACCCACGTCAGGCAAAAGCCCTAGTCCAAGTTCTCCGTCCAAAAAAAAAAGTCAAACTGGCGTGGCGACTTGATTAATATAGCGCCCGTCGCTTGGTCGAGGGCAGCGCTCAATGTCATGTTTTGCTCGGTTCACTGTTCTCTATCACTGTTCCGAGTTTCATGCGCGTCGGGAAAAATTTGCTCGTCCCATTTCCCATAGGGGTCCGATTCAGGCCGGTGCTGTTCGTTCGGGCCGGGTCGGACGCTCTCGCGCCTTGAAATCACAATTTTTCCGGGCGATCGCGACTATACCCCCATTGAAGACTTTTCGTGCATGTTCACTGGGTCAAGGGCCGCAAAGAGTAAGCGAGAAAAATAATAATAATATGCAAGAAGCGGATGAAACACAAAGTCCCTCGCCAGTTTACTGGCTCGGGCCATAATAATAATGGTAAAGCCGCGGGAAAGCGGCGATGCGGGTAACCCTCGCCCAGCTTGAACCCGCTTCTTCCCACAGCGGCCTCGGACGATTCCCAAAACTGCCCAGGTGCACCGTCCTCCTCCCTCTGAGCCGTCATGCTCCAGGGCCCCGTGACCCCTCCCATCCCCCACTCACACCGGGTGGCGTCCCTATAGAAGTGCATTGGCAGGCGCTGCTCTCCAGAAGTGACGAAACCGCTCAAAAACCACGGGCCAGATGTAATGGACTTTTTCGCTCGGAATGCTCTACATAATGCGACTGCCGAGTTTCACTGACTTCCCCTTTGCTCGTAAAATAATTTTGGCCTCTCCATAGACTTATGACATGTCTCATACTTGGAAATGCATGGGGAATATGCATGGCCCCCCAGGCCAAGCGATCCAAAATAGGACATCGATGTAATTGACTTATTTGCAGCTTTTGACACTTAAAATCAGATTCCAAGATTTCGTTGGAAATCCGATAATTTTGGTACTTTACATGACCAGCGCGGGGGGGCGCTATAGTGAAAAAGTGCTCATGTGCTGCTAAGAGGTCATGTTCTGTTTAATATTTGATTTGGCATCTAGTGGTTTACACAGTTTGTGCTCTGTCACGGCCGAAATGCCTGTGGCTTGGAGAGAATAAGTTTAAGATACAGGAAGTGAAGGCCAACTTCTGACAGGAAGTCATGACTAAACCCGAATGAGACAGGCCAAAAAATGTTGGTTTATTATAAAATTTCAATGCGTCCTGATCAGTGAGCGTGTATGTTAGGACTGGATCTGGGCCCAAAAACCTAGGGACCCTTTTGCAAGCTGGAAAATGGAAAAACTTAAAAGTGGCTGTCTAAGAAATTAAATTCCAATATAGCCAGCCATGCCGTTTGTCTCTGGATCACTGCGCACCAATTATGTTTTAGGGTCATATTTGTATGTGTATTACTATCACTGTGGCAAATTTCATAGGCCTCTTCCAAAATAAATTAATCTCTCCCTTTCCATAGGCCTGACCCAACTTGGGTGGCGCTGTAGAGAGCTGTATTTGAGTTGCATGTAAAATGGTGTTATGGGACATTCATGTTCCTAAAAAGGAGTCACTGTATTAAGTTTGGTGGCTGTTACTCACTGTTTAGTGGCTTTTGCTCCATCTTTTGAGTGATGAGAGTCAGGCTCCCATAAAGAGAATGAATAGGACCTCAGGAGGGCCTCTAGAGGCAAAATTGTGAAAGAATAGGGCATGGGTCCTATTGACTTTTTGCTTCTTATAAAGCAAGTAATCATCTCCCAAGCCCATTTGGGTGTCAATCAGGGACAATCTGGACACTTTTAACTGAACTGTAGGGGCGCTATAGTGATTCGTGGTCTGTGCTCCCTAGTCTATTTTGTGTAGTATTTAATTCTCCATCATTGGTGGCAATTTGGGCTCTTAGAGGCACAGTCCAAGTGATATGTCTTTGAGGAGGCGGTGGGCAAAAGAAACAGGAAATCAAAGGCGATTTAGAGATTTTTCATGGCTCCGATCGGAGTAATGCATGGTGCGTGCAGGAACTATTTAAATGATTTCGTGAGTACTCTTTGCGCCCCTGGTGGCCAACGAAGATAAATGCACCATATCACTTATTCAGTTTTTCATGGCGCCTCTACACTGGACATCATGCTCCCCAAGTTTCGTCCCAAATCGGGACAAAGTCAGATGTTTGACTTAATAGGTAGGGGCGCTAGCGAGTACTTTTTATTTATTTTTATTAATGCATTATATTCAGATCATGATACGCACTCCATTGACTGAGAATTACAGCTCTCTCAGTCCAAAGCGTGTAGCCGTGGACATGCGATCGGAAAAACAGGAAAGCGAAAGGCGTTAAATCGATGCGCGAGCCACGGCCAGAAACCATTTGAGATATCCGAATAAAGTGGCAAAGATTATTCAGAATTTCAATGTGTCCCGATTGCATAAATGTGTGATGCCAGACCCATCGTCGGGCAAAAGCCCTAGGACAAGTTCTTTGTGCTATTCGTTCCTGGGATTCGGGTCAAATGCGGCTCTCGAGGCAGAAATACAAAATTTTTTCCGGACGATCAGGCGACTATACCCCCATGAAGACTTTTCGTGCCATGTGTTTACTGGGTCAAAAAGGGCCGCGAAGCGAGTATGAAAACAGAGGCGTAATAATAAGCAAGAAAGCGGATGAAACACAATGTCCCTCGCCAGTTTACTGGCTCTCGGGCCAAATAGGAAATAAAGTCCATTAACGCCCTGAATGTATTTTGCATTTGAAACTTTTATTTTACTTTTTTGAGTTTTTGAGCCAGCAAATCGCCTTATTTAAAAATGACAGCCATACCTGCACACACGGGCACACGCACACACACAGGGGCGGACAGGGTGCTATGTGCTGAGGTAGAAGTCACCTCCGTGAAGTTGGCCTCCCATCAAATCCACATCAAAGAAAAAAACTATGTCATTCAGTTCATTTGTGTTTCAGTTTTGTTGTTTCTGGTTTGTGCAGCAAAAGTTTTGTTTGTGCTGTTTTTTAGTGTTTGAGATATTATCTTAATTCTGTTGTTTTGCAGAGTTGTTGCTCATGCCATGCCATCTGCTGGCCGAAAATTACGTCACACAAAGCTCAGCAAAAATTAATTATTAATATATTTTAAAAATATGATAGCACAAATGAAATTATGCACAGCACAAAACAGCAAAGCGAACCTTTTATCGCTTCATATCACTTTTTTGCCTTTTCACCAAACACTCTTTTTGAGGGCTGAGTGACGTCATCGGCTAAAAGTAAAATTGCAGAAATATTTAGTAAAAACCATAATAACACAAATGAAAAGCTTTTCACAGGCACAAAACAGCACAAATAGAAGCGGCCAACAATTGACACCATTTTGGGCTGTTTTTGAGTCGTTTTTAAGCTTCTGGGTGAAACCTAATTGAATTTAACCTCTAAAACTAACGCAGCACATACGTAAACTTTTTGCTTTGCACAAATTAAGCACAAACTAATGACATAGTTTTTGTTTGGATGTGTTTGATGGGGACAATCTTGGTGTTGATTTAACCTCGCGCCACGGTCTGTGGAGCGGTGAATAGCGCTGAGGTGACTTGAGAAAAGCTTCCTTACATGCTTTCTGAACCAAAATCACAACACACACAAAGCCAGGGAAAGGTTTATGGCAGAAGGCTTGTACAAAAATGGTTTGCTAATGGTTTTCTATAATGTTTAGGGTGACAAACACAATTGAATGAGAACACACTGGGAGCAGCACCTCTCGAGACTGCAGGCAATACATGCACGTTCACTCTGGCTCGAGTTGAGCAGAGTGCACTTATCTGTTCATTGTTTATGTTCAGTGTGACCGTCATGCACAGTGAGCTCGGAACTATCAGATGAATGAGATTCAATTGCACA